>ML663013.1:8397334-8585531 GCA_007570785.1 Antilocapra americana
GACTGTGTGGATCACAATAAACTGTGGAAAATTCTGAAAGAGATGGGCATACCAGACCACCTGACCTTCCTCTTGAGAAATCTGTATGCAGGTCAGGAAGCAACAGTTAGAACTGGTCATGGAACAACAGACTGGTTCCAAATAGGAAAAGGAGTATGTCAAGGCTGTATATTGTCACCCTGCTTATTTAACTTATATGCAGAGTACATCATGAGAAACACTGGGCTGGAGGAAGCACAAGCTGAAATCAAGATTGCTGAGAGAAATATAAATAACCTCAGATATGCAGATGACACCACCCTTATGGCAAAAAGTGAAGAAGAACTAAAGAGTCACTTGATGAAAGTGAAAGAGGAGAGTGAAAAAGTTGGCTTCAAGCTCAACATTCAGAAAACTAAGACCATGGCATCTGGTCCCATCACTTCATGGAAAATAGATGGGGAAGCAGTGGAAACAGTGGCTGACTTCATTTTTCTGGGCTCTAAAATCACTGCAGATGGTGATTGCAGCCATGAAATTAAAAGACGCTTGCTCCTTGGAAGGAAAGTTATGACCAACCTAGACAGCATATTAAAAAGCAGAGACATTACTTTGCCAACAAAGGTCCGTCTAGTCAAGGCTATGGTTTTTCCAATAGTCAGGTATGGATGTGAGAGTTGGACTATAAAGAAAGCTGAGTGCCGAAGAATTGATGCTTTTGAACTGTTGTGTTGGAGAAGACTCTTGAGAGTCCCTTGGACTGCAGGGACATCCAACCAGTCCATCCTAAAGGAGATCAGTCCCAGGTGTTCATTGGAAGGACCGATGTTGAAGCTGAAACTCCAATAGTTTGGCCACCTGATGTGAAGAGCTGACTCATTGGAAAGGACCTTGATGCTGAGAAAGATTGAGAGCAGGAGGAGAAGGGAATGACAGAGGATGAGATGGCTGGATGGCATCATTGACTCGATGGCCGTAGGTTTGGGTGGACTCCAGAAGTTGGTGACGGACAGGGAGGCCTGGCATGCTGCGATTCATGGGGTCGAAAAGAGTCAGACATGACTGAGCGACTGAACTGACTGAGGTGGTTACTCGTGGTTTTGATTTGCACTTCCTTGATGTAATGTTGAACATCTTTTTCACATGTTTATTGGTATATAGTTTATTTTTAATTCATTCTTTTTTTGTCTCTGTATTTAAAAATGTATTCATTCCACGAATACAGTTTGATGTGTTTTAAGTTGAACCACGTGGAATTGCTATATCTGACTGTTTGAGGTATTTCCTTCTGTGGTATGTAGTTTTGGAATTCACATACATATTTTAGGGGTTTGTGACAGCTGGATTTCCAAGGGCAGGTTGCCTGAAGGGAGAGGTAGGTGACCTACCAATGGGCCAACTGTGGCAGGTTAGGTGTCAGCTAAGGTTGAGAGGTTTGCCAGGAGTGACTCACTTTCCTGCTGTTGCCTGACCTGAAGAGATCTGGGGACTTGGTCTGGTTGATGAGTGACACTAGTTAAACCTGGGAAGCATCACCATTAGGAACCCTGCAGCCCATCCCCTGGCTGGAGTCAGGGATTCTTCCCCTAGGCTGTTAGCAGTTCCTGTGTCCAACCTCAGCACACAGTTATTCAGTCGCTCAGTCGAGTCTGACTCTTTGTGACCCCATGGACTGCAGCACGCCAGGCTTCCCTGTCCATTATCACCCAGAGGTTGCTCAGATTCATGTCCATTGAGTTGGTGATGCTATCCAACCAGCTCTTCCTCTGCCACCCACTTCTCCTTTTGCCTTGTGTCTTTCCCAGCATCAGGATCTTTTCCAATGAGTTGTCTCTTTGCATCAGGTGGCCAAAGTATTGGAGCTTCAGCATCAGTCCTTCCAATGAGTATTCAGGGCTGATTTCTTTTAGGATTGACTGCTTTGATCTGCTTGCTGTCCAAGGGACTCTAAGGAGTCTTCTCCAACACCACAATTTGAAAGTATCAGTTCTTCAGTGCTCAGCCTTCTTTAGGGAGTTACTTTTTCAATGTATGTTCAAGTAGCAAGAATTTTGCATCTCCTCTTAAATCAGGGTAACAATTAACCTTTATGCATTTGAGGAACAAGAAATCCCCAGACAGTCTGAATTCAAGGAAAAGTTGCTTATTCGGAATGGGAACCAAAACTTCTAACTCAGATTTGAACCAAGAACAGCACACAGGAACAATGCCTTACCCTTTAAATGTGTTTCAGTATCTGGTTTTCTTTTTGAGGTCTGTTAAATGAAGTCTCTTGGTGAATACATTAAGAACCTGGGGAAATTCCTTTCTAAGCTGCAAATCTTTGTGACAAGTTGGAGGCAGTCAGATTTGACAACTCAAATCTTGTTCCATGTGGATCTGAGGTAGGAAGCAAGAGAGGGGTGATCAACTCACCCCAGTACCTACAGACAATTTCCTCATTAAAGCTGATTCTATTTTTGCCCCAGTTGTAGCTCATTTATTCAACAGATACTGAGCGCTCCTTACATACTAGACATTGTTGTAAAGGGTCAGAGTTCCAGCCTGGGAGAGCTGTCAGCTTGAGAAAATATTCACAACCTTAAAGCTGAGAGTTATGTTTTATTCAGTGGGATTTTTAGGACTTCTACCCACTCCAGTATTCTTGGGCTTCCCTTGTGGCTCAGCTGGTAAAGAATCT
The DNA here is from genome assembly GCA_007570785.1 of Antilocapra americana. Lineage (NCBI taxonomy): Eukaryota > Metazoa > Chordata > Mammalia > Artiodactyla > Antilocapridae > Antilocapra > Antilocapra americana. The sequence goes on from ML663013.1 coordinate 8,399,994, forward strand.
GTCAGCAATGCTGGTGACCTGGGTTCGATCCTTGGGTTGAAAAGATCCCCTTTAGAAGGGAAAGGCTACCTGCTCCAGTATTCTGGCCTAGAGAATTCCATAGACTGTATAGTCCATGGGGTTGACTTCAGGCCCAGGAGACAGCACCTGAAGTGACCCTGAGACAATTGCTTCAAGGAGGTGAGGGGAGGAGCCAGGTTATACAGAGGTTTTGAAAAAAAGTTTTGCAAAAAAACAAAATGAAAGTTTTAAACTTTTGTAATAAAAGTTTTGCAAAAGTTTTGGGTAGTCCGAACATCAAAAGATTATTGTTAATTAAATAAAACAAGATATCCCAAGGGCTTCCCAGGTGGTGCTAGTGGTAAAGAACCCACCTACCAATGCAGGTAGACCTAAGAGACATGGGTTTGATCCCTGGGTTGGGAAGATCCCCTGGAGAAGGACACGGCAACCCACTCCAGTATTCTTGCCTGGAGAATCCCGTGGACAGAGAAGCCTGGCCGGTTGTGGTCCATAGGGATGCAAACAGTCTGACATAGTGTGCATGCATGCACAGATATCCCAAGTTAAGGAATTTAGTGCTTTTCTATGCATGAGAACATGCAAGAGTCTGGGCTCACTGGAGTCATTCCTTTCATATGCATCTTAGCTATCCCTGGCCAGTATCCTGTGTTCTTTTCACATCCTGAGCTCCCTTGAGCTCGCCATAGGGAGAGTGACTGCAGTCTGATGACTGTTAGATTGCAGGTACTCTTACCTTCCTGAGTGCCCTTAGGGTTCACCACTTCACACTGGAGGGCTACCCTGCTGATGACGGGGACATCCTTGTCTGCTGATATGGCAAGAGATATTCCATTTCTCAAAGCGTCAGTTCAGTTCAGTTCAGTCCAGTCGCTCAGTTGTGTCCGACTCTTTGTGACCCCATGGACTGTAGCACACCAGGCTTATAGCTCCTAGGTAATACAGCCAGGCTAGTGGGGGCTCCCCCCAAGCCTGCTTCTCCTTGTCCTCAAACAGTGTCAGCATAGCTGGAGGCAGAGCCCTTCAAAGGCAGACGTGACCATTTCTGACATACCCCTGAGCCAGTGGAGGCTGTAGGGCTCCCTCACTGCCTCCTTGCCTCTGCTGGGTCAGTGGTGGGGGCTAGCCCCCTTGCGTCCCAACCTTCTCCTGCCCTTCCCAGTGAATAACCTCCTTGTCCCAAGAGCCAGTTCTCCCTGCCCCCGTGAAAGACCTCACAGAACACTGGATTTGGTGGCAGCTCCGGAAGTTGTGAGACCGTCCCCAGGCCCCAGTCCCTGGGATGTTTATTCTCCAGGCAGAGGGTGAGAAACAAGAGACAGATGTTGCAATCTACAACATTCACATCAGCCACGTCACCTGAGGAGGGGTGGGCTGGAGGGATTAGGTGGAGGGGCAGGGGCAAAGAGAGATGGGACACCCAGACACGGAGCCAGCGGCCAGCTTTGTCAGTCCTGACTTGGGCTACTGAGCTCCCCACAGGCCGGCAGCCCTAGGAGATGAGGCAGCCCAGCCCACGTGTCCGGCCTCCGCCCCTGACTTCACTTGATAACAAACCAGAAACTGAAACAGGGTCAGGATTCCCGGCTTGAAGTCAGAGATGAGTCACTGCTAAGAGCAACTGCAGTAGCTGAGAAAGGGGCATCAGAAAGGCAGGCAGGTGAGAATGGGAGACAGGATGGGGACTTCCAGACATTTCTCTGGGGCGAAAAATAGGGGAGGTGGTGGGAGGGGGGCATCTTGGTCCCCAGGCTGCCTGGCAGGACCCGGGAGAGGCCGAGGGATCGCCAGGTGAAGAAGCTGGTTGGGGTGGCAAGCGGCCAGCTTCCTTCTGTGCCAGGTGGTGTTTGTGACAAAGGGCAGGGCAGAGGGTGTAGGCTGTCTGGGAGGTGGCTGAGGACACCTGGGGACTTGGCTGGCCTTTTGCGTGATGGCTGTCCTGCCGCTCCCTGTCCAGCACATCTGAGGGTCCCGGTGGAACATGGCAAGGAGCGCGGACGTAGTGGCCATGGACTGCGAGATGGTGGGGCTGGGGCCCTTCCGGGAGAGTGGCTTGGCTCGCTGCAGCCTTGTGGACTACCATGGCTCCGTGCTCTATGACAAATTCATCCAGCCTGAGGGTGACATCACTGACTACAGGACCCCAGTCAGCGGAATCACTGCTCGGAACATGGAGGGGGCCACCCCGTTTGCTGTGGCCAGGCTGGAGGTAAGTGCAGGGCCAGATGCCAGCCGGGCCAACACACATACACACCCCCACACATACACACTCCTCTGGCGCTTCCCCTGGGTGCTGGATCTGTGACCTGTAATTCCAGCCATGTCTGACTCCCCACCACCCCTGCACCAGGGCGTGAGAAACCCACTGGTGTGGCCATCGCATCCCCAAGGAAGCTTTTTGCCATCAGACAACCTTAGGCTCGCCTCTGGGAGCAGCCTTCACGGCATCTGGTCCACCTTGCTGGTCTCGTGATGGGGACACTGTCTTGCCTGATGCTCCATGCGCACTGATTTGGGGGCTAGATTCCCCATTCTCTCCCCTACACTGGCTGCCTCTGGGGAACCTGGTGGGGGAAATGGGGGATGGATGGGTCTTGGAGACCCTCACTGGCAGGGGGCCCCTCCCTGAGCCCTGGGAGAGCGAGCCCCCAGACCCCCGCAAGCCATGCATCCTTCCAAGTGGGTGGGGTGTGCCAAAGTCTCCGGGTCCTCTTGCCCTCCAACTTGCGACACCTCCAGTTTACTTTCTGTTTCTCTGAATCACTCGATGAAAAGGAAACTCAATCCCTCTAGAAGTGGCACCAGGGTTTAGTCATTTCTGGGAAGGTGAGCTCAATTTGGGGAAGTTCATGAACACAAAGACCCAGGGTTCACTTTAGTCCCACACACTGCGCATGTGTGCAGCTCCCTGTGCCAGAGATGAGGCCACAATAGCCACTGTTTTCTGAGCACTGGATGCTCCCCGAGTTCCATCCAGAAGCTCATTCATGCCTCACAAAGCACCCTGCCAGGAGCGTCTTCTGGAGCTGTTAGGTCAGGGCTAAGAGGGCCAGGTTTGAATCCTGGCTTTGCCCCTTACCTGCTAAGTGACCTTGTGCAGGCAGGTTCCTTGAACTCTCTGTACCCCATTTCCCCGATGGGAGTGATAACAGTAGCAATCTCACAGGATTACTGTGAGGATTGAGAAAGGACTTGGAAAGTGTGCCTATAGAAGTATTAAAAACGCATTATCTAGGGACTTCCCTGGTGGTCGGGTGGTTAAGACTCTGTGCTTCTGGTGTAGGGGGGGTGCAGGTTCGATCCCTGATCAGGGAACAAAGATCCCACATGCTGTGTGGCACGGCCAAAAAAAACCACACAGAGAACAGAATAAACCTGTTACTTGTTAGGATTCTTCCTTTGTCCCTGTATTACAGATGAGGAAACTGAGAGTCTCTTCAACTAAATGTTGGTCTGCTAGGGCTGTGTAAACAAAGTACCACAAAGTGGTGGCTTAGACAGGAGAAATGTCTGTTCTCACACTTCTAGAGGCTAGAAGTTCCCAGTCAAGGTGTCAGAAGGCTCCTTCTGAGGAGGGAAAACCTGACTTGTGTCTCTCTCTTAGCCTCTGACGGTTTGCTGGCCATCTGTTTATTTGTTTATTCATTTATTCTGGGCTGCACCGGGTCTTCACTGCGGTGCACAGGCTGCTCACTGGCTTGGAGGACAGGCTCGAGGCACACAGGCTTCAGTAGTTGCAGCACGCTGGCTTGGTAGTTGCGGTTCACGGGCTCGGTCGTTGTAGCAACACGGCTTAGTTGTTCTGTGGCGTGTGGAATCTTCCCCAACCAGGGACTGAACCCACGTCCCTTGCATTGGCAGGCAGATTCTCATCCACTGCACCACCACGCCATTCTTATCCAGCCACCAGGGAAGTCCTGCTGGCCATCTTTGATGTTCCTTGGTCTGGAGAAATGTCACCCCAATCTCCGCCTTCATGTTCACACAGCATTCTCCCTCTGTGCATGCCTCTGTACCCAGATTTGCCCTTTTTATAAGGACACCAGTCGTATTTGTTAGGGCAGCGGTACCAACCTTTTTGGTATCAGGGACTGGTTTCATGGAAGACAATGTTTCCATGGATGGGGGCTGGGGGAATGGTTTCAGGATGATTTAAGCTCAGTAGGGTTTGAGCTCCTCTGAGAATCTAATACTGCTGCTGATTTGAGAGGCAGAGCTCCGGTGGTGATGTGAGTGATGGAGAGCTGCTGTAAATACAGGGGAGGCTTCGCTTGCACCTCCTCTCACCTCGTTCTGTGTGGCCTGGTTCCTAACCGTTGATGCATTGGTAGCTGGGGACCCCTGTGTTATGGAACCAACACACTCCACTATGACATCCTAACAATAACATCTGCCATGACCCTATATCCAAAAAGGTCACATTTTGAGATGGTTGGGACTAGGGTTTCAACAAGTGGATGTGAGGGGAAACATATTCAACCCATATCACTGAGTATCTCTTACATGTTCAGATAAATAGAATGTAGAAGGCTCAAAACCTCTAGACCTGTGTATCCAAAAGAGCATCACCTGTGACTAGTGAGCACCTGAAAAGTGGTTGGTCTGAACTGAGATTTAAATATAAAATATGCACTGGATTACAAAGACCTGAATTTAAAAAAGAACCATAAAATGCCTCAATAATGTTTAACATGAATTATAAGTTAAAAAGATAATATTTTGGTATGTTAAATATAACATATTAAAAGTAATTTAACCTATTTCTTTTAACTTTTAAAATATGGCTGCTGATGATTTAAAATTACATAGGAGGCTCATGCTATGTTTCTTTCTATTGGACAGCACTGTTCTAGAGGTGCTAACAGGATGCTAAGGAGCCCAGAGGAGGAGGCACAGTACATCAGGGTGGTTCTAGAAAGGCTGCAAGAGCCTGGTGCTGTTTGCCAAACAGGTGGGAGGATTCCATGCCCACAACTCAGTGGGTCATAGGGAGCCATTGAAGGTTCTTGAGTGAGAGCATGGCAGGGTCAAAACCACTGTCAAGAAAACCTGAACTGGGGTGCTGGGAGACTGGATGGGAGTGAGAAAGGAGATGGCAATAGAAGAGTGAGAGAGACTGAGGAGCATTTGCAAGGACCTTAGTCGTTGGCAGCATCTGGAGGATGGGCAAGAAGGAAATGTTAGGACAGAGAACAAGAAGGGGAGGGCAACACGAAGGAGAGGTGGGGCTGTTTGGGTGCCGATGGGTGGCTCAGGGCCCCTGCGTGGAGCTGCCCACACTCAGATCTCCACTGAGCACTCAGGTGGGGGGCATGGCATCTGTTCTCCTCCTTCCCTGTCCTCCCGCCTCACCCCAAGGTGGAGGAAAGGGCAGAAGAGAGGTGATGGCAGAGAAACGCAGTTCCCTGGATGCCCTCAGGGACCGGCCTGGGTGTCAGGACACCTCGGTCCTCATCCACACTTGGTGTTGAAATGCTTTTGTTTCTCAGCTAGAGATGATGCCAGGCCCTTCTGGTGTGTAACACGGAGTGCTGGCAAGAGTAGGCACTTAATAGCCATTCAAGAGGGCTCCCCAGGTGTCTCCAGTGGTAAAGAATCCACCCACCAATACAGGAGACGCCACAGACCCAGGTTCAATCCAAGTCAGAAAGATCCCCTGGAGAAGGAAATGGCAACCCACTCCAGTATTCTTGCCTGGAAAATCCCAAGGACAGAGCAGCCTGCGGGCTATAGTTCATGGGGTCTCAAAGAGTTGAACACAACTGAACGCGCATATACACACACACACACATTTACAGCCGTACAAGAAGGAGGCAGGGATCCAAAGACAGGACAGCTCTTTGGAACCACCTTTGTGGTTCACATTTCCTGCTCTGTCACTGACTGGTTGGTGTGGCGTTTGGCAAGTTATTGAAGCTTTCTGAGCCTCTGTTGTCTCATCAGTGAAGGAGGAGCTAATGCGTCCTCCCTGGCCTTGTGAATGCTGGGTGTGGTGATGTGCTCTGTAGCTCTAAGCACAGTGCCTGGTTCAGGGTTGATGGTCACTCCATGTGTCCCTGGAGAGGGCAGGGCAGAAACTCAAATTTTACATCCAGTCCCCTCTCCAACTTCCCCTGAGAACTGCGGCCTTAGATTCTGGTCCTCGTTTTCTGCACAGGGTAAGCTCCCTGCTCATCTCTCCTACCCGGCTGTCAGAGAAACTTCCCCAGGCCTGGCTCAGATCACAGTCCCCACTCTCATCCCCACCCCTTGGGTCAAATACCTGTAAAGACTGCCTGTTGCCTAGAGTCCCCTTAACCCAATGTCTGCAGTCCTCCAAACACCACCTCCCTGCCTTTTCTGGCATCTCTCTCAGCTCAGCCATCACCCCCCGCCCCAGTGCTTCAGCCCCATCCCGTCCCCCTCCCATTCCCCATTCCTTCCCCTAGAAATACTGCCGTCCTGGCAGGCTCAGGCCAGGGGGTATCCTGTGTGATGCTCTTCCTCACTCCTCGCCCTCCCCACCCTCCACTCTATCCCCTTGGGAGTCTCACCCTCCTTGCTATAGCCCGCACACTCGGCATGCAGGACCTCAGTTCCCCGACCAGGGATCAAACCAGTGTTCCCTGCAGTGGAAGCGCAGAGTCCTAACCCTTGGACCGCCAGGGAAGTCCCACAGACTGCACACTTTAGAGCTCTGCTGGCCACACACATGGGTCTTCCTGGCTCTGCAGCCCCAGCTGTGTATTTTATCTACTCCAGGTTGGAGACTGTGCTTTGAACATAGCAGGTGCCCTGAGAATGTTTGTGGGACTGGAGTTGGATTGATTTTCATAATATTACAGGAGTCCTGGGGCTTCCCAGGTGGTGCTAGTGGTAAAGAACCCACTTGCCAATGTAGGAGACCTAAGAGATGCAGTCAATTCCTGGATTGGGAAGATTCCCTGGAGGAGGGCATGGCATCCCACTCTAGTATTCTTGCCCGGTGGGCTACAGTCCATGGGGTCACAAAGAGTTGGACACGATTGAAGTGACTTAGCATGCACAGGAGTCCTGGCAGCTGCATGGACCAGAATTGCCTATACCCTCATGTTGGCCTTTGCTGTCAAGATGCAGGAATACCTTTGGGGGCAGGGAGCAAGCACACTGTCTTTAGACTTGACTGGATGCGGGTCCAGTCCCAGCCCTGCCACCTGATTGCCCTATGTCCTCTGGCTTGTTGCTAAATCTCTCTGTTCCCTGTGCTCCTCTGTGACATAGGGTGATGTGACAAAGTAGCACAGGTGTATCCAGCAACATGTCCAGGCCCTGTTCTAAGTGCTTTCAATACACCACTACCTTTACTCCTCACATAGCCTGGGAGGCAGTCTCATCACCCCATTTTATAGATGAGCAAACTGAGGCACAAGGCTGAGCAGACTGTCCAAGGAAGGGGAGGAGCAGAGACTCAAATTCTGTCCCCACGGCTTTCTCTGGGATGTTCTGATCCTGTGATCAGTGTGTGACTGCTGGGAATTCACTTAACTATGAATGCTAAGTGCCTGGTGGTGTTTTTCAGTCACCAAGTCGTGTTTGACTCTTTGCGATCCCATGGATTGCAGCACACCAGGCTTCCCTGTCCTCCGCTATCTCCAGGAGTTTGCCTAAGTTCATGTTCACTGAATTGGTGATGACATCCAACCATCTCATCCTCTGTTGCCCACTTCTCCTTCTGCCTTCAATCTTTCCCAGCATCATGGTCTTTTCCAGTGAGTCGTCTGTTCACATCAGGTGGCCAAAATATTGGAGCTTCAGCTTCAGCATCAGTCCTTCCAGTGAGTATTCAGGGTTGATTTCCTTTAGAATTGACTGGTTTGATCTCCTTGCTGTCCAGGAGACTCTCAAGAGCCTTCTCTGTGCCTGGTGTACACACGGACAGCGTCAGTGCAGCATAAGAGTGAAGCTGAGGGATGAGGCAACCGCCATTATTTTCTTTTTTTTTAAAGATATATATACTTTTCAAAATTTTATTTATTTATTTTTGACTGTGCTGGATATTCACTGTTGCAAGGGCCTTTCTTCAGCTGTGGCGAGCGGGGCTACTCTTTAGCTGCAGTGCGCGGGGTGTGCTCTAGGGGTAGAGGGCTTCAGTAGTAGCGGCTCCCGGGCTCCAGAGCACAGTCTCAACAGATGTGGTGTACAGGCTTAAGTTGCTCTGCTGCCTGTGAGATCTTCCCCGACCAGGGATCGAACCTGTGTCCCCTGCACTAGTAGGCAGATTCTTCGCCACCGAGTCACCAGGGAAGTCCCCGTCGTTTGTTTCCATGAACGAAGACACGAAGGCCCACTGATCCAGGCTCGCAGAACCCGAGATGTACGGGGGGACTCGCCAAAGGGCAGAAGTCGATTAGCCATTTATCAGACTCACAAGGCCAGGTGATACCTCTCAAGTGAGTCGAGGGCTCGCCAAGCTTTGGTTTCCTGCAGGCATTTTCCAAAGGTGGCTCACCAACCTGTCTCTTCCTCCCACGGGAATGGCGAGTGGCCCAGGCTAGCAGTGAACCATCGACTGGGTCATAGAAGCCAGGCCGGCTCTGAGGAGCCACGAAGCCGGCTAGTCCAGCAGGGACACCCAGGAGCAATGTGGCCACAAGGCACTGAAGCTTCGAGTGGACTCCCCTCACCCTGTTCTCTTTTTCATTTGTGGTAATGGTATTACACTGCTTTTATTTATTTAAGTATTTATTTATTTGGCTGTGTTGGGTCATAGTTGCTGCACTCAGCATCTTCGCTGTCACATGTGGGATTTTTCTGTAGGTGCCCACGGGCTCTAGAGCATTCGGGCTCTGTAGTGGAGGTGTCTGGGCTCAGTGGTTGTGGCATGTGGGCTTGGTAGCCTCACAGTATGTGGGATCTTAGTCCCCTGACCACAGATCGAACCCAAGTCCCTTACATTGGAAGGCAGATTCTTAACCACTGAACCATCAGGGAAGTCCCTGACACTGCTTTTATAATGCAACGTAATTGCCTTGTTATCTTCTGACACCTGTAGGTTTTGACTGTCATCTAACGCAGTGGTTCTCAGTGCACTGTGATTCTGCCCCCAAGGGGACATTTTTAGCAACATCTGGAGGCATTTCTGATTGTCCTAAGTGAGGCAGGGAAGGCTGCCACTGATATCCAGTGGCTTGAGGCTAGAGATGATGCTAGACATCCTACAAAGCACAGAATACACACTCACACCAAATAAGTATTGGGCCCTAAATGTTACTAGTTCCAAGGCTGAGAACCCTGGTCTACAGACAGCCGCATAAACCAGACTGTCAGCACAGGAGGAAACCTGTGAGGAGACCAAGATCCAGAGAGGGGCAGTGACTTGCTAAGGACACACAGCAGCTGGGCTACAACTCAGTGCCCAGATTCAGAGTTCTCACATGACAGGTCAATGCTCTTTTTTTTTTAAAAAAAAATTTATTTATTTGGCTGCATTGGCTCTGAGTTGAGACACACAGACTCTTCATTGTGGTGCATGGACGTCTCTCCAGTTGTGGCTCGCAGGCTTGGTTGCCCCTCAGCACATGGAATGTTAGCTGCCCAACCAGGGATGGAACCTACGTCCCCTGCATTATAAGGCAGATTCTTAGCCACTGGACCAGCAGGGAAGCCCCTCAATGCTCTTTTTATTCATGTTTTAATCTAATGATGATTGTCAATAACTTGTAACTCACTTAAAACAAAAACCCCTAAGTTTTCTATTTATTTGTTTTATTTTCGGTTGCACTGCATCTTTGTTACTATGTGTGGGCTTCTCATTGCAGTGGCTTCTCTTATCCTGGAGGGCAGGCTCTAGGCGCGTGGGCTCAGTATGTGGTGCATGGGCTTATTTGCTCCACAGCATGTGGGATCTTCCTGAAGCAAGGATTGAACCTGTGCCCCTGCATTGGCAGGCAGATTCTTGTCGACTGCACCACCAGGGAAAGTCTGTAACATGCTTTTGTAAATAAATGCTCTTTTAACGTTAACCTGGTATAGTGAATAGCATCCACCCCGTGACTGGAATTGGAGAATGATAATGATGCTGTTAGTTTGCAGATAGGGAAACTGAACCTTGTGAGTCATCATAGTTTAGGTGGGAAACAGAAAGGAAGCCACAGTGGCTTGTGAACAGGGAGTGGTTTCAGCTCTACTAGTGACATAGCCCTTGCCTGGGTCAAGGACTCTGTTGGGGTCCAGACACCTGGATGTCTTTCTGGGGCTCAGCCAGGTGAAGGAGGACAACTTTGTCATCCAGATTTTCTGCGGGTTAAGCAGCCTTGTGGGAAGCAGACACAAGCTAGGGGCCAGGACACCCGGAGAGCCTGTCAGGGTCCAGGAGGAAAGAGTGGTCCAGGGCCACTCCTGACGATGATAGTAGGAGACCTCCACAAGGGCAACATTCTTCAGAGTACCTTATAATCACCTCTCCTGGCACCCAGGCATGAATGCATGGACAGATGGAAAGACGGATGCATGATGGTAGCAGCGGGCTCTGAGGGGCTGGATAGACATCAAAGCTGGCATTTCCAAACTTGGCAGATGGGAGGAATACCCTGGATCATTTGCTAATGCCCCTCCCTGGTGATGATGCTTCAGCCGGTCTGGAGTAGGGCCCCACCCTCTGGTCTTTTAACAAGGGCCCCCGGTGAGTTTTTGGTCAGGCCCATCCAGGAAATACTTGGACTAGAGGGGAAACACAGAGGAAAGATGATGCGGGCAGATTCCTGCACCTGGGCCTGTCATTCCCCTAATGAGTGACATGGTACCCACCACCTGGCACCCCCCCGTCCCTGTGGCTAAGATGCTGTGACAATCCTCGCCTTATAGGGCGCATATTCTGGAATCGGAAATCTTTACTGAGGGCTGTCATGGGTTCAGCAGTGGAAATTATTAATTAATTAATTTTTTTCTGTGAGATAATATTTTAGTTAGGGTTATTACATCACTGGTTTTTTTTTAAGTTTTTATTTTGCATTGTTCAGTTCAGTTCAGTCACTCAGTCGTGTCCAATTCTAAGACCCCATGAACTACAGCACTCCAGGCTTCCCTATCTATCACCAACTCCTGGAATTTACTTAAACTTATTTCCATCAAGCTGGTGGTTCCATCCAGCCATCTTATCTCTTTAGCCATTTATTTTTTTCTCTTCAGTCAGTTCAATTCAGTCACTCAGTCGTGTTCGATTCTTTGTGACCCCATGAACCGCAGCACGCCAGGCCTCTCTGTCCATCACCAACTCCCAGAGTTTACCCAGACTCATGTCCATTGAGTCAGTGATGCCGTCCAACCATCTCATCCTCTGTCGTCCCCTTCTCCTCCTTCCTTCAGTCTTTCCCAGCATCAGGGTCTTTTCAAATGACTCAGCTCTTTACATCAGGTGGCCAAAGTTTTGAAAGTTTCAGTTTCAACATCAGTGCCTCCAGTGAACACCCAGGATTGATCTCCTTTAGGATGGACTGGTTGGATCTCCCTGCAGTCTAAGGGACTCTCAAGAGTCTTCTCCAACACCACAGTTCAAAAGCATCAATTCTTCAGCATTCAGCTTTCTTTACAGTCCAACTTTCACATCTATACATGACCACTGGAAAAACCATAGTCTTGACTAGACGTTCCTTTGTTGACAACGTAATGTCTCTGCTTTTTTTTTTTTTTGTCTCTGCTTTTTAATTTGCTGTCTAGGTTAGTCATAACTTTCCTTCCAAGAAGTAAGGGTCTTTTAACTTTATGGCTGCAGTCAGTATCTGCAGTGATTCTGGAGTCCCCCAACATAGTCAGCCACTGGTTCCACTGTTTTCCATCTATTTGCCATGAAGTGATGGGATCAGATGCCATGATCTTAGTTTTCTGAATGTTGAGCTTTAAGCCAACTTTTTCACTGTCCTCTTTCACTTTCATCAAGAGGCCCTTTAGTTCTTCTTCACTTTCTGCCATAAGGATGGTGTCATCTGTATATCCAAGATTATTGATATTTCTCCTGGCAATCTTGATTCCAGCGTGTGCTTCCTCCAGCCATGCGTTTCTCATGATATACTTTGCATATAAGTTAAATAAGCAGGGCGACAATATACAGCCTTGATGTACTCCTCTTCCTATTTGGAACCAGTCTGTTGTTCCATGTCCACTTTAAACTGCTGCTTCCTGACCTACATACAGGTTTCTCAAGAGGCAGGTCAGATGGTCTGGTATTCCCATCTCTTTCAGAATTTTCCATAGATTTTGTTTTGGGGTATAGCCAATTATAATGGGGCTTCCTCAGTGGATCAGTTGGTAAAGAATTCGCCTGTAATGCAGGAGACCTGGGTTTGATCCCTGAGTAGGGAAGATCTCCTGGAAGAGGGCATGGCAACGTGCTCCAGTACTCTTGCCTGGAGAATCCCATGGACTGAAGTGCCTGGCAGGCTATAGTCCATAGGGTCGCAAAGAGTCAGACACAACTGAGCGCGCACATAGCCAATTAACAAACAATGTTGTGACAGTTTCAGGTGAACAGTAAAGGGACTCAGCCATGCATATGTGTGTGTGTGCACTCAGTCGCTCAATCATGTCTGACTCTTTGCAACCTTATAGACCATAGCCCTCCAGGCTCCTCTATCTATGGAATTTTCCAAGCAAGAATACTGGCATGGGTTGCCATTTCCTCATCCAGAAACCTTCCCAACCTAGGGATGGAACATGCATCTCTTGCGTCTCCTGCATTGGCAGGCAGATTCTTTACCACTGAGCCACCTGCGGCTAGGAAGCCCCAGCCATACATGTATCTATTCTCCTCCAAACAGACATTATTAATTTCCACTCTGAAATTAATAATGTTAATACAATCCCTAGATTCTCAATAGATGGTAATAATAACCACTGTAGTAATAGTGACAGGTTCAGGTAGGTCTGGACACGGCATCTCAGCAGTCAACTCACCCGCTGTGTGAACTGGGCAAGCCTCTTACCCTCACTGATCCTCAGTACCTTCCACTATAAAATGATGTTGAGAACATTCTTGTTGTGAGGCCTCATGATGAGATGTGGAAAGTACCTGACCCAGTGCCAGGCAATGAGAACAGATGGATGAATGTCCTTTTCCCCCACCCCCTCCAGTTCTTTCCAGGAACCTGAGCCTCCACCCAGTGCATTGGACACATTTGCTTTACGACACTGATTCAGGGCAGGTCAGCAGCCAGCAGGTCACACAGCCTGGAGGCCCTGCCAGCTGGCACCTCCATACCACCCTGGATTTCCCTCTCTGCCTTGCCTCAAAAAGTCAGTGGAGCTCACCTCTCCAGGCCCTCCCCTTAAAAAGAGGGAAACTGAAACCCAGAGATGGTCCTTGACCTCCCTGAGACCACACAGCAAGTCCCAGAATCTTTGTCCTATAGAGTTGACATCTCTCTGTTAAAGAGACAGGTCTCCTCCTTTCTCTGCTTCTTTGTCCTTCTGCTTGTTCACTTTGTCTTATTATATTTGTCTCATGATGAGTCTCATGGTCCTAAATGTACCCATGCCCACCCCCACTGCAGAGACCCCTCGGCTCGGGAAGTGATTAATTTCCTGGGAATCTACTCCCCGATGACTTGGCCTGCTTAGCCTGGGACCAGCTACTGCGGTTGAATCTGGGATGTCACAGCCCCCTCAGGGCTTTGTGTGAACTAGACCTGAGTCATCTCCTAGACAAGAAAACAGGCCCCACTGTTCAGAAACATAAAAGACGCTAGCAAGGAAAGGCATGTGACCCCCAGCCGCCCAGCACGGCCACATCGCCGGCCCTGGGCCTCGACCCCCACCCCTGCGTGCTGCCCGAGCCCTTTCCTTCACATGTAGGGTTCTCCTCCAGCCTCTGCTCAGAAGTCATGTGCCCTCATCACACAGGGGCCCCGCAGACCTCTAGCATCCACACCACCTGTTAGAAAGGTAGAATTCCGCAGTCGAATCCAGATTTTGGTGAGGTTGATCAGCTGGTCCCTAAGCCCAAATGTGACAAGCACTGGTGTCTCTCAGAAGTGGCCCAGCTTCATTCTTGGAGCTTTTTCTCCAGTCCCTAGGTTGGGCAGTAGTCTGTCAGGAGGAAGTGTTAGTCGCTCAGTTGATCCAACTGTATGTGATCCCATGGATTTTCTCCTCTATCCAGGGGATTCTCCCAGGCAAGAATACTGGAGTGGGTTGCCATTCCCTTCTCCAAGGGATCTTCCCAACCCACGGATCAAACCCAGTTCTGCATTGCAGTCAGACTCTTTACCACCTGAGCCACCATTCCCAACAAAACCTCAGTAATGGAGGGGCTGGTGGTAGGATGGACCCACCTTGTCTCCAGTGCTGTGACTGCAGACAGGTCTCCTCACATTTAAAAAAAATTTACTTATTCGACTGCATCACGTCTTAGTTGCAGCATGCACGATTTTTGTTGCATCATCCAGGATCTATCCTTGCAGTGTATGGTCTCTCTGGCTGACACACACTGGCTTATTTGCTCCATAGTGTGTGGGATCTTAGCTCCCTAACCAGGAATCGAGCCCATTTCCCCTGCACTGCAAGGTACCACTGAACACCAGGGAGGTCTCTCACCTCACTTCTGGGAGACGCGGCGTCTCTTCTGAAAAGTGGCCACAGGGGGAGCAAGTCAAAGGTCCCACTTACTGTCTGGGGAAGCAACTAGAAGCAGAAGCAGGACACGGGAGGGTGTTAGCCACCTAGAGATTTCTTCCTGGGCACAGAGGAAGAGATGAAGGCTGCTGAAGAGCTGTCCAAGGTGGGCCTGAGATGGCCATGAGCTGCTGCCCAGACGGCTGGGACAGCTTGCCTCCCCAGGGGCAGCCGAGGGAAGGAAAGGAGACTCCTCTGTGTGGCCAGTGACTGAGGCTCTCCATTCGGCCACCGTGGGAGAGGAGGCAAGAATAGAAGCAAGAGGGGTGACCTGGGAAAATGTGCAGGGCACCGGGCTGGGGCACGCTCAGGGTCACCTCCTGCAGCTTGCCTGGTGGGCTGGCAGAGGCTGGGAGCAGGAGGCTCTTCCATAGAACGTGGTGTGACCAGCAAGCAGTGGAGCCAGCCCGCTGGCTTTGAGGACTGGCCCTGCCACAAACTAACTGTGTGACTGTCCCAGTTATCAAATGATGCTTAGCAAGTCATCCAAAAACCAAGTGCTCCAAACAATGTCAATATTTATTTCACCCATGCATCTGCAATCTGGGCAGGGCTCGGACTGGGACAGCTGGTCGGTTGAGCCCCTGGCAGGCCTGGGGTTGGAACCAAGGGATGGCTCACTCATCCACCTGTTGTGTGTCTGGGGCTCCTTGGGCACAACTCCCTAACTCCCCAGAGTGGTGGTTTCAGGGTGACTCAAGGATCCTGGGACACTGGCTCCATAGAAAGGTCGGACATTACACAGCCTGGCTCATATTCAGAGGGAAGGGAATCAAACGACATATTTTCTTTTCTTTTTAAAATTTGATTTATTTTTGGCTGAGGTGGATCGTCTTCATTTCTGCATCCCAAGTGAGCTTTCTCGAGTTGTGATGAGCAGAGGCTACTCTCTAGTGGCAGTGCACAGGCTTCTCACTGTGGTGGCTTCTCTTGTTGCAGAGCACCAGCTCTAGACACTCAGGCTTCAGCAGCTGGGGCTCCTGGACTTAGCTGTTCTGCAGCATGTGAGATATTCCCAGACCAGGGATCAAACCCATGTCCACTGCATTGGCAGGCGGATTCTTAATTACCCTTCTACCAAGGAAGTCCTAGACTCCATCTATTCTGAGAGGAGTGTCAAGGAATATGCAAATATTTTAAAATCAACAGAATCACCTTGAGTAAATTACTCCACTTCTTGATAGTTCAGTGTTTTTCAATTGCAAAATTCAGTTAAACACAGCCCTCCCTCTTGGCTGTATTGGTTTTCTACAGTTGCTATAACAAAACCATAATGCAATTTAAAAATAATGCAAATTTATCATCTTACCAGTTCTGTGATTCAGAAGCCCAGTGGGGGTCTCATTCTGCTGAGACTGAAGTGTCCACAGGGCTGTTCTCATTTCTGGAGCCTCTGATGTGTTAGTTGCTCAGTCATGTCCGAATCTTTGTGACCCCATAGACTGTAGCCCACCAGGCTCTTCTGTTCATGGAATTCTCCCGGCAAGAATACTGGAGTGGGTAGCCATTCTCTTCTCCAGGGGATCTTCCTGACCCAAGGCTCGAACCCAGATCTCCTGCATTGCAGGCAGATTCTTTACCCTGGGAGCCACCAGGGAAACCCTGGAGGGGGCTCTGGTGGAGGATTCATTTCCTTGTCTTTCTCAGTTCCTGGCTTCTTGTGTTCCTGACTCTCGACCCCTTCCTCTACCTCCACAGCCAGAGACAGCCCATCAAGTCCTCAAGTCAGATCTCTCTGACCTTCACGTATAAGGACCTTGGGATTATGCTGGGCCCCTCTGGATCATCCAAAAACTCTCCCTAGTTTTATTTTTGGTTGCTCTGGGTCTTTGTTGCTGCATGTGGGGTTTCTCTAGTTACAGAAAGCAGGGGTTACTCTCTAGTTGCAATGCGTAGACTTCTCACTTCGGTGGCTTCTCTAGCTACAGAGCTCCAGCTCTACGTGAACAGGCTTCAGTAGCTGCAGAACATGGGTTTAGTTGCCCCAAGATATGTGGGATCTTAGTTCTTGGACTAGGGATCAAACCCATGCCCCCTGCATTTGGCAGTTGAATTCTTAACCACTGGACTACCAGGGAAGTCTCAGAAACTCCCCCTCTTGTAAGGTCATCTGATTAGCAACCTGAATTCTTCTGCAGCTTTAATTTCCCTTTGCCATGTACCATGTTTATAGGTCCTGGGGATTAGGAAGTGGGCATCTTTGGGAGGTCATTATTCCACCTGCCACAGGAGGGTTGTTGAAAGGATTAAATAACATAATGTATGTGATGAACCTCAGTGAGTGCTTGGCTCATGGGACCATTGGCATTGCTATTATTCAAAGTGAACTATTAGTCACTCAGGTGTGTTCCACTCTTTGTGACCCCTTGGAACAGTAGAGTGGGTTGTCATTCTCTTCTCCAGAGGATCTTCCCAACCCAGGGATTGAACCCGGTCTCCTACATTAGCAGGCAGATTCTTTACCATCTGAACCACTAGGGAAAGGCAAAGGCAAGGGGGCAAGGCAACCACCAAAAAAGCTGCCTTTGGGCAGAACTAAACTGTTGAATGTGATGAAGGGCCTGCTCTAGTCTCATTTTCTCCCTGATGTATATGCCCCAAGCCCAGAGAGGGATGGTGGTTTGCTCCTGCTCACATAGCAAATCCAAGAGGGGCTGCTTCAGGCCCACCCCGTTGATAGCACCAAGTTGTCCCAGACCCACCTGGAAGGGCCCTGGGTAATGTGTGGGGCCCGTGTCTTCTGGCCAGATCCTGCAGGTGTTGAAGGGCAAGCTGGTAGTGGGCCACGACCTGAAGCACGACTTCAAGGCGCTGAAGGAGAACATGAGCAACTACGCCATCTACGACACGGCCGCCGACCGGCTGCTGTGGCGCGAGGCGGGCCTGCAGTACTGCCGGAGGGTCTCCCTGCGCGTGCTGAGCCAGCGCCTCCTCGGGCGGCGCATCCAGGTGAGGGCCACCCCGTTACCTGGTGGGGGTGGGGGCTGGCCTTCCCTGCAGGACTCTAAAGTCCCCCAATGCCTCCAGAGCAAATATGTGGCCCCAGAGATGCTCTGCTCACCCCAACTCCCCCACGTAGTCCTGAGAGGCTGTCTGCTCTGTGAGGCGCAGGCTTTCCCCAGAAGGAGGGCGGGCACTGCGTCCATCTGAAAGCTGACCCAGGAAGCCTGTAGGGTGAGGATGAAGGCCAGGGACAGGAAGGCAGCCCATCAAGGTGATTTAGTTTGTTTTCAGTCAGGCCAGTTTCCCTGTGGGTAACCGAGGCTTCACCCTCCAGCCCACCTCTGGGGAAACGGAGCGCAGACCTCGGGTGTCCCCAGGGAGCCGCACTGTTTACACACAGCGGGCATCAGGCCAAAGCTGATACTGCTCTCGGGGCCCCAATTCCTCAGCACTCGCAGCCATAGGCCGAGCAGGCGCCCCCAGAGCCGAAGGTGGGGGTAGGCGTGTGCTGGGAGCTCACCAGGGCAAAAGGGCCCAGGGAGGTGGGCTGGACGCTAGGAGCTGCGGCCACTTGGGCTCAGTGGATGTTTAGGAAGCACCTGCTCAGGGCCAGGCTAGACCAGAGGCTGAGGACTCAGGTGAGCAAGGTCCCGTCGGTCCTTGAGAAGCTCTTGGTTGAAAGGGAGAGAGGCCCATGACCTGTCCATCAGCACATCTGAGCGGGGAGGGCAGGTGTCCTGAGCAGGGACAGAGGACAGGGGGCAGGCAGGATGCTAAGTCCAAGTGGAGGGTGCAGAGTCTGTTTTAGTGGGGAAGCATGAGAGGGGGACCTGGCAAGGGGAGAGCC
Source organism: Antilocapra americana (assembly GCA_007570785.1). Classification (NCBI taxonomy): domain Eukaryota; kingdom Metazoa; phylum Chordata; class Mammalia; order Artiodactyla; family Antilocapridae; genus Antilocapra; species Antilocapra americana. The sequence goes on from ML663013.1 coordinate 8,418,427, forward strand.
TGAGCCCCAGTCTTAGGAGTGGCTTGTCTGGGGAGCAGGAATGTGCAGGAGGCAGGGGATGGGCGTGAGTTTGGGCCCTTCTGCTGGGCTTGTGGCACCAGGGATCCAGGACAGAGTGTCAGTTCCTTGACTCACTGAAGAGTCTTGTTCTCGACGTGCTGAGCAAGGAGCACTCTGGAAACATCTGTGTCCACGTTCTCTGGGCCCTGGGCTCCCTGGAGAACTGCTTGAAGCCAGGCCTGCACCAGCCACCAGCTGAGTCTATTGTATCAAAGGCTTTGGAGACTCACCCCTGACCCACTTCAGCCCTCGACTCAGGGTGTGAGCAGGGAAAGCCCAGGTCCCCTGGTGCCTGGATTCATCCCCCAGACTCCTCTCTGTCCTATGTCTGCAGGATAGTGTGCTGGGACACAACTCAGTGGAAGATGCCAGGGCAGCCATGGAGCTCTACCGCATCTCCAGGAGAATTCGAGAGCAGTGAGGGTTGCATGCCTGGTGGAGCTCACCCGCTCCCCAAGTACTAGAGGCCTTTTGTCTCTTCAGAACAAAAACTCTGTTGCTTTTGTAAAATGCATTTTTAGCAATAAAATAGCTCTATATTTTCTCTACTCCCTTGGATCCTCCTCTTTTTCTTTCTTCTCTCTGAGCTGGGTGTTGGTGGATCCCACCCAGCACATGAGAGGGCAGCCAACACGAACTGGGTTGGGGGCTCAAGTGTTCCCATCACTTAAGGGATGTCAGTGTTAAGGAGAGTCAGTTTCTTTAACGTCTTGAATCTGCAAGTCTGAGAAGAAGTCCATATGACAATTAATACAATTAATTACCTCCACCTGCCTTTCTAGCTGCATTTATGCCCAGAAGGGGGAACTGTTTCCTGAGGATGACACGCAGCTCCAACATTGTGCAGTAGAATCATCTGCAGAGTTGTTGTTTTAATCCCTGACTGAGTCCCTCTTCAGCTTCACTGAACCAGAATTCCTGGATGTGGGAGTTTGGGTGGGCGGTGGGTGTGGGGCAGGCACCTGTTAGTATTTTGACCTCCAGAAGTGATTCTGATGCGTAAGACATTCAAGTCACATAGGGTACCTTTCATCACCCTGGTACTTGAGCATCACATGGGGGCTGCTGGACCCCATCCCAGAGTTTCTGATTCAATAGGGATGGGCGGGGAAACCCAGGAATCTGCATTCCTGACAAGTACCCTCTTGATGTCTTGTGCCGATCCGGGGACCATGCTTTGAGAAGCGCTTCCCACATCAGGCAACTGTGCTGTGCAGCCAAGGATGAGCCACTGGCCTGAGGGCTGAGTACCACCTGGGGGGCTATGGTCTCTTGTCCATCTTCTCCCCCTCTAAGTCCCTTGGCTGTCTGTTCATGTATAGAGAGGGCACAGCCCTGTTGGATGTGTCCTCAATAGCCCACTGCAGGGGCTCCAGGTGAGGTTGAACCCAAGGGATTCAAATCCAGACCCATCCGACTCCAAACTCCAGGGCTTTACACTCAGACTGCTTTACAATGGCAGCCTCCCATTTGTACCACTGACTTCTGAAAGCCTGGTTAGGGAAGGGGAGGGGGAAGTGCAGTTTGATCTCTCTGGATTCTCCCCTACCTTGTCGCCCTTGTTTTGGGTCTGGACCTCTGCTGATTGTTAATGAACTTTGGAACCTGTCGGGTGCAGCTGCTTGTCTGGCTGTGAGTGGCCACCAGGTGGAGCCCCTGGACCATTTCGCTGACTTGCAGGTAGCACCAGCCAGAGGGAGACTCTGGCAGGAGGTATGAGGGACTGGGTCTTTAACATGGATGGAGGGTGGCTCCAGGGACCCTCTAGATGCCCTCATCAGCTGCTGAGGTGAAGCTCAGGGCAGCTGGGACAGTGGTGCTGCCTGGCCTGGAAGTTGACCCCCAGGCTCCGTGACTCCCAGCCCGAGTCCTTGCAGGGCTTCAGGTTTCCTTTAAAGAAGAGGAGCCAGGATTCCCAAAAGAAAAGCTTTCTCAAAGGAAATCTTTAACCTGACATCCTGCTTCTGGCTCTGGGACTTGGACGCCCCAGGGGAGGGAGAAGCTGGGGAGGGCCCCCCCTTACCTCCTAGGTGGCCCCAAGGTGAAAGTCAAGACCCCAGAGGATGGCGTGTGCTGTGGGCCTGCCCCCACCCTGGCCCCTGCCTCCTGCACAGCCAGCCCTCAGTGGACGAAGCCCAGTCACGGGGAAGGACAGGCTGATGCTCTAGAGAGACCCCAGCTTCAGTCAGCCCACCTGATTCCGTGTCTTCCTCTGTGAGATCAGGGTCCCGTCCATCAAAGGGCTGAGAATGGGACTGAGAGCCCATAGACAGGGTGCCCAGCACTGGGCTGGGGAGGTGGGGACCCACGAACAGCACCGTCACCACTGGTCCTAATAAAGGAAGAACCGCTCCTGATGGCCCTCTGGACTCTGCCTGGGTCCCCACACTCCTGCGGTCATCCTGGCTGGATTTCTCTCTCCTCCTCCTCAGTCTCCTGTGAGATCCTTGAGGTCAGAGCTGCTCAGGGATACTGGATTCTGAGGCTTTGTGGCTGAGACTGGGAGATGTGTGGGGTTTTCACTGCCACCAGTTACTGTAAAGCATTGTAGGTCTCAATGTAGGGGGGCACACGGGCACACACACATGTGCACGCACACACACGCACTGAGCGTGCACACAGGAACATACCTTTCTAGAGAGGCATCCAGGTGCTGTCATGGCCCCTTTAAGAGTTAGGGGACAGGAAGTTGGCACTGAGTGGGGCCCAACATCTTGTGTCACAGGCTGGCTCACACCTGCCGGCTCTGGTTCAGGGGTGGGCGGGAGTCAATGGAGGGCACTCCCAGAGACCCGGGTTTGGGTGAGGGTGGAAATCGGCTAGGACTGTCCTGAGCTCTAGGCAAATCTGGGGCAATTAGAGTACGCAGATTTTGTTTTGGGAGGTTTATATTTTCTTTCATTTTTTTATGTTGAGATTGAAAAGGACATTATAAATGGAGAAGGGATGAAGGTTTTCTCTATGATTGAAAGCAGGATCTTTGGGAACCAGAAGTTTCAGAAAAAATTTTAAATTATATGTATTTTATAGATCATCACATTGTGTCTGAGTCCCAGAGACTCAAGAAGCTGCAGCAGAAAGCAGTCAGCACACAGAAACACACACATGTCGTTGCCTATGTTTTCCTCGAGGAGTTTTACAGTTTCTGGTCTTATGTTTAGATCTTTGATCCATTTTGAGTTTATTTTTGTGTATGGTGTTAGAGAGTGTTCTAGTTTCATTCTTTTACAAGTGGCTGTCCAGTTTTCCCAGCACCACTTGTTAAAGAGGTTGTCTTTTCTCCATTGTATATTCTTGCCTCCTTTGTCAAAGATAAGGTGTTCATAGGTGTGTGGATTTGTCTCTGGGCTTTCTATTTTGTTCCATTGATCTATATTTCTGTCTTTGTGCCAGTACCATACTGTCTTGATGACTGTGGCTTTGTAGTATAGCCTAAAGTCAGGCAGGTTGATTCCTCCAGTTCCATTCTTCTTTCTCAAGATTGTTTTGGCTATTTGAGGTTTTTTGTATTTCCATACAAACTGTGAAATTATTTGTTCTAGTTCTCTGAAAAAGACCTCTGGTAGCTTGATAGGAATTGCATTGAATCTATAGATTGCTCTGGGTAGTATACTCATTTTCACTATATTGATTCTTCCGATCTATAAAACTCCTAGAGGAAAACATAGGCAAAACACTCTCTGACATAAACCAAAGCAGGATCCTCTATGACCCACCTCCCAGAATATGGGAAATAAAAGCACAAATAAACAAATGGGACCTAATTAAAATTAAAAGCTTCTGCACAACAAAGGAAACTAAAAGCAAGGTGAAAAGGCAGCCCCCAGAATGGGAGAAAATAATAGCCAATGAAGCAACGGACAAACAATTAATCGCAAAAATATACAAGCAACTCCTGCAGCTCCATTCCAGAAAAATAAAAGACCCAATCAAAAAGTGGGCCAAAGAACTAAACAGACATTTCTCCAAAGAAGACATAAAAATGGCTAACAAACACATGAAAAGATGCTCAACATCACTCTTTATCAGAGAAATGCAAATCAAAACCCCAATGAGGTACCACTTTACACCAGTCAGAATGGCTGCCATCCAAAAGTCTACAAGCAATAAATGCTGGAGAGGATGTGGCAAAAAAGGAACTCTCTTACACTGTTGGTGGGAATGCAAACTAGTATAGCGACTGTGGAGAACAGTGTGGAGATTCCTTAAAAAACTGAAAATAGAACTGCCATATGACCCAGCAATCCCACTGCTGGGCATACACACCGAGGAAACCAGAATTGAAAGAGACACATGTACCCCAACGTTCATTGCTGCATTGTTTACAATAGCCAGGACATGGAAGCAACCTAGATGTCTATCAACAGACAAATGGATAAGAAAGCTGTGGTACATATACACAATGGAATATTACTCAGCCATTAAAAAGAATACATTTGAATCAGTTCTACTGAGGTGGATGAAACTGGAGCCTATTATACAGAGTGAGTAAGCCAGATGGAAAAACAATACTGTATACTAACGGATATATATGGAATTTAGAAAGATGGTAACGATAACCCTGTATGCGAGACAGCAGAGGAGACGCAGATGCATAAAACAGTCTTTTGGACTCTATGGGAGAGGGCAAGGGTGGGATGATATGGGAGAACAGTATTGAAACATGTAAATTATCATAGGTGATATCAATCATCAGCCCAGGTTTGATGCTTGATACAGGGTGCTCAGGGCTGTTGCACCGGGATGACCTAGAGAGATGGAATCGGGAGGAGGGAGGGGGGTTCTGGAAGGGGAACACATGTATACCCATGGCAGATTTATGTCAGTGTATGGCAAAACCAACACGATGATGTAAAGAAAATAAATAAATTAATTAAATTCAAACAAACAAACAAACAAAAAGAAACACACACATGTGTGCCCCGTCACACTCGAGAAATGCAGTTTCTTTGACAATGGAAGCAGCAACTCCCACCCCCTACAAAGAAACTTGCCCAAGAGAACTTAAAGAGAAATTTCCCCTTTAAGAACAGGGTCACCCAGTAATTTTTGCCCTCCTGACGAGAAGATAGGAAAAAAAGAAAAGAAAAACAAATCCCAGACTAACGTCACCTTAAGGCTGCAGTGGCCATGCTCGTCTCCCTGCAGAGGCAGGACCCGCTGTTTTGATCACTGAGGCAGGAGGCCGCATCGCTGCCCCTCACCAACACTGCAGACAGGTGTCTGCAAGTCTTTGCGTTGCTTCACCAGCTCCTACTTTGAATCCCCAGAGAGTAGCTGGGCTGGACTGTATCTACCCCTGGCTTCCTCTAAGATGGCCTCCAGGCAGCGGGTGTTTAGAAAGTCTGCAAAAATTCTGGAGCCAATCTCAGGTGGGGCTGGAGCACCTGGAGCACCAGGTGGGGGACCCAGGTACCCAGGGTCTCTGCTTCAAGACTCCTGCCACTGAAAATTATAGACCTCCAGAGATTTTAGTTTAAACTAAGTGCAGGTACCCTGTACACTCCCCTCCCATGGGAGATGGGGAGCCGAATCACACAGAGGGCTGTGTGCTGTGGAGTCAGCACCTTATGAGGTGTGGGGGGGGGGGGGGGCAGAGGAGGAAGGAGTCTCAGGTCCTGATGGATCAGAAGAAGGAAAATGGGGAGAGGTGGTCAGGACACAGGAGATGAGAAACCAAGGATGACCAGAAAAGGGGCAGAAAGCAGAAAATGTAGAAAAGATGAGAGAAGCAAGAGAAAGAAGCAAAACAGGATGTGGGCAACCACACTAAGGAAGGAAACAGAGCAGAAGGAAGGAAGGAAACAGAAAAGAGAGTGAGATGAATGGGGAAGGATGTGAGGAGGGAGAGAGGGGAACCAGGAAGAGGACATCAGAGAAGAACCAGAGTTCAGTGAAGAGACCTTCTGTGAGCAGAGGATCAGGAGTCGCTGGGTTGGTCCTCAGTCCCTAAAGAGACCTGGCGGGCCCAGTACCCCAGGTCGGCCACGTAAACCAGCAGGTTGACGGCTGTCAGGACGGCCACAGCCAGGCGCAGGTCCCAGGCACACATGTCCTAGGCGAGCTTGTCCCTGTAGTCCCCATCACTGGACCTCTGGGGCTGCCCGCCGAACTCCTCGTTGAACTGGTAGAGCAGCCAGAGGACCAGAGTGCTGATGTAGAGGAGGATGGAGAGCAGGGTGAGCACAAGCTGGAAAATGGGATACGGTCTGGGCAGCCTGTATTCCCATTCTCCCAGGTTCAACAGGATGGCCAGGGCTGCTGGGATGAAGCAGATGGAGTACACAGCCACACACCACTCCAGGGCCGGCTGGCGCAGGTACAGGGAGGTGTTGATGATGAAGGCAAAGATGATGCCAGCCATGAAGTTCTCTAGCACCTTCAGCAGGCCTGGCATAGTGTGCACATAGCTGGGGATCTCCTTGAACCCATAGGCAACCCACGTACAGGCCACATCTATGACATACAGCACTGATGCGACACAGGAGAAAGCAGAAGTGGCGATGACCCGGTCCCGGTAAGGACCATCAGGCAGGAACTGGACGTAGGTGATGGAGTAGATGACGGAGGCTGAGAGGCGGAGGAGGGTGGTGTAGCAGGCGTAGGTGACAGGGAAGCTGAACCAGAAAAACGGAAAGTGGAAATGGAACCCATAGAACTCAACAATGAATACCATGAGGGTCGTGGTGAAACGGAAGCACCAGATAGATGGGCATGGACCAGTTTCCTATGGCTCCCTGCTCAGCGGCCCTGCCGGCCACCAGGGAGATGGCCACACACATGGAGAACAGCTGAGGCAGGTGGAAGCAAAGGCAAATGATGGCCGTGACGTCCAGGTCCAAGGATGTCCACCGGGTGGGCATAGTGCTGTGACAGTCAGGCAGGTCACAGTCACCAGTACAGCAGTGGTCTTCACTGAGGACCCACCAGAGAAAGATCCAGCTCTGGAGGTGGAAAGAGCCAGACACCTGGAAAAGGTTCAGGGCCCTGTGACGGCTGAGGCTCTGGATCTGTGGAGTTCGAGCCAGTGGCCCAGACACTCAGGTAACAGCCTGGTGGCTCAGTGGTAAAGCATCCACCTGCCAGCACAGGGGACACAGGAGACGCAGGTTGGATCCCTGGGTTGGAAAGATCCCTGGGAGAATGAAATGGCAACCCACTCCAGTATTCTTGCCTGGGAAATCCCATGGACAGAGGAGCCTGGTGGGCAGCAGCCCATGGGGTCTCAGGAGCTGGACATGACAGCGACTAAACCACCATCGCAACCACAGCTGCTCCAGAATGGTTCTCCCCTCCCATGACCCTTGACCTCGTCAGGAGACTTGGCTTATCCCAAACCTCACAGCTGGACTGGGTCTGGCCTCAAACATGAACCTTTTGTATCTCTCTGGGCCGTGGGTGCCATTATCTATGGAGACAGAGCGTAGATGGTCCTTATCTTTAATCCCAACCCTTCAAGTCTCAACCCTCAATATTTCAAAATTGAAAACAAATATTTGAAAAGTTGTTTTTTAACAAAGTCTGGCCTGAAGACACATGAGACAAGTTATGATCTTTGTTATTTCACTTGTGACTATTCGAAAGTTCAGTTGTCAAAACACTAATGTGTCTGGTTACAAGGTGCTTTCAGACCCCAGTGGAGTCTGATGTCATAGAGAGTAGATGTACCATGTCACCTGTCTGAAGCTGAAAAATTCTGAATTCTAAAGAGTCTCTGACCCCAAGGGTTTCAGAAAAGGGACTGTGGATTGTGCTGCTAACTCCATTTTACAGATGAGAAAACTAAGGCTTGGTGAATCAAATGCCTTCCCTAAGGTCAAAAGGTTGGAAGTGGAAATCCCATGCGGAAATGCCAAAGCTGTGAGTTTGAACACTGCGCTACAGCCCACATGTCACCAGGGCCTGTGAGTGGGAGCCTAGGACCAAAGCTCTGGGCTCTGGGCTCTGGGATCCAGGACACGCCTTCAGGGCCACATCCACAGCAACTTGAAGAGACACGTGTCCCGGCCTCTCCTCCCTGCAGCCGTCACTAGAAGGAGCTGCCATCTGAGAGGAAAAAGCCCACCCAGAAGAGAGCAACTTCAGGGGTGCACAGCAAGGCTGTGGGGACATGAGAAGTAGGGACTGTTGTGAATCCCTTCCACCCATTTTTGCCTTTACATGTGACTCTTCCTCACTGAGGAAGGGAGACCGCAACCCAGCATGACTCCAAGGCAGGGCGTCATTGAGGAACCACAGAATAAATTAACATAGTGTTGGGCTTCAAAGCTGCCATCCAGGTGGGAGTCTGGAAAGATCTAGGAGAAGTCCTACCTGAGTGAGGATTTTCCTGGCCTGGGAGACTGGTCAGCAGCTTCCAACCCGGGAAGAAGGGATTGGAAATGAACAAGAATGCTGTGTCTGATGCTGATGGGGGACCTTTCAGAGCATCCCAGGGAGGGCATGGGGATAGATGGATGGCCGACCCCCTTTAAAGGGCAGGAGCTGAAAGAGGAGGTTCCTGCTGGACCCCTGAGAGGTGACAGCCCTGAGGATGCTCCAGGGACAGTGATGGGGGCAGGGGGCAGAGAGGAGATGACTGGGGGGATTCCAGGGTCCCAGTGGCCCCGAGGCAGCCCAGTAGGGGTCTTCTGACCCAGAAGGGATGCAGGCATGGAGCCGACCTTCCCATGGAGGAGGAGCCTGGGCTGGAACTGAGACAGGAGAAGAGGGGCCTACAGGGTTTCAGGGCTGTGACAGGGACACCTTAGGTTACGTCCATATCTGTGCTACTGTAGACAGTGCTGCAATGAATATTCAGTTCAGTCGTTCAGTCGTGTCTGACTCTTTACGACCCAATGGACTGCAGCACACCGGGCTTCCCTCTCTGTCACCAACTCCCAGAGTTTGCTCAAACTCATGTCCATCGAGTTGGTGATGCCATCCAACCATCTCATCCTCTGTCTTCCCCTTCTTCTCCTGCCTTCAGTCTTTCAGGGTCTTTTCCAATGAGTCAATACTTTGCATCAGGTGGCCAACGTATTGGAGCTTCAGCTTCAGCATCAGTCCTTCCACATATTCAGGGTTGATTTTCTTTAGGAGTTACTAGTCACACTCCTCTGTCCAAGGGACTCTCAAGGGTCTTCTCCAGCACCACAATTTGAAAGCATCAATTCTTCTGCACTCAACATTCTTATGGGCCAACTCTCACAGCCATACATGACTACTGGAAAATACATAGTTTTAACTATATGGACCTTCTATTTTTAGTTATTTTAAGGAACCTCCATACTATTCTCTGGGCTTCCCAGGTGGTGCTAATGGTAATGAAACCGCCTGCCAATGCAAAAATTAAGAGACTCAAGTTTGATCCCTGGGTCGGGAAGATCCGCTGGAGAAGGGCATGGCAACCCACTCCAGTGTTGCTGCCTGGAGAATCCTATGGACAGAGGAGTTTACAAAAAATTGGACACGACTGAAGTGACTTAGCACAAAGCACATACCATTTGCCAGAGTGGCTGTGCCAGTTTATATTCCCACCAACTATGTAAGAGGGCTCCCTTCTCTCCACATCCTCTTGAGTGTTTATTGTTTGTGGATTTCTTGATGATGGCAATTCTGATTGGTATGAGGTGATATCTCATTAGGAAAGCCTACTTCTTTGGGATCCAAGGGGGAGCCTCTTGGAAACTCCAAACCTTTTCTGGCACACAAATCTCTTTGAGAATATGACTACCCTAGAAATACATGTGCACATATACTCAGATGTTGCACTCAGTTACGGGGCTCTTGCAGACCTCCTAGAACCCACTGCAGGGTGTTAGTGGACCCACGGGGCTCAGGATAGGAAGCAGCCTTGGAGAAGTAAGTCAGGGGATTCCTGCACCACCTTTCCTTCAGGTGTGGGTGAGCAGAGTCCTGGGCAGGTTCAGGGCTCCCCCTTGTGGTTCCTTCCCACCAATGCCAGAGGTCCCCAGGTAGACAACAGAGTCCCTGGAGGCCGGGCAAGGAGTCTGAGTCCTGACAATGATGCCCACAGGCATCTTCATGGTCCACCTTTCCTTCTACCATTCAGGAGTTCTGGGACCCCCATCACAGGACCTTCAGAAGGTGACTATTGAAGTTTTGGGGGAAGGTGGAGTGCTGCTAGATTCTCCACTGTTTGGGTTAGACCTTTTCCAGAGAGTTAATTGTGATCTAGGATATACGTCCTCAGGAAATGAGGGCCTCCTGAAGCAGGGCTGTGCTGGGGGAGGTGTGCCCCTCACAGTAAACAGAAGAAGCCTGGGCAGGAAGCACAGAGCAATGTGTATGTGTGTGTGTGTGTCGGTGTGTGTGTGAGAGGAAGAGGAAGAAACAAATGAGAGAGAGACAATCTGGCAGGGACAGGCATTCACGGCCTTGTGAAGTGAACATCACTCAGTCGTGTCCGACTCTCTGCAACCCCATGGGCTATAGCTCACCGGCTCCTCTGTCCATGGGGTTTCCCAGGCAAGGATACTGGGGTGGGTTGTCATTTTCTTCTGCAGGGGATTTTACCGACCCAGGAATTGATGCCAGGTCTCCTGTATTGCAGATAGATTCTTTACTGTTTGGGGCACCAGGCAGACACATTATGCATTTGTGCTCAGTAGAAAGCCATTGTTGAGATGTACCCAGGGTACTAACAGTCACTTACAGAGAAGCCTCTGGAATTTCCCTTCAGATAGGTAAGTGGGAGATATCCAATGAGAAATGTTTCAAAAAAATGAGAGAAGGACCCTGAACTCAAACCCACAGGCCCAACAGCAGCCCCTTTTCTGCGCCGCCCCCCCCAACACAGAAGGGCAGCCATGTGCTGGGGGCTGGGAGCTCCCCAGGGTGGAGGAGCCCAGGGAGGTGGGCTGGACACTAGGAGCTGCGGCCACACATGGGCGCTTCCAGCTCAGCGGATATTTATGAAGCACCCGCTCAGGGCCAGGCGGGACCAGAGACTGAGGACCCAGGTGAGCAATGCCGGGCGGGTCCTTGAGAAACTCTCGGTTGAAGGGAGGTAGGGCCATGACTGGACCAGCAGCACATCTGCAGGGTGTGTCCACAGAGGGAGGGCAGGTGTCTGGAGCAGAGATGGAGGATGGGGAGCAGACAGGACACCGGGTTTGAATGGAGCGTGAAGGGTGTGTCTTAGCGGCCAAGGACACGAGAGGGGGGCTGGGGAGGGGAGACCTGGAGCCCCAGCCTGAGGCTTGGGGGGCAGCTTGTCTGGGGAGCAGGAATGTGCAGGAGGTGGCGGGTGGGGCTGAGTTTGGGCCCCTCTGTGGGGCTTGTGGCACCAGGGACCGAGGACAAAGTATCAGCTCCTGGATTCCCTGAAGAGCCCTGGTCTCAGTGTGCTGAGCAAGGAGCACTCTAGAAACATCTGTGTCCATGTTCCCCGGGCCCTGGGCTCCTGTGAGAACTGCTCCAGCCCCTCTTGGTCTGAGGCCAAGTCTGCAGTACCCCGCCCCCACCCAGCAGATGAGAGTCCCTGGAGGGAACACCTGGCCTCAGGACCTGGATTCTGGGCCTGGCCTTGCCTGGGCCCCGGGCTCATGGGTGAAACCAGGCCTGCCCCAGACAACTGCCGAGTCCAGGGAGTCAGGGGCCTGGGAGACTCACCTCTGATCAATTCAGCCCTGGATGTCAGGATGTGAGCAGGGAAGGCTGAGGTCACCTGGCGCCTGGATTCAGCCCCCAGCCCCTTCTCTGTGCCATGTGTGAGGTACAGAGTCCTGGGACACAACTCAGTGGAGGATGCCAGGGCAGCCATGGAGCTCTACTGCATCTCCAGGAGAATTCAAGAGTGATGAGGGCTGCCCACCTGGTGGTATCAGGCCCCTCCTCAGGACTAGGCTGGAAGACAGGCTGCTCTAATCAGATCTGCAATGTTCTTTACCCCAAATAAAGTAACATTCAAAATGTACAGCAATTTGACATGGAGATCTCTCCAGAGAATTTTTTTTTTCAGCCTACAAGAGGGACTGAAGGAATTTAAGGAAATAGTGTATTTTCTCACTAGTCACCAGGCGACGGGGACATTCAGTACGAAATCAACAAAAACAGGAAAGAAATTGCTGAATAAATCTGAAAGTGAAACTGACTTGAATCAACAAGCATGAATTTTTTAGTAGACTTGTTCAACAAAGTTGATAGGCTCCATTTTATGTAAAAAAAAAAAATCTCATTTTTTGTTATCACTTCGATTGGTCAGAAACCTGGAACATTTCTGCAGATTATGAAAATGTCAGATGTGGCAGGGAATAAAGCAATGTAGAGACAATTCTTTGGGTAAATGTAAATCAGCTAAAGCCTGGGTTGCAAATTTAAATTTTGACAAATAGAATTTAAGGTAGCAAACATCATAAAGGACAAGGAAATATTTTATGAATTGATAAAATGAACATAGATGAAGAAGACATGACAAACACAAACATATATGCATCTAACAATACAGCCTTGGCATATATGCAGCAGGGTAGCCCAGTAGAATTTTCTACAATGATAGAAGAGTTGTATATCTGCCCTGTCCAATACAGTGCATCTTCAGTTGCTCAGTCATGCCCGACCCTTTGTGACCCTTTGGACTGTAGCTCTCCAGACCTCTGTCCATGGAATTTTTCAGGCAAGAACACTGGAATGGGTTGCCATTTCCTCCTCCAGTTTCATACCATAACTGTTAACAACATGTGAGAATAAATACTGAAATGTGGCTGGTAAGACTAAGGGGTTGAATTTTTAATTCCTCTTAATTTTAAGTAATTAAAAATTAAGTAGCCAAGCATATCCACTGGCTGCTATTAACATATTGGACAATGTGGATAAAACAAAAACTGGAAGAACTGTGAGGCGACATACATAAAGCAGTGACAATATCTGGAAATATGAGTGTGCTCCTCTCAGGACTGGGTTTATGAAGGAAATCAGAAGGATAACTCTGAAGTGGTAGTCACATGTCTTGCCACAATAATAACTTTTAACATTTTCTTTCTCATTTCCTGTTTTGACTTGAAAAGAGTTGAATTTTCACACTACTGAAAAACATATTCATTATTTACTAACAGCTTTCATCCACAGTCCTTATGATTCATGTTTTATCATGTTTTGGGCTTTAAAAAGTATTTTCCCGTTTGGACCTTGGATCAATATTTGGATGTTCCATTGGGTTGAAGTTAAGCTACAGTAAATGGCCTTCTGCAAACTTATCATGTAGGTTCCCTTGACCCTTGGCTCATTTCCACTATGACCCTATCCCCCCTCCCCCTCACAGACACTAGCTGCCCCAGGAGAAACCTGTATTTAGAGTCTTTCCTTCTCTTTCTCAGTCTCAAATGCACTGGATTCTGTCCTGAGGCGCTCAAAGATTTTCAAATTGTCACATCCAATGACCACTTTGCAGTGCTGCTCCCACATGAACTCTGCTCACCTCTGTAGCATGTAACCATGCTGACCACATCCTCCTGACACTCTCTTCTCTATATTTTTTTTTAAAGTTTGTAATTTTTTTTTATTTTTAATTTTTTTGTAGTAATATGTTTTTTTTAATTATTTATTTATTTTTATTGTTTTTGATGACAGGAGCCTCTTGATCTTTTCCTCTCGATCTTGCCTACTTCTTGGCAGATTCCTCCTCTGCCTGCTGCTTAAATATCAGTGTTTTCTCAGTTCTTCCTTCTCAGCCATCTCTGCTTCTCACTCAGCCTCATCTTCTAGGAAAATTGTACTCATGTCGGTAACTTCAATTATTCTTTTAGGAGACGACTCACTGCACGCGTGTGTGCTAAGTCGCTTCAGTCGTGTCCGACTCTGTGCGATCCTATGGACAATAGCCCACCAGGCTCCTCTGTCCATTGGAAACTCCAGACAAGGATACTGCAGTGGGTTGCCATGTCCTCCTCCAAGGGATCTTTCCTACCCAGGGATTAAACCTGCATCGCTTCCGTCTACCTGCATTGGCAGGCAGGTTCTTTACCACTAGCATCACCTGGGAAGCCTTATGACTCACTAGCCTCTTCTTAAACTCCTAACTTGTCCAGCTGGACTATCCTCAGGAACTTCATAGTCAGCCTGTCACACAATTCTAATCTCAGTGAGGCAGAAGTGAGAAGTTGTGTGAAGTGAGATCTTAATTCCCTGCCCAGGAATTGAACCTGAGTAGCCTGGCTTCCCTGGTGGTGCAGTGATAAAGAATCCACCTGCCCATGCAGAAGACACAAGCGACACTGATTCGATCCCCTAGAAGTTCCCCTGAAGTAGAAAATGGCAACCCACTCCAGTCTTCTTGCCTGGAAAATCTCATGGACAGAGGAGCCTGGTGGCTACAGTCCATGGGGTTGCAAAGAGTTGGACGTGTCTAAGCAACTGAACACACACACACACACACACACACACACACACACACAGCGTGGTTGAAAACCAAGAATCCTAGCCACCAGACCAGCAAGGGCTAGAGGCTAAAAGCTATTTTCCCCTGGCTCTTGCCCAGAGTGAAAAATGCATTTCTCATGGAAGCAAAAATTCTAAATGCAGGTACAAAGTTTATTATTGGAGACATAGCACAACAAGAAGTGGAAGAGTACACTGAGAAACTGTTAGTTTAGCTAAGACAGAAGCAAGGCAGAGATGAACACTCAGAGAGAAAGGATGTCGGCGTCCCCCCTAGTGAGGAGGACCACTTTCCTAGTGAGGAAAGAGTGGTTAAATCAGTTCTGTAGGGCAGTTTTTTGTCTTCCCTCTAGCCAGATATCCTTCTTTGACCCCTGGCTGATTTGTCTCAGAACCTTGCCCTTAGGTGCGTACACACCTCTCAACCAAGAGGGATCTTGATACAAAGTCTTCTGGCAGAAGCAAGACTCTTTATGGCCTGGCGTTGTCCCTTGACTTTTGGCCCCCCAGGAACCTTTCTGCGCATGTGTAGTGTCTCTCTTGCCCCAAAGAGGGGGGAAATCTCTTGATCCTTTACTCAAACAAGGTTTAGCCCCTCTCTGTTTCTGCCATGACTATTACCTTCAGGTGTCCACTGGAGACAAAGATGCTTACTCTGTTTCTGTTGTTACTTCCATTTTGGAAAGCAAACGGGAGGCTGATGGTAAATGCCAGCCTGGAGCCCACCTAACCCCTGTCTCAGGAAATGCAAATAGGAGGCCAGTTGTAAGTGTCCAGCCTGTAGTTCAGCTTGTTCTCGTCCTTAAGAAATGAAAACTGGAGACCAGTCGTAAATGCCTATCTCTCTCCTGCCTCAGCAGGAAAATAAAGGGGAGAAGAGTGAGATGATCGGATTTCCAGCCGCGACACGCATGAGGGGCGAACCTCTCTCTCTCTGAGCAGTCTCCGGTCAGGCAGAGCCCTTGGAGCACCGTCTGCATGGTGTGCGGTGAGCGTCTCCCACTTCCTCTTGTCACCTGTCAAGGTGAGCGGTTGCTGGCAGGAAGGAGCGGGTCTCATGACTGAGAGGAGCTGAGGCAGCTGTAGCTGCCTGATGTCCACTCTCTTGGAAGGACAGGACAGAATTAAGAGAGGACAGAGAGGGGAGAGGGCAGAGAAAAAAGTGGAGAGATCTCAAAAGAGGAAAAAGGAAAGGGAAAGGGGAGAGAGTTGCTTGAATGAGGGGACTGAGGGCCCCCAGGGGCCAGGGACAGACTTACCAAACCCAGTGATGTTGAAACAGGAGGGTCAGACGGCCACTTGTCACCCACAGGGAAGCTGCTTTTGGTGGTCTAGAAAGTGCCAAATCCTCTCCCCAGAAGGGGGCAAATACCCCACGTTGGGCACCACAAAGTATATACCAACCAGGGTTCTTGGCCCCCTCAATCAATGGAGACTGACTAGAAGCCAGACAAGAAATTCAAGCAAGAATTTATTGGGGCCCCTGTAGAAACAGGGAAGTGAGAACAAGTAACAGATTCCCTTGCTCACTCCTCGAGGCAGGATAGGTGGGGAAAGCTTGCTTCTTATATGCGGTGAGGAGAGGGGGTGTGTCCAGGGGTCAGGATTAGGGGTGGCGGAGGTGATTTGCCCACCCCTTGGGTGGTGGCGTGTGCAGAGGGCATACTCAACACCCTGCTTTTCTCCCAAGTCTCTCTTTTTGCGCCAGGCTCTTCACAAGTGACAGTTGGGTTTTTCTTTTTTTTTCGGTCTTTGTATCTTTGTCTGGACTTGGCCCCAACTGTACATGCACAGAATTATTTTGGGGCCCATGCAGTTTCTTTGCATTTTGTTGCTGGAGGAGACATGTGTCCATGTGCGAGCATTGCAGCAAAGGGTCTCAGGTCCCAGACTGTTTCATAATCAGGAGGAATGTGACCAATGAACAGGACCCAGCAGCCAAAAGGAAACAAGCAGAGAGGGTGGACAGAGGGGAGGGAGCCGGCTGCCATCTCCACATCTGAATCTCCAAGACCGACAAGTCCAGGGGCATTGGCAGGGCTGGGAGGGGAAGGAAACAGAAAAGAGAATGAGATGAATGGGCAAGGATGTGAGAGGAGAGAGGGAGCCAGGAAGAGGATGTTAGGGGATGTCAGAAATTGCTGGAGAAACTGCAGTGAAGAGAATTAAGTGTCCCCTGACTAGCCCTGTGTGAAAGTGAAAGCGTTAGTCGCTCAGTCATGGCTGACTCTTTGGAAGCCCGTGGACTGTAGCCTGCTAGACTACTTTGTCCATGGGATTTCCTAGACAAAAAGACTGAAGTGGTAGCCAATTCCTTCTCCAAGGGATCTTCCTAACTAAGGGAGGGCACCCAGGTCTCCCACATTGCAGGCAGATTCTGAGCCATGTACAGAATCTTCTCGGACTAAATACACCGTGTCAGCCACATAAACCAGCAGGTTGATGCCTGTCAGGACGGCTACAGCCAGTCGTTGGTCCCAGATACAGACAAAGGTGGTGAGCTGATCACTGCAGTTCATGTCGCTGGACCGCTGGGGCTGCCCCCCCAACTTCTCGTGGAACTGGTAGAGGGGCCAGAGGATCACTGCAGTGGCGTAGAGGAGGACGGAGAGCGCAGTCTGCACCCACAGCAACCGGGGGAAGCGGAGGGGCAGCTTTTTGTCATTGTCGCAGTCACACCCATTCACAAGGAAGTTCACGGCCCCCAGGATGAAGCAGATGGAGTACACGGCCACACACCACACCAGGGCCGGCTGGTGCAGGTACAGGTCAGTGTTGCAGATGAAGGCGAAGATGATGTTGGCTACATAGTTCTCTAGCCTCCTGAGCACACCTGGGAAGGTGGGCCTAAAGCAGAACATTTTACCGGGTCGGCAACAGACCCAGACCACTTCGATGGCATAAAGCAGAGCAGCCACACAGGAGAAGGCGATGGTGGTGATGGCACGGTTCTGGGCGGGGCCCGGAGAAAAGGACTGGATATAGGTGGGGCTGAGGATGACGGCAGCTGCGAGGCAGGCGGCAGCGAAGTAAGAGCCAAAGGCATGGAGAATGCCATCCCAGGACAAGAGATGGTACTGGAACTTAGCAGACAGGTGGAGGAGGGATTGAATGTTACATGATGGCCATCTGAAGAGACTGCCCAACTCCAGTATGAAGCCGAGGAAGGTCAGGGCACAGCAGATGCACCAGATGAACATGCACCAGTTGATTACACCCACCTTCAGGGTGTCCTCCCTGGCCAGCAAGCTGGGTACGAGGACGGAGAGCAGCTGCCCCACGCGAAGGGAGAGGCTCACAATGGTCTTGCAGTCCAGACCCGAGAACAAGCTCATGGTGCTCCTGATGGTCAAGCAGGTCAGGGGCAGCGGTGTTGTATGTAACCTTGCTTGTTTTCCACCCAAGGTCTTGTGAATAGTTAAACACGGCTCCGGAGCTGGATGTTCTGTTTTCTGTTTCACTCAGCCGGTTCAGCTCTCTCTCTGTTCTTGATTTTTCAGAAGTATACAACCACTGATCTCTAGAACAGATGCTCTTAACAAAGGAAGGACCACACTCACGTTCTCAGTCCGCAGCAAGGCGCCCGGTGGTTAATGTCAAGTCTCCAATATCCCCAGTGTGTAGCCTGCAGTGTTTCCTGCTCCCCTCCTTGCTCACAGCCTGCTTTCAGTTTCTATTTAAGGAGGCAAACTGACCTCTGAAGGAGCAAGATGGTGTACGCCCCGGAGGCCCCCCCCCGCCCGTTCCCTCCTGTTTGGGCAAATCGTTTGCCCTTTGGAACTTTGGGGTCAGTTTGGACAACACAGGAGTGGAACATGGTTTGTTTGTGACTCTGTGTGTGCCTCTCCCAGAAGAAGAATTTGTTTATTTGAAATATGTCCTGGGGGAGCAAGTAAAGTGAAGTGAGGGGGCCATATCTATCCCTTCTAGAAGTCCACTGGGACACATCTTGGCCGATTGGCAAAACTAGAGTATGACTCTGTAACCAAGAAGAAAAATGATTTTTAAACTTTCATACATCCTAACACATGTATGTTTTCTATTCTAAAGAAAAATGTACCCCCTGAATGGGTCTCTAAATTCCTTCACTCTTTTGCAGTTAGAACTGAAATGTTAAAGATCTGATAAGTGGGAGGAAATGCCATGGGCAGCTTTCCTGTTACTCTATAATAAAGGTTGTTCCAACAGGGGCACTAAATGAATGGTATTGATCTCGGCTGGCCTCGGCCTGTGTTTGCGATCCCAACCACTCTCTGGGGAATAAACAATGGACTGTGACGAACTCCAGGGTCTTGAAGACATCTGTCTGCTGAGTTGGTGAGGGGCAGCGATGTGGCCCTCCTGCCTCAGTGATCAAAACAGCAGATCCTGCCTCTGCAAGGAGAAGAGCATCGCCACTGCCGGCATTAAAGGTGATGTTAGCCTGGGTGTTTTAGTTTTCTTTAAATTTTATTGTCTCAAGGACAAAAATTACTGGGTGACTATATTTTTGCATGGAAAGTTTCTTTTCAAAGCTTTGTTGATGGGTGGTGTTGGATGGATGGGTATTGCTGATGCCACAGTCGAAACTGTATTGCTTGAGTTTGTGCTGCACAAACGTGTGCTTCTATGTGTCAGCTGTATTCTGCTGCTACTTCCTGCTTCTCCAGGACCCACACATAATATGATCTAAATAAATGTAAATATACATAGATTTTTTAATTCTCTGGAATTTCTGGATACCATCAAACCCTGCTATCAGTCATAGAGGAAGCCTTGCCCTTTCTCCTACAACTGTAATGCTCTTTTTGAACCTCAATACAAAGATGAAAGAAAAAAACCCACAACCTGACATATGCTAATTGCCTCAAATTTTCTCAGATCTCGGAAGGAGGGAGCAGATTTTTATTCTCACCCAAACGCCCATCTCTGGGAGCCCTTCCCAATATCTCCCCACTCCCACCTTTCCCCGGGACCTGGGGGCATGGCCCAGTCCAAGACAACTAGTAGTTGTGTCCCCAACACTAGACTTTCTGTCCCCTTAGCTCTTAAAGGACCAGACCCTGGTTGAGTGTATTTAAAGGTATGTCCCTGCGTGCATGCCCAGCGTGTGTGTTTGCCTCTGTATGTGCCTGTATGTCTGTGCTCACACCCGTATTGGGACCAGCAGCCTTTACAATAACTGGCGGCCAGGGAGCCACCAATATTGTGTTTAGTCTCCTGTTCTCAGCCGCAAACCCCAGAGCCCAGCATCCTGGTGTCACCAGCACCAGAGGGGCCCTAGGCAAGCAGACCTGTGGGGGAGGAACAGGGAAGGACCCCCGCGGCTGCCCCTCACTCTTGTACTGGGATGAAGCATGTAATCTTCACCCAGGGGTGGGGGAAGTAAATGGGGAGGGCTCCAGGAGGTGGTTTCCACGACAGGCAAATCTTAAGAAGCAATGAAATAAAATTTATATTTTAAGGCAGGACAAGGAAAATTTAAACAAAATTCTTCTCTGCCTGTTTTGACCTCCTCCCTCCCCTGTAGTGTGCAGTGTGCATCTGCAGTATGTGTTAACCAGACCGTCCTAAGGGCAGAAATGCCTGACCCAACACAAAGATCAATTTTTGTTCTTCTAACCCCAGCCTTGTGACTTTATATGACACTGCCTACCTATGACCTTATTAATGTCACTAGCTATACTACTTGTTGTCTACCACTTTACAAGAATGTTGTTTCTTACATTAACAAATGTGTCATTGAGCCTCTGATAAAAATGGTGATGACCAGTTGACCTTACATTCAGTTTTATAAGATCCATGACTCAAAATATGGGAAGAAGCAACAGGAGAAATCATTTCTGAGAGTCTGACAAACAAGTAAGAGAGTTGGTCCAGAGCATTTGGGCTTCTGTTACCAGGACCAGAAGAATAACTGCACATCGAGAGGCCTATCAGTGAAATCCTCGCCTGACCTGGGAAAAGTCTTCCCAAACCTCGATTGAAATTAAGAGGGAAACAAATAGATTGTGTGATAAAGAATGTTGCCCACCACCCAGTTCTACAAGAATCAAGTCACTAGCTGCTGCAATTCACTGACCTACAATCCACTCTGAAGGGAAGTCATGGAAAAGGTCAGGATTATACTTTGTACTCTGAGAAAACTGGCAGA
This sequence comes from Antilocapra americana, assembly GCA_007570785.1. Classification (NCBI taxonomy): domain Eukaryota; kingdom Metazoa; phylum Chordata; class Mammalia; order Artiodactyla; family Antilocapridae; genus Antilocapra; species Antilocapra americana. The sequence goes on from ML663013.1 coordinate 8,438,999, forward strand.
ACCTGCCCTCACATTCTCGGATATTTTCAGACTTTTCAATGAGCCCGGTTTCCTGCATCTGTCCATGCTTAGGAAGCACTAAAAGTATTAACCATGATATCTGTTCTTCCTGAGTGAAGCAACCTTCTGCCTGGTTTCATGTCCTTCTTCCCCAAATCACATACACACTGACCTCCAACTCTAACCTACCAAAACAGTTCTGGGAGATTCTTGAGAGATCGTCTCCCCAGTTACACTTCTCAGGTTGGGTCCAATAAAATTTCCAATTCTTTCTTAGGTTGTCTGACTACTGGCTAATTTTTTATCCACAAAATCAAGTGTGTGTTGACCTCTGCAAGTCTCAGTGCAGGAACCTCATATTCTTATATATTTCTAAATCAAATTGAACACAACCCTGGGACCTCACTTCCCAGGAGGATGGAAATGTCTCTGTGCTTTAGTAAAATAATTGTCCATGGTGGGCTCACCTGAGGGGCTTGCTGTCCAAGCCTCATGGTTCACGGGAGTGGCTGCTCAGTTTCTTCTGTTGAGAAATCAGGAGAAGATTTCCAAATTGGGAAAGAAGTACATCAAGGTTGCATGTTGTCACCCTGCTAATTTAACTTTAATGCAGAGTAGATCACGCGGCATGCTGGGCTGGATAAAGCACAAGCTAGAATCAAGATTGCTGGGAGAAATAGCAATAACCTCAGATATGCAGATAACACCACCCTTATGGCAGAAAGTGAAGAAGAACTAAAGAGCCTCTTGATGAAAGTGAAAGAGGAGAGTGAAAAAGTTGGCTTAAAACTCAACGTTCAGAAACCTGAGATCATGGCAACTGGTCCCATCACTTACAAATAGATGGGGAAACAGTGGAAACAGGGAGAGACTTTATTCTGGGGGGCTCCATATTCACTGCAGATGGTGACTGCAGCCAAGAAAGTAAAAGCCGCTTGCTCCTTGGAAGAAAAGCTATGACCAACCTAGACAGCATATTAAAACAAAGAGACATTACTTTACTGACAAAGGTCTGTCTAGTCAAAGCTATGATTTTTCCAGTGGTCATGTATGGATGTGAGAGTTGGATTATAATCAAAGCTGTGCACTAAAGAATTGATGCTTTTGAACTGTGGTGTTGGAGAAGACTCTTGAGAGTCCCTTGGACAGCAAGGAGATCCAACCAGTCCATCTTAAAGGAAATCATCCCTGAGTGTTCATTGGAAGGATTGATGCTAAAGCTGAAGCTCCAATACTTTGGCCACCTGATGTGAGTCACTGGAAAAGACCCCTGTGCTAGGAAAGATTGAAGGCGGGAGGAGAAGGGGACAACGGAGGATGAGATGGTTGGATGGCATCACCGATTCAATGGACATGAGTTTGAGCAAGCTTCGGGAGTTGGTGCTAGACAGGGAAGCCTGCTGTTCTGCAGTCTATGGGATTACAAAGAGTCAGACTCAACTGAGTGACTGAACTGAACTGAACTGAGAGGTTAAGGGCCATTTGTCACAATTCCAAGGCTGCTCCAGCCCCCTCACTGTGGCGCTTGAAAGAAAGTGTAATCCTGTATTTAGTCCAAACTTCTTGTCATAGGGGCTTCCCTGGTGGCTCAGATGATAAAGAATCCTCCTGCAATGAAGGACATCCAGGTTTGATCCCTGGGTTGGGAAGATCCCCTGGAGAAGGGAATGGCAACACAGTGCAGTATTCTTGCCTGGGAAATCCCATGACAGAGGAGTGTGGTGGGCTGCAGTCCATGGGGGCACAAAGGGTCAGATACGAATGAGTGAGATACACTTCGTCTTCTCGTCACAGAGGAGGAGCAGCTGGACCCCAGGGAGGGGCAGGACGTGTCCAGAGTCCCCCTGTGTGTGGCAGAGTCAGGACCCAGGTGTCCTCTCCCCAGGCCAGCTGTCTGCCCACGGCCCCACGCTGCTTGTTATAAGGGTGGCAGCAGCACCCTCCAGGCTGGGATTCTGCCCTGTCCACCCTCATTCTGCACAAACCTGCCCCGTCCCCCTGAGGAGGGCACTCACTGCTGCTGAGTCCATTTCCTCATCTACTAGATGGGGGAGGGGTGTCAGAGACCCCTGGTCCCTCCCAGCCCCGCCTCTTTCCGGGGCCCCTGGACTTGCCAGGCTTGGAGACTCAGATGTGGAGATGGAAGCCAGCTCCCTCCTCTCTGTCCACCCTCTCTGCTTCCTTCCTCTTGGCTGCTGGGTCTTGTTTATTGGTCATGTCCTTCCTGATTACACAGACCCTCCTTCCCCATGACTTCTGCTTGATGGTGAACATGTTTCTCTTTCGTAACAAGAGTTTCCTCAGTCTCTTCCCAGTGGTCCAACTCTCCAGTGATTCTTATCAAAAAGACAAACAACTTCTAGGCACTCCCACAGTCTGAGGTCTCCCAGACTCCCTTGTTCCCGCACATTCTTGACTTGCCACTTCTTAAAAGAGTCCAGCTCAACAGCCCAAATGCTCTTGCCCTGTTTAGGGATCTTGTGTTTCCTTTAGAAAAAGGAAATTCCTTTCTGCTGGGCATATAGAGGGCTGATCATAAGCAGGGGAAGATGAAACAGAAGCCCAGAGTGAAGAGAGAGGCAGATCTGGGGTCTGCAGCTGGATTCATAGCCACATCTGCTCTGACTCCACAGCAGACAGGCTGGGGGAGGAGCTGAGAGGTGCCCACACAGGCCTGTCTCCAAAGGCAGAGAGAAGGGAGGCGCTTTGGGTCCACAGGTCTGGGGAGGGGGAGCTCCTAGCTCCCACCTACTTAGTTACCAGGGCTTCTCCCAGCCCTTTAACACACACAGTTGATGGAGAAGACCTCCCGGTGCCCAAGCCTCAGGCCCTTCCCTAGCTCCCTGATTGACTTGGGCTCCTTGTCTCCCCGGGCAGCAGCCAGAGCTCCCTCCTCAGCCAACCAGAGCTCCTCTGCACGCTGTGACTCCAGCTGATGCCCCCCAGACTGTGACCTGAGCCACATCCAGAGCAGAGCTTGGGGCACAGATGTTCCCATTCTCGGTCCTGGACCAGCTTCTTGGAAAAATCACAGAATCAGCCTTCCTCAGTCATCCTGTGAGTGGAGAGAACAGGGGCCATTCCCTCCTGCGGTCTCAGGCACCTGGTTATCTCCCTTGGATGCCAGTGCAGACAGCCGATCCATGTGGCCCTTGTCTGTGTGGTTGGCTCCTGTCTAAAGGTGCCTGTAGGGATGCAGGTGAGCTGAGGAGAAACAAGTGGGCTTTAATCAACCCCTGTGAAATGTCGCCATGCTCTCTCTGGATTTTTCTGGCGGACTTGCCAATAAGAAGTAGTCTGGCTGAGATGGGGGTGCTGCTCTAGGACCTCTGGATGGGGTACTGCAGCCAGAGCAGGACAGACAGGAGCCAGGAGGTGATTTCTGGATCTGAGAGAAGAGGGAAGGGGCTCAGCACTTCCTGAGGTTCTTTTACCTGCTGAGCTTTGGGGGAGACAGATCTGTATTCAAACCCAGGCTCTGTCAGGGAGTAACTGTGTGACCTTGAGCATAAAACATAACATACTCTCTGAGCCTCACTTTCATCCTCTGTTAAATGGGGATGGCAATAATAATATCCTTGAAAATGAAATGAAATAGAGATAATAAGTCACCTAGTCAGACTAGTGGTGTGTTTTGTCACTCAGTCGTGTCCGACTCTGTGCGACTTCTTTGACTGTAGCCCGCCAGGCTCCTCTGTCCAAGGGGTTTTTCCAGGCAAGAATACTGGAGTGGGTTGTCATGCCCTCCTCCAGGGGATCTTTCCTACTCAGCGATTGAACCCAGGTCACCCACATTGTATGTAGAATCTTTACAATGTGAGCCACCAAGGAAGCGCTGGACTGTTGGTGCTAAAAAAATATTGGCTGTTTTATCTTTTTGGAATACAAAGTACAAATTAGTGCCAATCAGAGTTTAAGATCCTGCACCCACATGACTGGGTTCAAACCCCAGCTCTGCCATTTCCTACCTGTGTGATCTTGGGCTACTTATGCCCTGTGTGTCTGTAAAAATGGGCACACTGAGCACATAGTTCATGGGCTGCTGGGAGGAACAAACAAATCCAGAACAGTGGTTAGCCTGCATTGTGTGCTCTGTGTGACACCTCTCTTAACTTTTATGTCAATACCTGCCCTATTGGCCCATGGCAAATGTTTCTTAAATGAATATAACAAGTGTTTACAAGTCAGACTGTAGCCTGAACCTACTGACTGGGATGGATTCCATCCCTTCTGCCTTTTGGGGGAATTTTTGAGAATCACTGCGTCATGATTTGTCTCATTTAATCCTTCTAACAACACTTGACCTTGCTTGATAGCCATCTCCATGGAGGGAAACCACTGAGGACCTGAACTCATTACCATATTTGAAGACAATTCCATCATGTGTGCCACCTGGAGAGAGACTGGGCCTGACCCTCAATAAGAAAGAAAAGGAAAGAAAGTAATGTCACTCAGTCATGTCTGACTCTTTGCGACCCCATGGACTGTAGCATACCAGGCTCCTCTGTCCATGGTAATTTCCAGGCAAGGGTTCTGGAGTGGGTTGCCATTTCCTTCTCCAATGTATCTTCCTGGCCCAGGGATCGAACCCAGGTCTCCCACATTGCAGGCAGATGCTTTACCATCTGCATCATCAGGGAAGCCTCAAGAAAAAAAGGCTAGATAAATATTGGACCTGTCCCCACAATTGGGACCTGGACACACAAGAATAGGTGATACACAGAAACAAAGACAGACCAGAATTCCTTCTGCAGGGCCTGCAGGAGCAAGCCAGTGCTTCCAATGGCTGTGGTGCCTGGACCCGCAGCCCTTGGCTGTGACCTGATTGTCCAGTACCCTCCTGCCGGGGTCCAGCCCCGGCGGGGTCCGGGGGTCTTGAGGGATGGGTGGTGTCGGCGGAAGAAGAACTGAGCAGAGTCGATGTGTGGTGATGGAGCAGTCTCTCTTTATTGCTGTTAGTTTTGTGAGGTGATGGAGAAGTCTCTCCAAAAGGCGGTGGAGAAGAAGTCTCTCGTTTATTGTTGTTGGTTTACAGTTTTTATAGCCAAAAGACATCCCCATTACATCATTACATCACCTATCATTCTATACAATTTTTTGTTTTCTACCTCCCATAGCAACCTTATCATTGAGTTTATTCCCCAAACTATCATGAAACATTCCCTTTGCAGAAGTCAGAATTCTATGTAATTAGATTTAACAATAGTATGATTACCATTTGAATGTCTTAAGTATACTTCATTCAATCAAGATAAGTACATCAACCTAAGTAGAAAGGTTACATTTCTCTTATCAGGTACAACTATGTAGAAGCTAGAGGGAAGGGCTTAAGCTTGAGACTGTTTATTCTAGTAACCTACTCAAGTTCTTACAGAAGAGGAAAGAGGACAAAGAGACAGTTTAGAGAGAGGAAAGAGAACTAAGAGACAGTTTAGCAGCACCGCTTTAGCAATAAGACCCTATTAACCTTATAACTACTATAACGAATTCCTATGTCTACATTTTCCTAAAGCAATCAATACCTCCAACTATGCTGGCCACAGTTATGAGCATTCCTAAGTCTCAATCGAGCCTGATTTCTTCAAGGAAGCGAGCCTCCTCCGTGGAGTGGTCAGGGGAATGGGAGGTGGAAAGGTGACCCAAGTACGAGCCTTTCTGGCGGTGGCCTTGCCATGACCCCCAGAGAACTCTTGGTAAACTCCCCAGTAATGAGTAGGAGGAGTAGTAACCTATTTAAATGTCCCTTTCATTCCTCCATAGCCCCCGGGCAAGGTGATCCACCTTCCTGGATCCTCTGGTCGATAAGGTCTGGGGGAATTATCTCAGGACGAATTCTTTCCAACTGTGACTGACCTACTGAGATGAGCCAATGTTCCGAGCATGGACAGAACTTCCAAGAAAAATACCAGGGTGGGGCTTGCCCAGGATGCCCCATAAAGAAAGTCAGCTTTGCAAATACTTTCTTAGTCTCGTGACCTTGTCATCCGAGTAAGGGGGCATCCTGACGGCTCCCGGCACCCTCCTTCCTGGTCTGAGCCTGTTCTCAGGCTGGTCCCTCCCCAGCAGTTCTCCAAGCTACCCATATCCTTCTAGCACAGTTGTTCTCTGCTTACACTGCCAGAGATGTTCTCTGGAGGGTGCAGTTAACAGCCTTTATGACTAAAAGCAGGAGCTATTATCTCCATTTTCTAGGTGAGCAAACTGAGACTTAGAGTAGCATATCACTGAGACTTAGACTGAGCACGGCCCTACTGTGTGCCTGGCTTAGCTCGTGTCTCAGTTCAGGGTTGCGGGGTGGTGTGTAGACATGTAAGATGAAAGGCTCTGAGATGACCAAGAGAACTGCAAACAGTTGTCAGTGGCTGGAGGGAGAGGAGGAGGCTGGAGAGGTAGAAAAGGGTCTGAGCTTGCAGGGCTTTGCCGGTGGGTGATGTTGTGGAGTCTGTGTTCCATACTAAGGGAGCAAACAGAAATCTTCAGAGTATCTTACTCTGAATTTACTGCAAACTAGTCTTTGAGGGAAAGGATGGAAATAGAGGAAGCATCTAGAAGTTTATGGCAGGAATACAGGTGAAGGGATGGATGGATCTGGACCAGGTGGTCTAGAGATGAAGAAGAGTGGGTGAGTTCAGGAGCATTTTGTGAAGAGCATCTGTGAAGGTGCTGCCATTGACTGAGATGGGAAAGATGAGAAAGGATCAGCTTGTCTTGGGAGTGGGATTTGAAGAGGTGGGGCTGGACATATTGAATGTGATGTGTCCTGAGACATCTATAGGGAGAGATTAGGAGGCAGGTGTATATGACTCTGGATCCCAGTAGAGATCAGCTCCGGAGACAGGAACTGGGAAGTTGTCATCACTCGGCCTACACTCTTCTTTCAGTTTCTTCTTAAACGTCACATCCATGGATAGGCACTCCAATAACTCTTCTCACCTGTGTTCCCTGTATTGTGGCATTTATCACACACTGACTTGATGTTATGTATGGATGTGTACATCTCCTGTATTAGAGTGCAAGCTCCATGAGGGCAGAACTCTTGATTCTGTTCTCTGCTCTCTGTCCAGTGTCTAGAATAGGACCTGGCACACACACACTTGGTGAGCAAGAATAACTTTTGATGAGTGGAATTTTAAAGTCATCGGACTGGATGAGGAAGACTCCCAGAAAAGAGGTGGTCTGGGCCCAAGTCCTGAGGAAATGGCTCCTTCCTGTTCCTTATTCCCATATCTGTAGCTGTTGTTGTGGTTTAGACACTAACTTGTTTCTGACTCTTTGTGACCCAATGGACTGTAGCCCGCCAGCCTCCTCGGTCCATGGGGTTACCCAGGCAAGAATATCAGAGTGGGTTGCCATTTCCTTCTCCAGGGCATCTTCCAGACCCAGGGATCGAACCTGAGTCTCTTTGTTCTTTACCACTGAGCCATATGGGAACAGTCTCTGCATTACAACCATGGATCTTATAAAACCATATATATTATATGAATCATTTTAAGAGGCCTGGTCACCATTATTTTTCATCACAGACTTAATCACATTTCTATTAATATAAGAAACAAGACATGAATCTTTAAAATAAGCAGAGGACAAGTAAGCAGCTAGAGACATTAACCAAGTCCTAAGTAAGTTAGCAGTGCTATCTTCTAAGGAGTTACATGGCTTCCTCTAGAAAATGTCACCCTTATGGTGAAATGGGTATTTCTTCCCTTGAAGAGGTCTGGTTAAGGCACAATACAGATGAATAATGCACACTGAGGGGAGGGAAGAGGCTGAAACAGACAGACAAAAATGTTATATTAAAAATTTTCTTGTCTCATCTTAAAATAGGAATTTAATTTCATTGTTTCTTGAGATTTTTCCTGCCACAGGGACCACCTCCTGGAAGTCCTTCCTTTCCATCCAACCAGCCCCTGGTGAAGATCACAAATTTCATCCCAGTGCAGGAGTGAGGGGCAGCAGTGGGGGTCCTTCCCCTCCCCTCCCCAACAGCTCTGCCTGCCTCTGTCCTCTGGTCCTGGTGACACCAGGATGCTGGGGTCTCAGGCTTTGTGGCTGAGGACAGGAGAGGAAGGCTGTGGTGCATTTCTTGTCACCAGTTAGTATATAGGGCTGTTGGTCTCATTGCAGGGGGACACATGAGCATGCACACATGTACACACAGGTGCACTGAACATCCATACTGGTACACATCATTAAAGAGAGGCCTTGAGGTGCAGTCATGGCCCCTTGAATGTTAGGGGGCAGGATGTTGACAGTGGGGTGGGGCCCAGCCTCTTGCCTCACAGGCTGGGCCACTTCCCCAGGCTCTGGTCCAGGTGGAGGTGGAGAGTCAGTGGGAGTGATCCCCAAAACATAGGTTTGGGTGAGGGTGAAAACTGACTAGGACTCTTTTGAGTCCTAGGTCAATTTGGGAATATTAGAATATGTGGATTTTGTTTTGAGCTTTTTGTTTCTTTGTTTTTTCCCCTTTCATCTTTATATGCATGCTAAAGTGGCTTCAGTCATGTCCAACTCTTAGTGACCCCATGGACTGTAGCCCACCTGGCTCCTCTGTCTGTGGGATTCTCCAGGCAAGTATACCGGAGTGGGTTGCCATGCCCTTCCCCAGGAGATCTACCTTACCCTGGGAATCGAACTGTGTCTTTTGCATTGTCTCCTGCATTGCCCATGGATTCTTTACTACTGAGCCATTGAGGAAGCTCTTTGTCTTTATACTGAGATTAAAAAGAATATTATGTGTGTGAGAAAAAGTACAAGGCTTTTCTCAATGATTGACAGCAGGGGCTGATGGAAACAGAAAGATCTAGAAAATTTTTTAAAATTATATACTTATTTTACCTGATTCCAGAAACTCAGGAAGAGCATCTGAAAGCAGAAAGAGCAATAGGTACACAGAAACACACATAGGTGTCACCTCACACTCAAGCAACACAATTCCTTTGACAAGGGAAGCAGCAACGACCACCCCCACCGCCATCCCTATCCCCAAACCACCTGCCCAAGAACTTCTGAAAAGAAACTGTCTCTTTAAGAACAAGTCACCCAGTAATTTTTGGCCTCCTAACCGGAAGATACAAAAAGAAAGAAAGAAAAAATAAGTCCCAGGCTAACATCACCTTAAGGCTGCAGGGGCCGTTCTCTCCTCCCTGCAGAGGCAGGGCTTGCTGTTTCGATCACTGAGGCAGGAGGGTCACATCGCCGCCCCTCACCAACACTGCAGACAGGTGTCTGCAAGTCCCTGGGGTTTTTCCCCAGCTCCTTTTATGATTCTCCAGAGATTGGTTGGGGGGTGGAAGTTATCCCAAATTCCTTTAACCTGCCCTCTAGGCAACCAGTGTTTAGTAAGCTAGGGAGAATTCTGGAGTAAGTCTCAAGTGAGGCTGAGCATCAGGTGGGTCCCGGGGACCAAAAATCTCTGCTTCAGGACTCTTGCCCATTGGGAATCAGTGACCTCCAGAACTTTTTTTCTTACTTAAAAAGGAGGTGCACTATACACTCCCTTCTATTGGCAGAAAGGAGGCCTGATGCCTAGCTACCCATCCTTACTCCTTCTCGTCCTCATCCAGTACGATGGATTTAAGATTCCACTCAGTTGAAAAATATGCCTGTGCACCAGGTGGGTGCCAGGCAGTTTTCTAGACACTGGACAGAGAGCGGAGAAGATAACCAGCAGTTCTCCCCTTATGGAGCTTATCCTCTAGGACACAAGATGAAAAATCTGAGAACCAATATATAATATCAGCTCAGTGGGTGATAAATACTATGATAAAGGGAAAACAGCTGAAAAAGAGAGTTATTGAAATATAGGGATGGGCAAGGCTGCTATTTTAGGTGGGTGGAGGTCAGGCCACTCTATGGATGTGGCCTACCCCCAACCAAGGGATTCTGATTAATTGGAGCTGAATGAAGTGAATTGGTTGTATGATGATAACTCCCCGATTCTGGCCTTCAGAGTTCCTGATCGCTCCCTCTGGATGTCTCAGGACGCCTCACACTCACCACGTCCAGTCCCATCTCCTGAACCCCCGTACCTCCGACACACACAGATCCTTCCCCGTCTATCCCATCTCAGTTGATGGGACCACCTTCACAGATGCTCTTCACAAAATACGCTTGAATCCACATAGCACACACACACACACACACACACACACACACACACACACACACACACACATACACACACTCTTCCTTCTCTCTAGATCATCCACTTGCTCTTGGTCCAGATCCATCCAGCCCTCTTACCAGGGCTCCTCTCATAAGCTTCTCACTGCTTCCTCTATTTCCATTCTTTCCCTCAAAGTCAGCTTGGGCTGAACTTAAACTAAGTTACCTTTGGCAGATTTTCTTTGCTCCCTCAAACTGCACAATATCACCTCCAAAGCCCTATAGGTTCGCTCCCCTTTCTACTTCTCCAGTTTCATTGCCTCCCTCCCTCCAGTCACTGAGAATTACTTCCAGTTCCTCTTGGTCATCTCAGGGCCTTTCCCCTGACATGTCCACACACACCCCCAACCCTGAATGGAAACCAGAGCTCAGCCTGGAACATAGTAGTCCTGTGTTCAGTCAATGTCACTCTGAGCCTCAGTTTCCCCATCCAGAAATGGAGATAATAGCACCAGTTCTTTTTAAAATTTATTTATTTTTTATTAAAGGATAATTGCTTTACAGATAGCACCAGTTTTTAAAGGTGAAGATTCTTGATTACATCCTGCAGAAAATACCTCTAGCGACTTAGGCAGAGAACGACTGTACTAGAAGGCTGCTAGAGAATTATTAGGGAGAGATGGGCCTAAGAGCAGGCTTAGACCAGGAAGGAGGGGTGCTGGGCAGCTGGGGCACAGGCAAAGGCAGCTGGTCCAGGCACCATGGCCACTGGCAGTAGACGCTGGATACTGCTGCAGGCCCCAGCACAAGAAACTCTGATCTGACCTGGTGTCTGTGTATCACCTGCTCCTTAGGTGTGTGTCAGACTTCATATGGGGGCAGGTCAAATATTCACCTGACCTTTTGAATTTCTTATTGAGGGTGAGGCGCATTTCTCATCAAGATTCACATGATGGGAACATCCTCAAGTATGAGGTCGGGGGGAGTTGAGGTTCTCAATTCTTCTCCCTGGAGATGTCCATCATACAAGGCCATGGGGAAGTTGGGAGAATTCAATGAGAGAATAAAGGAATCACTGATTTTCAAATATTTCCCCTAAAGGCAGAAGGGATAGAACGTATCCTGGTCAGGAGGTCCAGGCAGGAAGGAGCCTGAGGTCCTAAGCTTGTGCTAATACTTCTTCAATAAACTCCTGCAATATACCAGGCCTTCTTCTCAGCACTGGGAAAACTTCAGTGAACAAAGGAGAAGATACATCTACTTTATGGATCTATATTCTAGTGTTTATCTTTGAAGCCTCATGTTTTACATGAAAGTAAATGTGGGGTGTGGCATCCCTTTTTATAATACCCCATAATAATATACTCATAACATAGCAGGTTTGTTTCAAATACAAAAGTAACAACTTCTTACTAATGGGCTGGTGGCTGAGCCATCCTATTTGCTTAAAGATGCAAAAAACGGTGTTTTCATGTGCCTATATTTAAGCACATTCCGGTTGACACATGAACAAAGCTGGATCTGAGTTCATGTGATGGAGGAGTAGAAAAAGGGAGCCAAGACCCTGTGGGAGAGGGGCAGAGGGTCAGAGAGATGATGGAAGGTTCTGGGGTCCTGCCAGCCTCTGACAAGGTCCAGGAACAGACTATTGAGGAAGTGTTTTCTGCCTGGTGTAGCAGAAAGAATAGCAGGCTTTCTTCTAAGGGTTTTGCATAAGGAGTGGCCTCACACTAGCAATAGGAGTGTTACAGGGGGCAGTGGTCTGGGCTGATGGGCAGCTGGCCCCGGCTCAGCTTGGACATTTACCACTGCAGTCACCAGGTGGCCTGAGGGATGGCATGCTATGGATAGCAGTGGGCAGCCAGGAGCCAGAGGGGCAGATGGGCTGCTGCTGGGACCAGGGAAATGACTTCCCTTGGCTGTAGTGCTGAGAGGGTGTCATTGGCCCTAAGCCTTGTTAGGGTCAATGTAGAAGGGGAGGAGGCCTGAGGGACCCCTACCCCATGAGCAGCCTGGTGGCCCAGATGGGTGCTTTGGGGGAACTTTGTTCCCTGAGGAAGCTCACTCTCCTTCCAGGTAAAGCACTGGAGGGATTTATGGAAACAGATACCTGTTGGAGTGGGGGGTGAGGGGATGGGCTTGAACTGAACTCCCACACACCCACCACTTCTCCATCCCTGGTCAGAAGCAGCCCCAGAAAAGAGGAACTGGACAAACTCTCACTAGCTCAGCCTGGCTCCTGAAAAGACCTCGGGTGACAGCTCACACGTTCTGTCAGCTGAGAAAGGGGCCCTGAGGACTTGGGCTGCAGCGGGGCTGCTGTGGACACACAGTTACAAAATGTTGTACATGTCGTGCTCACTGCAGGTCGAGCTCTGCTGTGGATTCATTTGTTCCTCCCAGAAGCCCCTGAACTATGTTCTAAGTGTCCCCATTTTTATAGGCACAGAGAGGTCAACCGGTCAAGATTACAGACGTTTAGGTGTCAGAGCTGGGATTTGAACCCAGTCATGTGGCTTTAGGACCTTAAAATCTGTTTGGGTTTGATTTGTACCTTAGACCCAAAGGGAGAGAGTGGCCAATATTTTTTTCAGCACCAACAGACTGACTTGATGACATCACCTCTATTTCATTTATCTTCAGGGATATTATTATTGTCATCCCCATTGTACAGATGATGAGACTGAGGCTCGGAGAGTGTGTTATGTTTTTTGCTAAAGTTCACACAGCTACTCCCTGTCAGAGCCCAGATTTGAATATAGGTCTGTCTCCCTGCAAAGCTCAGCAAGTCATATGCAAAAAAAAAAAAAAAAAGTGTTAATTGCTTAGTCATGTTTTACTCTTTGTGTCCCCCATGGACTGTAGCCCCTCAAGCTCCCTCTGTCCATGGAATTGTCCAGGCCAGAATACTAGAGTGGGTAGCCACTTCCTTCTCCAGAAGATCTTCCCAAGCCAGGGATCAAACACGGGTCTCCTGCACTACAGGCAGATTCTTTACCCTCTGAGCCACCAAGGAAGCCCCAGCAGGTAACAGAACCTCAGTAAATGCTGAGCCCCTTCCCGCTTCTCTTGGGTCCAGAATTTATCTCCTGTGTGTCCTGATCTGGCTCTAGTGCCCCACCCAGAGATTCCTCTGGCTGAGTTCCCATCCCAGCCAGACCACTTCCTGTTGCCAAGCTAGCCAGAACATGACAGAGAGGGTCCAGACCCTAGGGAGGGACTGATTGGAGCCTGGCCTAAATCTTCTCGGCCCATCAGTCTTCCTACAGAGACATTTCCAATGGAGACAGCAACACAGACAAGGATCACAGATTGGCAGTTGATGTCCGGCCCCCAGGTAGGTGCCTGGGGCCGCCGGAGAGCAGAGTCCCTTCTCTCTCTGCTCACAGGTGGAGTATGGAAGGTTGATTCCATGATTTTTCCAAAAGCTGGCCAGAGAATGGGAACATCTGTGCCCTGGGCTGTGTTCTGGATGCGGCTTGGGACACAGTCTGGGGGGCACCAGCTGGAGTCACCCTGCTTGAGGGAGGCTCTGGCTGAGGAGGGAGCCTCTGGCCACTGCCCCGGGAGACAGGGAGCCCAAGCCAGGCAGGGAGCAAGGGAAGGGCCTGTGGCTTGGGCACCAGGGGGTCTTCTCCATCAGCTGTGTGTGCTGAAGGGCTGGGGGAGGCCCTGGCCACTCAGCAGGGGGATTGGGGACTACAGCTCCCCCTCCCCAGGCCCCTGGACCCAAGGCACATCCCTTCTGTCTGCTTTGGAGACAGGCCTGTGCAGGCATCTCTCAGCTCCTCCTGCAACCTGTCTGTCAAGGCTACAGGGAGAATGGAGACCATCTACCAACCATCCCTCCCCTGACCCTTCTTTTCCAGCTGGTATATTTTTCAAACATAAACTTTATTTTTTTAAGAAGGAAATATTTACATGGTTCAAAATAAAAATATTCTGAAAAAGCCATATTCTGAGAAACCTCACTTCTACTTGTGGCTCCATCTACTCTCTCCTCAGCTCCCCTACCCTACCCGGACCAGGTAACTATTCCAATGCACTCAGGGGAGTCCTTCCTGTGCTTCTTGATGCAAATCAAGCACATACATGTGTATTTAATGGTATTTCCCCTCATTTTTATTATATAAAATATAGTATGCTCCATGTTGATATATATCTTAACTATTTTTATTTCATGTATCCTGGTGATATTTACTTATCACTATTGCAGAGTATTCCCTCTTGCATTACATCATCATTTATTAATCCACATCCTAAAGATGAACACTTGGGTTATTTTCAATCTTTTCTATCTTACTTTTGAATCTGATCTTGAGTGGGAGCTTTATTTATGCCAGCGTCTTCTGATCAGGGGAAGGTAAATGGGGAGAGGAGGTCAGAACACAGGAAATGAGAAAACCAAGGATGACCAGGAAAGGGGAAAAAGGTAAAAAATGTAGAAAAAATGAGGGAAGCAAGAGAAAGAAGCAAACAGAATGTGGGTGACCACACAAGACAGGAAGAAGACAGAGCCAAAGGGAAGGAAACAGAAAAGAGTGTGAGATGAGTGGGGAAGAATAGGATCAGGGAGAGAGAAGAGCCAGAAAGAGGACATCAGGGGCTGACAGAGCTCTGTAAAGACACTTCCTGTGAGTGGAGGGTATCGGGAGCACTAGGTGGGCCCCGAGTCCCTACAGAAGCCTGGCGGGCCCAGTACACCAGTTCGGTCACATAAATCAGCAGGTTGATGGCTGTCAGGACGGCCACAGCCAGTCTCTGTTTCCAGAAGCACAGGTTGTATGTGAGCACACCGATGAAGCCCATATCACTGGACCGCTGGGGCTGTCCACCAAACTCCTCGTTGAACTGGTAGAGTGACCAGAGGACCAGAGCACTGACATAGAGGAGGACGGAGAGCAGGCTGAGCACAAGCTGGAAGAGCGGGAAGGGCCCGGGCAGCCTGCATTCCCATTTGCCCAGGTTCAACAGGATGGCCAGGGCTGCTGGGGTGAAGCAGATGGAGTACACGGCCACACACCACTCCAGGGCCGGCTGGTGCTGGTACACGGAGGTGTTGTTGAGGAAGCTGAATATAAAACTGGCCGTGAAGGTCTCCAGCATCTTCAGCAGGCCTGGCACAGTGTGCACATAGCAGGTGACATCATCGAGATCATACCAGTTCTTCTTGAAGGCCGCATCCATGGCGTAAAACACAGACGCGATGCAGGAGAATGCAGTAGCAGCGATAGCCCGGTCACGCTGAGGACCATCAGGCAGGAACTGGATGAAGTTAATGGAGTAGATAATGGAGGTCGAGAGACAGGTGAAGGCGGCGTAGCAGGCATAGGTAACGGAGAAGTTGTACCAGAAGAAAGGAAAGCACGACCAGAGCTTACATAAGTCGACTATGGAGATGATGAGGGTTACAATGAAGCAGATGCACCAGAAGGACACAGACCAGTTACCTGTGGCCCCTCTCCAAATGCCCATGTCGGCCACCAGGGAGAAGGCCACACAGGTGGAGAAGAGCTGCGGCAGGCAGAAGAGGCAGTAGCACATGTCGTAAACGGAGCCCTTGTCTTGAGATGTCAGCCCGGTAGACACAGTTGCTGTGATGGTCTGGTGGGTCACGGTCACTGGTAATGCGAGTAACCTTCGCTGAGGACCTATCAGAGAAAAATTCAGCCCTGGAGGTGGATTAAGTCTGGTGCCTGGATCAGGCTCAGGAGCCTGTGACGACTGAGGCTCAGAATCTGTGGAGTTGGAACCAATGGCTCAGACACGTGGGTAACCGCATAGCCGTTCCAGAATGGTTCTCCCCACGCATCAGCCTTGGCCTTGTCAGGATACTTGTTTCATCCCTGAAATCTCACAGCCATGTTTGGTCTGACCCCAAACCATGAACGTCTTGGGCCTGTTGTGCTGCATACCAGTATCCATAGAGATCGCAAGGTAGAATGGTCCTTATGTGCAATCAAACCTTCAAGTCTCTCAAAATTGAAAACAACTTAAAAAAAAATTCATTTGGTAACAGAATTTGAGCTGAATGTCCATGAGGCAATTTATCTTCTCATAGTTCTCCACCTCCCCTTCAGAGAGGACCCAGAAGGCCTTTGCCTCCCTCTAGACATAACCTCATGCAAACCTGGTTTGCTCCAGATTAGGCGTGCAAACTGATTTGTACTGGAAGTGGCCCTGAGGATTTGTTTTGTTTTTCTTCATGGTGTTTTCTGGAAGACATGGTGTAGAACCAGTATTGTTTCTTCCCTAAGGGTTTGGAAGCTGCAGTGTTTTAATTTTACAAGAAAACCCAGATTCCCTGCTCCTTTAGAAGCTGCAGGATATCTGGTGTCACTGAGCTGTGTGCCCTTGGGGGGACATGGCGGGGTGGTTGGAGCTGTGCAGCTTCTATGTCCTCTGTGTCGTTTTCCATTTATATCTTTGTGTACTTTTCTATGTTTCTCTTATTCTCATGTATAATCGACATAAAGCAGGACTATGATCATCTCTCATGTGCCCGGTTTGCCCTCTTGGGCATGGCCAGGCTTCCTGCCTGCTCACAGGAGCATCCAGCCCTACATCCAGGGAGCTTTCATGTTCTCAACTTCATGTACAGCCTTCAACACATGTCACAAGCTTTGAAATCATATTTAGACATGTGTGTACATATATGCATACATGTTTGTAGGCCTTATCTGTATCTCTTTTTTTGATTTTATGGACATGAGACCATGTCATGCACAAGGCATCTTGCTTTTCTACCACCCTGGAGAGGTGCAGCTGATCCTCTCCAGCAGCCCTCGTCCTCTCCATCCCGTTTACTTCCTTCCTTGCCTATGGCTCCTGTGGGTGTTTGGACTGACCAGCCTCCTCTAGATCAGTGGACCCTCCCCTGTGAGTCTCAGACACTGGGGGACACAGGATATGACAAGGGGTCCTGGGATCCATGTGACCGTCATGCTCTAGGGCAGGAGATAAGCAAGTTTTTCTGAGAATTTTTTTAAAAAATATGACAAAGAATATATTTTTCATTTCTGGAAATTAAATCTGGTTTCTTAGATTTGCAACAAATTATCACAAGCCTGGCAGCTTAAAACAGCAGAAATGTGTCCTCTCACAGTTTTGGAGATCAGCGTTTTGAAACAAGGTGTCAGCAGGGCTTCTCTGTCTCTGATGCCCCAGGGAAGGGTTCCTCCTTGTCTCTTTCAGCTTCTGGAGGCCCTTTAGCTTGTCCCCGTGTTACTGAACTCAGGCTTGTCTGCTCATCCCTCAAGAAGCCAAATACTGAGAGATGAGTGTTGGGCTTTGTCTGGGACAAGGTGCCGCTCCTCTGCTGTGGACACAATCATTACCCATGTCTGCATCAGCCCATGTTGGACAGTGGTTTGGAAAAAATGCTAATGAACATTTTCACCATGTTTTGTGGATCAGCTTGGAGGATTTGTTTTTTTTTTCCAGTTTAGTAGGTCTGAGGCAAGAAAAAGATTGAAGAGTCAGCCACTGACTCTTCTACTGCACTGAAACCTCCTGCAGGGAATTGTCTCAGTGGAAATCCACCCGGGCGTGCCTCCACCCCACCCCCACCCCCAGGGGACACACTCTGGCCAAATCGAGTGCTCTGTCATGCCTTCTTTCTTCCTCATGCTGTGGTGATGCTAAGGCTGTGCCCTGCCAACACACTAGAATCCCTCCTTCTTCTGGGGACTGGAGTCAGGGGGAGGGGGGCGCAGATCCGTGGCAGCCCCAGCCTCAGGCATCAGGACTGGAACCACAGAGGTGGGGCTGGATTCAGTTCCCTAAAAAGCTGACCCCCTCTTCTCCCTCCCTTGCCTGCAGACTCCTCTATAAAGGGGACGGGCTTTTCACAGTTTAGTTTCCTTTTTGCCTTTAATTTCATGCCCTTGTTGGAGGAATCCTTACTATGGAGTAACAGGAAGACTTTCATATGGAGTTCCCTCCCGGTTACCAGATCTTGACTAAAAAGCTCTAACTGCAAATACTGGAATAATTTAGAGATCCATGCAGGAACCAATGTTCTTCACAACTGAAAACATACATGGGCCAGGTTGTATTAAAAGTAGAAAGCCATTTTTTTCTTGATTACAGAGTCATACTGTTAGGGGAGGCACACTGACTGAAACCACCCACCCTGGCCAGGCACCATAGTAACCATTTGCATGAGTTGTTTTACAACAGGAGGTCCTGGTAAGGAACACGGAACTAATAAGCCACCACCAACCAGAAGAGTTCAGGAAAGGTCAATAGAAAACACCACATGTCCGACCACCTCCCAGAATCCTCCTCTCTGGCATCCATCTTAGCTGAACAAGGTGGCACCACCAGGAAGGACTCTGAGTCAGAATGATTGGTTAAAGACAACCAGGAGACACTGCTGATTTATGTGACTAACAATGAGTAACTGGCCTGTGAGGCTTTTGTAGGGACTAAGAATTCACTTTCTAAATGAGAGGATTTTTTTTATAGAGCTCTGACATCCTCTGATATCCTCTTCCTGGCTCCCCTCTCTCCCTCCTCACATGCTTCCCCATTCATCTCACTCTCTTTTCTGTTCCTTCACTCCTTCTGCTCTTTTTTTGCCCTGTTTTGTGTGGTTGCTCATGCTCTGTTTTGCCTTTCTCTTGCTGATCTCATCTATTCTACATTTTCGGCTTTTTGCCCCTTTTCTGGTCATCCTTGGTTTTCCCATCTCCTGGGTCCTGATCACCTCTCCCCATCTTCCTTATTCTGATCTCCATCAGGACCTGAGACTCTTTCCTTCTCTTCCCACCCTGCCCTCCCACCTGCCCTTTAACTTAAACTAAAATCTCTGGAGGTCTACAATTTTCAGTGGCAGGAGTCTTGAAGCAGAGACCCTGGGTCCCTGGGCCCCACGTGGTCCTCCAGGTGGGGTGCTCCAGCCCCACCTGAGATTGGCTCCAGAATTTTTGCAGACTTACTAAATGCCTGCTGCCTACAGGCCACCTTAGAGGAAGCCAGGGGTTGATACAGTCCAGCCCAGCTACTGTCTGGGGAATCAAAAAAAGAGCTGATGAAGAACCACAGAGACTTTGAAGACACCTGTCTGCAATGCTAGTGAGGGACAGCAATGTGGCCCTCCTGCTTCAGTGATAAAACAGCTCATCCTGCCTCTGCAGGGAGAAGACAGTGGCCCTGCCTGCCAGCCTTAAGGTGATGTTAGTTTGGGATTTTTCTTTTCTTTTTTATTTTCTCAAGGGCAAAAATTATGGGGAGACTATATTTTATACAGAAAGTTTCTTTCCAAATTTTTGTTTGGGGGGTGGTGTTGGGTGGGTGGGTATCGCTGCTGCCATAGTTGAAGAACCTGCATTGCTTGAGTGTGTGCTGTACACACGTGTGTTTCTGTGTGCCAGTTGCTTTCAGCTGTTGCTCCCTGCTTCTTTGGGACCCATCCATCACATGATCTAATAAATGTAAATATACATATATTTTTTAATTCTCTGGAATTTCTGGATACCATCAAACCTCTCTGTTCATAGAGAGAAGCCTGTCTTTTCTCCCAAATCTATAATGTTCTTTTTTAAACCTCAACACAAATATAAAAGAAAAAAGCACAAATCAACATACCCTAATTGCCCCAAATTTTCTTAGAACTCAGAAAAACTGAGCAGATTTTTATTCTTACCCAAACCCCCATCTCTGGGAACCCTTCCCAATGTGTCTCCACTCCTACCTTCCCCAGAACCTAGGGGTATGGCCCAGCCCAAGACAACTAGCAGTTATGCCCCCAACACTAGACTTTCTGTCCCCTTACCTCTTAAAGGAGCAGACCCCGGATAACTGTATTTAAAGGTGTGCCGCTGCGTGCATGCCCAGTGTGTGTGTGCATGCCCAGTGTCTCTGTATGGGCCTGTATGTCTGTGCTCGCATTGAGACCAGGAAACTTTATAATAACTGATGGCCAGGAAAACACCATAACCCTTGTTCCTGTGAGTTCCCTGGCTCTATGCTCACCTAGCCAGGACTGCTCAAGAGGCTGGAGCAGGATGCTGGGCTTGGCTGAGAGTCTGAGAGGAAGAAGGCTTGGAATGACTTCACAGCCACCAGTTACTTTAAAGGGCTTCTGGTGTCAAGGCATGTATGAACACGAACACACATGACCACACAGACCCACATGCTGAGCATGCACTTGGGCACATACCTTTAAATAGAGTCCTGCAAGTGCTGCTGAGGGTATTTTAAGAGCTAGGGGTCAGAAAGTTAAGAGTTTAGGGGTGCAACTGCTAGTTGTCTTGGGCTGGGCCATGTCCCCCAGGCTCTGGGAAAGGTGAAAGTGGGGAGACTGTGGGAAGAGCTCACAGAGATGGTGATTTGTGTGAGAACAAAAGTCTGCTCAGTTTTTCTGAGTTCTAAGAAAATTTGGATCAAATAAGGTACATCAAAATTTTTTTTTAATCTTTGTATTAAAGTTTAAAAAAAAAGAACGTTATAGATGTGGGAGAAAGGACAAAGCTTCTCTCTATGATTGACAGCAGTGTTTGATGGTAACCAGAAATTCCAGGAAAGTAAAAATTCCTTGTATATTTACATTTCTTAGATATGGGAAGAAACAACAGGAGGGAATCATTTTCTAGAGTTTGACAAACTCTTGGGACAGGTGGCTCGGGGGATTAAGTCACTGTTACCAAGACAAGATGAGGAATAGCACTTGGGTGGTCTATCAGTAAAATTCTTGGCTGACCTAGGAATGAATATTCCTAGCACCCAGAGACAAATTGGTGAAAAATGCCTCCTAAAGTTTGGCTGAAATTAAGACCAAAAGGAACAAGATTGTGTGTAAAGCATGTTACCCACCACCCAGTTCAACAAGGATCAAGTCACTAGTAACTGCAGTTACTGATTTACAATCCACCTTAAAAGGAATTCAGGGCGAAGATGAGGATGAGGCCCTCTGTGCTCCAGGAAAACTGGGAAAACTGGCAGTCAGATAAATATTTTCAGGAGAAATATTTATGAATCCAGTTTCTTATATTCTCTCATACTCAGAAAAGCACTGAAATCATTAAATAGATGCCTGTTCCTCAGGGAGACTGTGTCCTCAGTTATAATTGTCAGGTTGGCTTAAATAAAATTTCCTATTCCTTCCTTAGAATGACTGTTGATTAATTTTTTATCCACAAAAGCAACTATGCATTGACTGCCACAAGTCTGGGTACAGGAATCTCATATTATACTATTTTACTGAATCAAATTGGGCCCAAACCTAGGACCTCACTTCCCAGGAGAATGGCAATGCCTCAGTGCTTAATTAAAAAATTGCCCAGGGTGGGCTTAAGTGATTAATGAAGGTGGCTGCTCCATCCCTCCTGTTGCAGGGGTCATTTGCTGCCTCAGGGCCACTGAGACCCTGGGATCCCTCCCAGTCATCTCCACTCTGTCACCCCTGCCCCCACCCCAATCCCCAGTGCATCCTCAGGGCTGTCCCCTCCCAGGGGTCCAGCAGGTGCCTCCTCTTTCAGTTCTTGCCCTTTAAAGGGGGCAATCATCAATCCATCCCCACCCCCTCCCTGGGATGCCCTGAAAGGCTCCCCATCAGCATCAGACACAGCATCCTTGTTTACTTGCAATCCCTTCTTCCCAGCTTGGAAGCTGCTAACCAGTCTCCCAGGCCAGGAAAATCCTGCTCAAGTAGGACCACTCCTAGATCTTTCCAGACTCCCACCTGAATGATAGCTTTGGAGCTTAAGAGCCAAAAAGAAGTGTAAGTGAAATTGTTAGTCACTCAGTCGTGTCCGACTCTTTGCGACACCATGGACTGTAGCTCGCCAGGCTCCTCCGTCCATGGAATTCTCCAGGCAAGAATACTGGAGTGAGTTGCCATTCCCTTCTCCAGGGGATCAAACCCAGGGTTTGAACTCGGGTTTCTTTCATTGCAGGCAGATTCTTTACCATCTGAGCCACCAGGGAAGCCCTAAGGGCCAAACATTATGTTAATTTATTCTGCAGTTTCTTCAAGACACTCCTCCTTGGGGTCATACTGGGTTGGAGTCACCCTTCCCGAAGAGTAAGAGTCACATGTGAAGGCAAAATTAGGCGGGAGGGGATTCATAATAGCCCCTACTTCCCAAGTCATCTCGTCCCCACGGCCTTGCTCTCACCCCATGGCTCCTCCCTGTTCACCCCTGAAGCTGCCCTCCTCTGGGTGGGGCTGTGTCCCTTTAGATGGCTGCAGGGAGGAAAGGCTGGGACACGTGTGCCTTAAGGTTGCTGTGGAAGGAGGCCATGGCCCTGAAGGTGCGTCTGGGGTCCCAGAGCCCCAGGCTTTGGTCCTGTGCCCCCACCCTCGGGCCCTGCTGTTGTGTGGGCTGTAGAGCCAAGGGTTTAAATTCACAGCTTTAGCATTTTTATCTAAGTTCTCACTCCCACACTTTTTGACCTTAAGCAAGGCACTTGATTGGACCTTCTCATCTGTCAAATGGGCTCAGCAGTATAATCCACAGTCCCTTTTCCGAAAACCTTGGGTTCAGATATGCTCCAGAATTTAGAAGTTTTCAGCCTCAATCAGGTGAAATGGTGTATCTGCTCTCCGTGACATGACACCCTACTGGGGTCTGAGAACACCTTGCAATCAAATACATTATTGTTTCTGCAAATGAACTTTAGAACATTCACCCTAAGTGAAATAAATATAGACTGAAAACAGTCTCATGTTTTTTTTGGTAAAATTTTCTATCCGGAGATATTTTTTAAACATTATTTTTTTTTCTTCAGATCCTTGAAGGGCTGGGATTACAGATAAGGGCCATCCTCCCCTGTGTCTCTGTAGATAATGGCACACAGCACAAAGAAATTAAAAAATGTTTATGGTTTGAAGCCAGACCCATCCCAGCTGTGAGATGAGACAAGTCTCCTGACAAGGCCAAGGCAGATAGGTGGGGAGAATCATTCTGGAGCGGCTGTGCTGTTACTCAAGTGTCTAGGCCATTGGTTCCAACTCCACAGATCCTGAGCCTCAGCTGTCACAGGGCCCTGAGCCTTTTCCAGGCATCTGATTTAATCCGCTTTGGAATCTGGATCTTTCTCCAGTGGATTCTAAGTGAAGATCACTGCCATATCAGTGACCGTGACGTGAACAACCATCAGGACCTCACGTGGTATATACCAGACATGGACAGTGACAGGGTCTTGTTATGCTTCTACCGCCTGCTGCAGCTGTTCTCCACGTGCGCGGCTTTCTCACTGGGCGCCAGCTTGGGCACCGGAATGGGGGCCGTAAGTCACTGGTCCATGTTCATCTGGTGCTTCTGCTTTGTCGTCACCCTCATCACCTCCATAGTCCAATTAGGCGAGTACCAGCCAGGTCTCCCCTTTTCTGGGAAAAGCTTTCTCTTCACCTATGCCTGCCTCGCTGCCGTTTTCTGCCTCTCAGCCTCCATCATGTACCCCACCACCTACATCCAGTTCTTGCCTCATGGCCCCTACCGGGACCAGGCCACCACCGCCACTGCATTCTCCTGCATCGCGTGTGTGCTTTACGCCTTGGAAGGGGCCTTTCTCTGGCTACTATTCCTGGGTGAGACCACTTTCTATTTTGCTACCATTCATGGCCTATTCAAGCTGCTGGAGACATTGGTGGCCTGCGTCATCTTTGCCTTCATCAGCAACGCCCACCTGTACCAGCACCAGCCAGCCCTGGTGTGGTGTGTGGTCGTGTACTCCATCTGCTTCACACTGGGGGCCGTGGCCATGCTGCTGAAGCTGGTAAAATTCGAGAACAGACTACGCACCTTCTTCCCTCGTTTCCTGTTGGGGCAGACTGTGCTCTCTGTCCTCCTTTATGCCAGTGCCCTGGCCCTCTGGCCACTCTACCAGTTCAATGAGGAGTTTGGTGGGCAGCCCCAGCGGTCCAGTGATGTGAGCTGCAGTGATGAGCTTCCCTTCACATGGTGCATCTGGGACCAAAAGCCGACTGTGGCCGTCTTGACAGCCATCAGCCTGCTGATTCATGGGGCTGACATGGCATACTGGATCCACTTCATTTTTATCAGGTACTGAGCTCTGCCCAGGGGCTTTGGATTCCATCTTCTTACCAAGTTCTGCAGTCCTCTGACATCCTCTTCCTGGATCCCTCTCTCCCTCCTCAATCCTTCCCCATTCATCTTTTGTTTCCTCCCCTCCTTCTACTCTGTTTCCTTTCTGCTTAGTGTGGTCGCCCACACCCTGTTTCACCTCTTTCTCTTGCTTCTCTCATCTTTTCTACATTTTCTACTTTTTATCCCTTTTCTGGTCATCCTTGGTTTTCTTGTCTCCTGTGTCCTGACCACCTCTCCCCATTTTCCTTCTCCTGATCCATCTGGGCCTGAGACTCCTTCCTTCTCTGCCCACTGCCCCTCCCTGCTCCTAAGGTGCTGACTCCACCGCACACAGCCCTCTGTGCAGCTGTGCACACCCTGGGCCTCTGGAGGGGCCTCGTTGCCAAAGCGTGTCTGTCCCCTTGGGGGTGCCTTAGTTGGTATGTGTATGGGGGGTGGGATAAGTAGCTAGACACTGGGCCCACTTTCTCCCAGTAGGGGAGAGTGTACAGTGTGCCTCTCATCTAATTTAAAAAATAAATCTCTGGAGGTCAATAAATCTCTGGTGGGAGTCTAAAGCAGAGACCCTGAATTCCTGGACCCCACCTGGTGCTCAGCCTCACCTAAGATTGTCTCCAGAATTTTTGTAGGCTTACTAAAACACACTGCCAAGAACAATAGAGTCCAACATTTTTGGCATCAGGGATCAGTTTTTTGGAAGAAAAATTTTCCATTTCTCCCTGGGGTAGGGTGGGGGATGTTTGTGGTCATGCCCGTTGCTCACTTTCTGCTGTGCAGCCAGGTTCCTAACAGGTCACAGACCAGTACCCGTCCGTGGCCCGAGAATTGGAGATTCCTGGCCTAGTTGGCATCTTAGAGGAAGTTTAGATGACTTCCATGCCAACTACTGTCAGTGGAATCAAAAAAGGAGCTACTGAAAAAAGCCAGGGTCTTGAAGACACCTGCCTGCAGTGTTGGTGAGGGACAGTGATGTGGCCCTCCTGCCTCAGAGATCAAAACAGCAGTCCTGCCTCTGCAGGGAGAAGAGAATGACCACTGCACCCTTAAAGGGATGTTGGCCTGGGTGTTCTCATTTTCTTTTATTTTTTTTCTAGTCAGGAGGTCAAAAATTACTGGGGGACCCTGTTCTTAAAGGGGAATTTTCTAATTTTCTTGGGCAAGTGGATGAGGGTGGTGGGATTGCTGCTTTCATAGTCAAAGGAAATGTGCCAGTTGAGCGTGAAGGGACACACACATGTTTCTGGTGCCAGTTGCTTTCTGCTGCTTCTTCCTGTTTCTCTGGGACTCACACATGATGTAATCTCTATAAATATATATAATTTTCAAAAAATCCCTAGGAGCTTCTGGTTCCCATCAGCCCCTGCTTTCTATCATAGAGAATAGTCTCGTTCCTTTGCCTATGTTCATAAAGCCCTTATAATTTCAATATTAAAAAGCATCCCAGGTGGTTCCCAGGTGATGCAGTGATAAAGAATTTGCCTGCCATTGCAGGAGATGCAAGAGATGTAGGTTCAATCCCTGGGTTGGGAAGATCCCCTGGAGGAGGAAATGGCAACCCACTCCAGTACTTTCACCTGGGAAATCTCATGGACAGAGGAGCCTGGCAGGCTATAGTCCATGGAGCCACAAATAGTTGGGCATGACAGTGCCTGAGCATACACATAAAGATAAAAGAAAATAAATACCCCCTCATGCCCTCCTCTCCCCCTCACTTTCACAAAACCAAAATCCACACACTGTAATTTTCCCAAATTTACCTAGAGCTCAGGAGTGTCCTAGCCAATTTCCATCCTCAGCCAAACCTAGGTTTCTGGGACTCTCTGCCCATACCTGGACCAGAGCCTGGGGGTGTGGCCTGCCTGTGACATAAGAGGCTGGGCCCTACCCCAGTGCCAGCACCCTGTCCCCCAACTCTTATAGGGGCCATGACAGCACCTGGATGCCTCTCTTTAAAGTGTGTGCCTGTGTGCACGCTCAGCGTGTGTGTTTGTGCATATGTGTGTGTGTACCTGTGCTCGCCTGCGTTGAGACCAGCAGCCCTTTACAGTAACTGATGGCTTTGAAGGCGTCACAAGCCTTCTTCCTCTCTTGCTCTCAACCACAGAGCCTCAGAGCCCAGGCAAGCCAGGCAAGCAGAGCTGTAGGGGAGGGGCAAGGGAAGGACCCCCCACCACTGCCACTCAGTCCTGTGCTGGGATGAAGCATGTGATCTTCATCCAGTGGCAGGTTGGGTGGAGGTGGAGGGCTCCCAGGAGGAGGTTCCCATGGCAGGAAAATCTTAAGAAACAATGAAGTAAAATTCATGTTTTTAGGCTAGATAAGAAAAATATAAACATAAAAATTTTTCTCTGCCCATTTGGGCTCCTCCCTCCCTGGTGGTCTAGTGGCTATGCTTTGGTGCTTTCACCACCTAAGCCAGGGTTCGATTCCCAGTCAGGGAAAACTTTCTTTCTAGGGGCTTCCCTTGTGGCTCAGCTGGTAAAGAATCCGCCTGCAATGTGGGAGACCTGGGTTCGATCCTTGGGTTGGGAAGATCCCCTGGAGATACCCACTCCAGTATTCTGGCCTGGAGAATTCCATGGACTGTATAGTCCATGGGGTCACAAAGAGTCAGACACGACTGCGTGACTTGCACTTTGCACTGCACTCCTCTCTAATGTGCACTGTGCATCTGTATTAACCAGCCCACCCCAACGGCAGAAATACCTGCTCAGCCATAAAGATAACTTTTTATTCCTCTGGTCCCAGCCATGTAACTAGAATATAACACTGCTTACTTATTACATGATTAATGTCCCTAGCTATTTTCTGCCTATTTTACAAGACTTTTGTTTCTTGCATTAACAAATGTGTTATTCACCTTGAGATTAAAAAATAATGGTGCCTAGACTACTTGAAACAACTGACCTGATGTATAGTTCTATAAGATCCTTGACTGTAATAGTGTGACAATAGATATGGGAAGAAGCAGAAAGTGGAAACCGTTTCTGGAACCTGACAGACTAGAAAGATAGGTGGTCCAGAGACTTTTGTTCACTATTAGGAGGACTAGATGAGTAACAGCACTTGAGCGGTTTATCAAAGAAACCTTTCGATGACCTAGGAATGAGCATTGTTAGCATCCTGGGACAGACTGATCCAAAATGTCTCCCAAACAGTGGTTGAAATTAAGACAGCAATGGAGGGGACTGTAATAAAAAAATGTCCACCACTCAGTTCTACAAGCACAAAGCCATTAGCCACTGTGGTCACTGACATACAATCTACCCTGAAAAAATTCAGAGCCAAAATCAGGATGAAGCATTTTGTGCTCTGGAAAACTGGGAGAACCAGCCCTCAGATAGATATTTCAAGAGGAGTTTTCAATAACACATTTTTACATCTTCTCATATTTAGTTCAGTTCAGTTCAGTTCAGTCGCTCAGTCGTGTCCGACTCTTTGCGACCCCTTGGGCAGCAGCATACCAGGCCTCCCTGTCCATCACCAACTCCCGGAGTTTACTCAAACTCATTTCTATTGAATCGGTGATGCCATCCACCCATCTCATCCCATATTTAGAAAAGCACTAAAACCATTAAACAAGATGGCTGTTGTCCTGGAAGAGCAGTAACCTGTAACAAGATGTGTGCTTGGTTGCATGTCTCCCTTCCTCTAAGTCACATACCTACTGCTCCCCATGTGCTCTTCTCAACAGTTCTCAGAGTTTCCTGAGAGACTGTTTCAGCAGCTTTACACCTCAGGTTACTTTGAATACAATTTTCCTTTTCTTTCTAACTTGACTATTGATTAATTTTTTCATTGACAAAAGAAAGTAGGCATTGACCTCCACAAGTCTGGGTGGAAGAATCTCATATTCTACTATTTTCCTGAATAACATAGAACACAACGCTGGGAACTGACTTCCCAGGAAGATGGCGATGCTTCTGTGCTTTAGTGCAAAAATTGCCCAAGGTGGGCTCACCTGAGGGGCTCACTGTCCAAACCTCCAGTCCACGAGGGTGGCTACCCATCCCTCCTGTTGGGGGGTTAAGTGTCATTTGTCACAAATCCAAGACAAGGTCCAGTCCCCTCACTGTGGACCTCAAAAGAGCGTATAAAGGTCCTCTGCTTAGTCCAACCCTTTCATCATAGAGGAGGTGCAGCTGGACTCCAGGGAGGGGCAGGATGTGTCCAAAGTCCCCCTGTGTGTGGCAGAGTCAGAGTCAGGACCCAGGTATCCTGTCCCCAGGCCGGCTGTCTTTCCACAGCCCCGCGCTGCTTGTGACAAGGTGGCAGCAGCATCCTCCAGGCTGGGATTCTGCCCCATCCATCCTTGTTCTGCACAAACCTGCCCCATCCCCCTGAGGAGGGCACTCACTGCTGCTGAGTCCATTACCTCATCTACTAGGTGGGGGAGGGGTGCCAGAGACCCCTGGTCCCTCCCAGCCCCCCTCTTCCAGGGGCCCCTGGACTTACCAGTCCTGGAGACTCAGACGTGGAGATGGAAGCTGGCTCCCTCCCCTCAGTCCACCCTCTCTGCTTGTTCCCTCTTGGCTGCCGGGTCCTGTTTATTGGTCACATCCTTCCTGATTACACAGACCCTCCTTCCCAATGACCTCTGCTTGGTGGGGAACATGTTTCTCTTTTATAACCTGAGTTTCCTCAGTCACTTCCTAGTGGTCCAACTCTCCAGTGATTCTTGTCAAAAACACAAACTGCTTCCAGGCGCCCCCACAGTCTGAGGTCTCCCAGATTCCCTTGTTCCTGCACATTCTTGACTATTCACTTCGTCAGAGTCCAAATCAGCAGCCCAAGTGGTCTTGCCCTGTTTGGGGAGCTTTGTTCCTTTAGGGAATGCAAAGTCCTTTCTGCAGGGTGTACAAAGGGGCTGACCATAAGCAGGGGAAGATGAAGCAGAAGCCCAGAGAGAAGAAAGAGGCAGACCCATATACACCATGGTTCCACAGTCTCATGTGGGTCTGATTCCAAAAGAGAAAGCCTGAGGGAGGAGCTGAGAGATGCTCTCACAGGCCTGTCTCCAAAGGCAGAAAGAAGGGAGGTACCTTGGATCCAGGGATATGGGGAGGGGCAGCTGTGGTCCCGAAGTCCACCTGCTCTGACCAGGACTCCCCCAGCCCTTTAGTACACACAGCTGATGGAGAAGACCCCTGGTGCCCAAGCCTCAGGCCCTTCCCTTGCTCCCTGCTTGGCCTGGGCTCCTTGTCTCCCAGGGCAGCGGCCAGAGGCTCCTTCAGGCAGGGTGACTCCAGCTTGCGCACCTTCCCCCACCCCACACTCCCTCCAGACTGTCCTAAGCCGCACCCAGAACACAGCCTGGGACACAGATGTTTCCATTCCCTGGCTCTGGACCAGCTTCTTGGAAAAATCACAGAGTTGACCTTCCTCAATCCTCCGATGAGTAGAAAGAAGTGGGCTATTCCCTCCTAGGCTCTCAGGGACCTGGCTATCTGCCTTGGGGGCCAGTGCAGATGGCCAATCCATGTGGCCCTTGTCTGTGTGTCTGGCTCCTGTCTAAAGTTTCCTAAAGGGAGGCCAGTGAGCTGAGGAGAATCCAGTGAGGGTCCAGTCAGCATCTCTCTAAGTCTCCACACTCTCTGGCATTTTTTGGCTGGCTTGTTAACAGGAAGTCTGGACAAGTTGAGGGTATTGCAGCCAGACCAAGACCCACAGGAGGCAGGAGATGATTCTTGGACCCAAGAGAAGGGGGTCAGCATTCAGTAAATCTCAGCATTTCCTGAGGTTCTATTATCTGCTGAGTTTTGCAGGGAGACAGATGTTTATTCAAATCCAGGCTCTGTCAGGGAGCAAGTGTATGACCTTGAGTAAAATGATTAACTCTCTGAGCCTCAGTTTCATCATCTGTTGAATGGGGATGACAATAATAATATCCCTGAAGATAAAATGAAATAGAGATAATAAGTCACCTTGTCAGATTGTTGCTTCTGAAGGCTATTATCTCCATTTCTGGATGAGCAAACTGAGGTTTGGAGTGACATTGACTGTGCACAGGACTACTTTTTACCAGGCTGAGCTCTAGTCTCAGTTCAGGGTTAGGGGATGTGTAGACATGTCAGGAGAAAGGCCCTGAGATGACAAAGAGGGACTGGAAGACGATCTCAGTGCCTGGAGGGAGGGAGGCAATAAGGCAGCAAAAGTAGAAAGCAGTCTGAACTTGCAGGGCTTTGGAAGTGACGTTTTAGAGTCTATGTTCCATCCTAAGGGAACAAAGAGAAGCCTTCAAAATATCTTAGTTTGACTTCATTTCAAATTCATCTTTGAGGGAAAGGATGGAAATAGAGGAAGCAACTAGAGCAGGTGAGGGGATGGATGGATCTGGACCAGGTGGCTCTAGAGATGAAGAAGAGTGGGTGGATTCAAAGTATTTTGTGAAAATTCAAAGTATCCAGGAAGGCAGTGCCATTGACTGAGATGTGGAAGATGAGGAAGAGTCCAAATTCTGTGGTTCTTATCCTGATGCCCCAGGCAGGGGGAGCCTGGAGCCTTGGGCCTCCCTCCCCCCAGCCTCTGGAAGGAGGAGAAATTCTAGTACAGGAGCAGGGGTGGGGGGTGGTGGGGGGAGAGGGGAAGAGACTCAGCACCCCCACAGCATGAGGAAGAAAGGAGGTCTGAAGTAGTCTCTCTCTTTAAGATCTGACAGGATACTCAGTTTGCCCAGAGTGTGTTCCCTGCTGAGCCGGGGCTGGGTTGTTGGGGAGTAGATTTTCACTGAGACAGTTCCCTGCAGGAGGTCTGAGTGCAGTAGGACAGCCCTGCGTGCTTGTCTGCTCAGTCATTTCTAACTCTGCAACCCTGTGGACTGTAGCCCACCTGTGGACTGTAGCCTGTCCATGGGATTTCCCAGGGAAGAATAATGGAATGGGTTGCCATTCCCTTCTCCAGGGGATCTTCCTGACCCAAGGATCAAACCCAGGTCTCCTGCATTGGCAGGTGATTCTTTATCAGCTGAGCCACTGGGGAAGCCCTACTAGGATAGCCTTTTGGACAGCCATTGCTTAATCTCATACTCCATTTTCCATCTAGCACCTACTAAACTGGAAAAATGCCATTCCTCCGCGTCGAGTTCTTCCACAAAAAATGCTTCATTAGTATTTTTTTCAACCCATCATCCGACATGGGCTGACGCACAGGCATGGGTGATGATTGTGCTCACAGCGGAGGAGCGGCACCTTGTCCCAGACAGAGCCCAGCACTCATCTCTTAGTATTTGGCTTCTTGAGAGATAAGTGGCCAAGCCTACATTTGATAATACGGCTGAAAGCTAAAGGGCCTCCAGAAGCTAAAAGAGGGACCCTCCTCTGGACATCGGAGACAGCACTGCCCTGCTGACACCTTGATTTCAGATTTATGATCTCCAGAACTGTGAGAGAACACATTTCTGCTGTTTTAAGCCACCAGGCTTGTCATAATTTGCTGCAGTGGCCCTAGGAAGCCAAGGCAACATTTTAGAAATAAAAAGTGTACTCTATGCCATATGTTTAATAAAGTTTCTTGACCTCCTGCTCCAGAGCATGATGGTCACATCTAGGACCCCTTGTGTGCCCCAGTGTCTGAGACTCACAGGGGAGGGTCCACTGATCTAGAGAAGGAGGGTCAGTCCAAACACTCCCAGGAGCCAGGAGGGAAGGAAATAAGTAAAGGGGATGGAGAGGACTAGGGCCCCCACAGAGGACCAGCTGCGCCTGTCTGGGGTGGTGGGAAAGCAAGATGCTGTGTGATGATATGGTCTTGTGTTTATAAAACAGGAAAAAAAGATACAGATACTACAAGCATATGTACATGTATGTACACACACATGTCTACATATGACGTCAGAGCAT
This sequence comes from Antilocapra americana, assembly GCA_007570785.1. NCBI lineage: Eukaryota > Metazoa > Chordata > Mammalia > Artiodactyla > Antilocapridae > Antilocapra > Antilocapra americana. The sequence continues at coordinate 8,470,998 of ML663013.1, forward strand.
GTGAAATGTGTTGAAGGCTGTACCTGAGGTTGAGGACACTGATGCTCCCTGGATGGAGGGGTGAACACTCCTGTGAGAAAGCAGGAAGCCTGGCCATACCAAGGAGGGGAAACCAGGCACATCTGAGACACTCATAGTCCTGCTTTACGTCAATGATGCTTGAGAATAAGAAAATATAGAAAATTACACAAAGATGAAAATGGAAAATAACATAAAGGACATAGGAGCTGCTCAGCTCCATTCACTGGCCCCCCATCCTGAGGGCACACAGTTCAGTGACACCAGATCTCCTGAGGCCTCAAAAGGAACTGGGAATCTGGATTTTCATGTGAAATTAAAACATTGCAGCCACCAACACTTAGGGAAGAAATAATACGGTTTCTACACCATCTCTTCCTGAAAACACTGTAACAAAACACCAAACACATCCCTGGACCACCTGTAGGACAAACTGGTTTGCAGCCCCTGATCTGCAACAAATTTAGCTTGCATGTGCTGATGTCCCGAGTGGGGCCAGGGCCTTCTGGGTCCTCTGTGAGGGGGAGGGGGACAGATGGCTGGCATGGGTTGAGTGTGCCATGTTCCAGGCCCTCTGATGAGTCCTTCACATGCTTTTAATCATTAATTGACACGAAGTAGGGATTAATTGCATTGCAAAGATGGGGAGACTGAGGCTCTTATGAGTAACTTCCCCAGTATCTTCAACCTCTAAAGTATCTCTTCCAGGCCCCACCCCTCCCTATAACTGAGTGTCCTTCTCCTTCCTTTGTCCAGGCCATGACCTTCCCAGCTCACTGTCTTCCAGTCCACACGCCTGGCTGCTGGGCAGGCAGGATATAGCCACATCCAGGCTGTGCTCTGATGGGGGCACCATGTCCATGCACACAGATTACAGTGGAGGAGGGGTTGCTGGGGAAAGTGAAAGAAAGTGAAAGTGAAGTCATTCAGTCATGTCCAACTCTCTGCCACACCATGGACTGTAGCCCACCGGGCTCCTCCGTCCATGGGATTTTCCAGGCAAGAATACTGGAGTCGGTTGCCATTTCCTTCTCCAGGAGATCTTCCTGAACTAGGGATTGAACCCAGGTCTCCCACATTGTAGGCAGACACTTTACTGGAGGAGGGATTGCTGGGGAGACTCAGGCAAACCTCCTACTTTTCAAGTGGGGGAAACTAAGGCCCAGAGAGGTCACAGGCCTTCCCCATGATCACCCAGCTGGAGTCCCCATGCCTTTCCTTCTCCAGTCCTTCCTATGTAGCATTAAAAGTCTCCAAAGATCTCTTGTAGTCCTAGATGGAATTGTAGTGAGTTCTTGGAACTAGCTGAGGATCAAATTGGAGGAAAGGCAGCGTGACACCCCCAGCCTTCCTCACCCCAGTGCCCCTCTCCACCCTAGCAGTGCCCACTGGGAGACCCGCAGGCTCCAGGGCTCCACTGGCAATTGGGGCTCAAGGAGCTTTTTGAGTCCAGGGAGGTTCTCAGGTTTGCTCTGTGTTTCTCTTTCCAGCCTCAGCTTGTCCCAGGGTTTATTATCAGCAAAGGTGACAAGGCCCCTGATGGCAGGAGGCTGTCTGGGGCTCAGGGTGCTGGCCCCTTAGCCCTGGGGGCCTCTCAGCAAACAGTCCCTTGGAAACAGGGCAGCTGTCCCTGAGGAGGGGGCGGGCTTGGAGGGGCCTCACTCCCCCACACACTGGACCCTGGAGGAGCCCCTGTGTGAGCAGGACTGCAGCCCTGGCTGGCGGGACTGCCTTGGGCAGGTGACCTGGGCAATTCTGTGGTCTCCAGGGTCCCTGCCACTCTGGCCGTGTGTCCCTGTCACAGCCCTGAAGCCCCTTCAGGCCCCTGTCCTCCTGTCTCATTTCCAGCCCAGGCCCCTCCTCCATGGGGAAGGTTGGCTTCATGCCTGCATCCCTTCTGGGTCAGAAGACGCCCACTGGGCTGCCTGAGGGCCACTGGGACCCTGGAATCCCCCCAGTCATCTCCACTCTGCCGCCCCCACCCCCTCCCCTGTCCCGGGTGCATCCTCAGGACTGTCACCTCCCAGAGGTCCAACAGGGCCCTCTCCTCCTCTTTCACCTTCTGCCCTTAAAAGGGAGCTGATCATTCGTCCATCCTCACCCCCTCCCTAGGATGCCCTGAAAGACTATACATCAGCATCAGACACAGCATCCTTATTCATTTGTAATCCCTTCTTCCAAGCTTGGAAGCTGCTAACCAGTCTCCCAGGCCAGGAGAATCCTCACAGGTAAGACTACTCCTAAATGTTTCCAGACTCCCATCTGGATGGCGGTTTTGGAGCTTAAGAGCCAAACATGTTAATTTATTCTGTGTTTCCTCCATGACACCCCACCTTGGAGTCATGCTGGGCTGAGTCTCCCTTCCCCAATGCAGAAGCGTCACATATGAAGGCAAAATTGGGAGAGGGGATTCAGAACAGTCCCTACTTCCCATGTCATCTTGTCCCCACGACCTTGCTCTCACCCCATGGCTCCTCCCTGTTCACTTCTGAAGCTGCCCTCCTCCAGGTGAGGCTGTATCCCCTCAGATGGCAGCTCCTTCTAGTGATGGCTGTAGAGAGGACAGGTCTGGGGTACGTGTGTCTCCAAGTTGCTGTGGAAGGAGGTCATGGCTCTGATGGTGTGTCCTGGGTCTCAGAGCCCCGAGCTTTGGTCCTGGGCTCCCCCACCCACAGGCCCTGATGACATGTGGGCTGTAGAGCAAAGTACTCAAACCATGGCTTTGGTGTTTTTATCTGGGTTCTCACTCCTAACCTTTGACCTTGGGGAAGGCACCTGAGTCTCTCAGCTAACCCTCATCAATAAATGGGATTAGAAATAGAATCCACAATCCTTTATCTTTATCTTTGGGCTCAGGTATGCTCTAGAGCTCATAAATTTTCAACTTTAGATAGATGACCAGATAGTTCTCTATAGAGCATAGCATCACTCCAGAGTCTGAAAGCACCTTCTAATGAAATACATTAGTGTTTCAGCAACTGCAGTTTGGAACATTAACAGTAAGTGATGTAAATAATGACCATAAATTGTCTCATGTATATTTTGATCAAATTTGCTTACCAAATAATTTTTTTTTTAATCTTTTTCAATTTGGAGAGACTTGAAGTTTTCAGATATAAGGACCATTTTGCCTTGGGTCCCCATAAATAATGGCAAGCAGCACAAGAGGTCCAAAACGTTAATGGTTTGAGGTCAGACCTAACCCAGTAGAAGGTTTGGGATTACACAGGTCTCCTGACAAGGTCAAGGGTGATGGGTGGGGAATATAATTCTGGAGCAGTTGTTCTGTTATCCCAGGTGTCTGAGCAACCAGTTCTAACTCTACAGATCCTGGGCCTCAGCCATCACAGGACTCTGAGCCTTTTCCAGGAATCTGACTTAATTCACCTCCAGAGCCGGATCTTTCTCTGATGGGTCCTCAGGGAAGACCACTGCCATGTTGGTGACAGTGACCTGCTTGACCATCAGAGCACCATGCTCATCAGGGTGACATCTCGAGACAAGGTACCTTGGATGTCATGTGCTGCCTCTTCCGTCTGCTGCAGCTCTTCTGCACCTGCATAGCCTTCTCCCTTGTGGTCAACATGGGCATCCTGAGGGGGGCCGTCGGTAACTGGTCCGTGTCCATCTGGTGCTTCCGATTTGCCATGACCCTCGTCATCTCCATTGTAGAGTTGTGTAAGCTCCAGTCCTGCTTTCCTTTCTTCTGGTACAACTTACCCATCATCTACTCCTGCTATGTTGTCCTCCTCTGCCTCTTGGCCTTCCTCATCTATGCTACCACTCATGTCTATTTCCTGCCTTATGGCCCTTACCGGGACCAAGCCATCACTGCCATGGCATTCTCCTGTGTTGCTTCTGTATTTTATGCCATGGAAATGGTCTGCTTATGGCAGTATTATGAGCTCAATGAGATCCCCTGCTATGTGCACACCATGCCAGGCCTGCTGAAGGTGCTGCAGACGTTCATGGACTGTCTCATCTTCTCCTTCCTTAGCCACACCTCCCTGTACCTGCACCAGCCAGCCCTGGAGTGGTGCGTGGCCATGTACTCCATCTGCTTCTTCCCAGTGGCCCTGACCATCCTGGGGAACCTGGCTGAGTGTAAATACAGGCTGCCTGAGACCTTCCCAATTTTCCAGTTTTTGCTGACCCTGCTCTCTGTCCTCCTCTATGTCAGCGCTCTGGTCCTCTGGCTGCTCTACCAGTTCAATGAGGAGTTTGGCAGGCAGCCCCAGCGATCCAATTATATGGACTATATCGATGGGCTCACCTATTACATTTGTACCTGGGATGAGGAACTGGCTGTGGCCGTTCTGACAGCCCTCAACATGCTGATATATATGGCTGGCCTTGTGTACTGGGCCTGCTAGGTTTCTGTAGAGACTGAAGATTAGCCTGGGGACTCCTGATCCTCTCTGATTACCAAATGCATATTTACCAAGCTCTGATGTCCTCCTTCTGTCTCTTCTCTCTCCCTACTCACATCCTTCCCTGTTCATCTCACCCTCTTTTTTTGTTTCCTTTTCTTCTGTTCTGTCTCCTTTCTGTTTTGTGTGGTTGCCCACATCCTGTTTTGCCTCTTTCTTTTGCTCCTCTCATCTTCTCTAACTTTTCTAGTTTTTTTGCTCTTTTCTGGTTATCCTTGGTTTTCTTTTCTCTTGTGTACTGACCACCTCTTCCCATTTTCCTTCTTCTGATTAGAGCAGCCTGGCATGAATGAAACTCCCACTCTAGATCTCACTTGAAAATAAGACAGGGAAGATTGCAAATAACCCAGGTGTTCACCTTTAGGATGCAAGATAATAAACCATGGCATGGTGCAAGAGGGAATATTTTCCAACAATGATAAGTAAATATCTCTAGGATATATGATATAAAAAGTAGTAAGATACAGGTGGGTGATTCAAGATGACGGAGTAGAAGGATGTGTGCTCATCTCCTCCTGTGAGAGCATGAAAATTACAACTAGCTGTTGAACAACCATCGACAGGAGGATGCTAGAACCCACCTAAAAGGATATCCCACATCCAAAGACAAGGAAGAAGCTGCAGTGATATGGTAGAAGGGGCACAATCATGATAAAATCATATCCCATACCTGCTGGGTGGGCGACCCACAAACTGGAGAACAATAATACTAAAGAAGTTCTTCCACTGTTATGAAGGTTCTGAATCCCATGTCAGGGTTCCCAGCCCGGGGATCTGAAAAAGGAAATGGGAATCCCCAGGGAATTTGACTTTGAAGGCCAGCAGGATGTGATTATAGGACTTCCAAGGACTAGAGGAAACAAAGGAGGTTTTGGAGGTCATAAACAAAATCTTGCATGTACCACGCAAGGGGAAAGGAGCAGTGACTCCACAAGAGACTGAACCAGACCTCCTCTGAGTGTTGGAGGGTCTCCTGTGGAGGTGTCATTTGGTAGTGGCTTGCCACAGGGACAGGAGCGTGGGAGCAGGAGTCCTTGAAGGTGCTCCTTGGCATAAGCCCTCTTGGAGGTCACCATTAACCCTACCCTAGAGCTCACAGGTGCAAGGGCTGGCTTGCCTCAGACCAAATAACTAACAGGGAAAACACAACCCCACTCATCAACAAATATGTGGATGAAAGTTTTGCTGAGCATTCCCCTGCCCACCAGAAGAAGACCCAGTTTTCCCACCACCAGTCCCTCCCATCAGGAAGCTTACTCAATCCTCTTAGCCTCATCCACCAGAGGACAGACACAAGAAGCAAGAAGAACCACAATTCCACAGCAGTTAGGGATGAAAGCCATATCACAGAAAGTTAATCAGAATGAAAAAGCAGAGGGTTATGTCCTAGATGAAAGGACAAGATAAAACCCCAGAAAAACAACTAAATGAAGTAGAGATAGGCAAACTTCCAGAAAAATAATTCAGAATAATGATAGTGAAGAGGATCCAGGATCTCAGAAAACCAATGGAAAAGATGCAAGAAATGTTTGCCAAAAACCTAGAACAACTAAAAAACAAACAGAGATGAACATTACACTAGAAGGTATCAATAGCAGAATAACTGAAGCAGAGGAATGGTTAAGTGACCTGGAAGACAGAATGGTGGAAATCACTGCTACAATACAGAAGATAGAAAAAAGAATGAAAAAAATAAAGGCAAACTAAGAGACCTCTGGCATAACATTAAACACACCAACATTCACATTATAGGGGTCCCAAAGGAGAAGAAAGATACAAAGGACTAGAGAAAATATTTGAAAAGATATAAGCTGAAAACTTCCCTAACATGGGAAAGGAAATAGTCAACCAAGTCCAGGAAGCACAGAGAGTTCTAGGCAGGATAAACCCAAGGAGGAACACATCGAGACACATAGTAATCAAACATGAAAATTACAGACAAAGATAAAATATTAAAAGCACGGTGTTGGGAACCAGGCTTGCCTTGCCTATATTGGGGTGCTCAGGATAAAGGTAGTAGCGATGTTGATGCTGGCAAGCAAGCTGATGAGTCAGCCACAACCACTGACTCCACTCGGTGAGTGTCTGTGAGAGACAGGCTGCCTGTTAAAGAGGTTGCAGAACTTGAAATTAATTTACCTTGTACGTATAAAGGGCATTTTCTTGATCCAAACAAGCTTCATTGCTTTCAGCTAACTGTCAACCCAGAGAAGGGTTACTACCAGGGTGGAAAATTTCAGTTTGAAACTGAAGTTCCCAATGTATACAACATGGTGCCTCCCAAAGTGAAATGCTTGACCAAGATCTGGCACCCCACCATCACAGAGACAGGAGAGATATGTATCAGTTTACTGAATAGGCTGTTGATGAGAATGAACTCAGCGTCAAAGTGAGAGCTGCTTCTCCTCCCCCCAGTCAGTCCCTGCACAGGTGATGCTCATGACGTGCTCAGTGTAGCTCACAGACTGGCCATCACTGCCATCAGCAGGCCATCAACCTGCTACAAACTGTGACTGGTGTGAAGTCTCTTAGCTTCTCCCACGAATGTCAGCCCTGCCTAGGTGTTATGAAGCTTCCCAGGATGCAGAGTCATTCACTGTAGATCTCTTGCTGAAATGCGTATTTTATTTAATGTAAATATATTTTGGAATAGACTTGTAATTCGTACAATTTAGTGCTTTATTTTTTCTATTCTCATTTAGTTTGTATTTTCATTGTATAGAGCAGACAGAAGGATATTGGGTCAAGCAACTATTGAAGAGAAATACAAAGAAAATATGAAAGGCAAAAAAAAAGAGAAAGAAAGGTATGTCATGATATATTAAAAATGATGAAAGAGAGGAAACTACAACCAAGAATACTCTACCCAGAAAGACTCTCATTCAGATTTGACAGAGAAATCAAAATCCTTAGAGACAAACAAAAGTTCAGAGAATTCAGCACCACCAAACTAGCTTTACAGTAAATGCTAAAGGAACATCTCTAAGCAGGAAACACAAGAGAAGGGAAAGACCTACAAAAAATAAATCCAAAACAATTAATAAAGTGGTAATAGGACCATAAATATTGAAAATTATTGTAGAGCCCTATACGAAGGTCACAGGTGTGGAGCTCTGTACCGAAGTCACAGGATAAAAATCACTAGAACTGACCAAGCACCATAGCAACTCTTGCCATGCCTCTGGATCCAAACCAGCTGATTGCCTGGTCCCGCATTAGGTAAAATACCCACCCTGTAGCATCCTAACCAATCACCTAATGCCACCATTCCAGTAGGAATTTTCTGTGTCTTGAGGCTATAAAAATTGACAGCTAGCCTGTGAAAAAGTTTAGCTTTCCCTTGAACCAGTCCATTGTTCTAACAGCATCTCCCACTCTAATAAACTTAATTCACCATTCAATCTGCCTCATGTCTGGAAATTCTTTTCCAGCCCATGCATGGACCCACAACAATTTGGTGGCCTGTACAAGGACCTGGAGTCTCTTCCCCACCTCCTTGACTCTCCTTTCTCATAGGGACCCTCTATGATCAGGCAAGTGACTGTGGAAGCAACTGAGGGACTCTGGCCTGGGTTACCCTCTGATGTGTTCCAAAGGCCCCACGGCTCGATCTGTCCCAGTAGCTGCCACCCAAAGGAGTGAGGGTCTCTCTTGTTTACTACTTTTCAACTGAGGACTAGGCCAATCAATATTGTGCGGGCACAGGTTCGTCACTTAAAAGCCATTAGGGCACCTGTCACTGGAAGCCTTCTGTGAAAGGATAGGGGGCAGGGGGCGTCATGCAATGAACAAGGCCACAAGGGCATCCACCCTGAGCAAGACAACTTTGGTGTACCATATCAGGCATATATTGGTTCAAACAAATCACAGTCCACCACCCTTGGCCACTGCCTCCCCTTAGGATTGTAAGGCAGATTCCTCAGCCTATCTTCCCTGTCTCTTTCACTTCTTTCCCTTTCTGTCTGGATTGATTTACAAGTACCTAAGTGTTGCCTCTGAGCCATCCTAAGAGTGCCTTCCATGTTTCAGGGAATCACCAAATGGTGAGTCACCCAGTTGCTCCCAGGAATCTCTGTCTTTCCCTGTCCAAGTCACAAAGTTCCTTGTTGTTCAGTCACCCAGTCATGTCTGACTCTTTGCAACTTCATGGACTGCAGCATGTCAGGTCTCCTGTCCCTCACCATCTCCTGAATTTTGCCCCAGTTCATGTCCATCGCATCGGTGATGCCATCCAGCTATCTCATCATCTGATGCTCTCTTCTCCTTCTACCCTCAATTTTTCCCTGCCTCAGGGGCTTTTCCAATGAGTCAGTTGTTTGCATCAGATGGTCAAAATACTGGGGCTTCAGCTTCAGCATCAGTCCTTCCAATGAGTATTTAGTATTGATTTCCCTTAACATTGACTGGTTTGATCTCCTTGCTGTCCATAGAGTTTTCAGGAGTCTTCTCTAGCACCACAATTAGACGGCATCAATTCTTTGGCATTCTGATTTCTTTATAGTCCAGCTATCACCACCACACATGACCACTGGGAAGACCATAGCCTTGACTATACAGACCTTTGTTGGCAGAGTAATGTCTCTTCTTTTCAACACACTGTTAAGGTTTGTCATAGCTTTCCTGCCAAAAAGCAGCGGTCTTCTGATTTCATGGCTGCAGTCATCATCCACAGGGATTTTAGAGCCCAAGAAGAGGAAATCTGTTATTACTTCCACCTTTCCCCTTCTATTTGCCATGAAGTAATGAGGCCAAATGCCATGATCCTAGTTTTTTTTAATATATAGTCTCAAGTTGGCTCTTGTAGTCTCCTCCTTCACCCTCATCAAGAGGCTCTTTAGTTCCTCTTCGCTTTCTGCCGTTAGAATGGTATCATCCTCATATCTGAGGTTGTTGATGTTTCTCCTGCCTATCTTGATTCTAGCTTGTAACTCATGCAACCCAGCATTTCTCGTGATGTGCTCAGCATATAGGCTAAATGAACAGGGTGACAGCAGACAGCCCTGTCATACTCCTTTCTCAATCTTAAGCCAATCATTGTTCCATACAGGGTTCTAACAGTTGCTTCTTGACCTGCATACAGGTTTCTCAGAAGACAGGTAATATGGTCTTCTATTCCCACCTCTTTAAGAGCTTTCCACAGTTTGTTATGATCCATGCAGTCAAAGGCTTTAGCATGATTAATGAAAGAGAGGTAGATGTTTTTCTGAAATTCCCTTGTTTTCTCTATGATCCAGTGATTGTTAGAAATTTGATCTCTGGTTCCTTTTCCTTTTCTAAACCCAGCTTGAACATCTGGAAGTTCTTGATTTGCATAATGTTGAAGCCTAGCATGCAAGATTTTAAGCATGACCTTACTAGCATGGAGGATGAGTGCAACTGTCTGATGGTTAACACATTCTTTTGTACTACCCTTCTTGGGAATTGGGATGAGGATTGACCTATTCCAGTCCTGTGGCCACTGCTGGGTCTTCCAGATTTGCTGACATATTGAATGCAACACCTTGATGGCATCATCCTTTAGGGTTTTGAATAGCTTTATTGTAATTCCATCACATCCACACCTGTATTAACAGCAATGCTTCCTAAGGCCTACTTGACTTCACTCTCCAGAATGTCTGGCTCTGGGTGACTAATCACATCATCATAGTAATCCAGTTCCTTAAGATCCTTTCTGTGCAGTTCTTCCACATATTCTTTCCATCTCTTCTTGATCTCTTCAGTGTCTACTAGGCTTTGTACCATTCTATCCATTATTGTGCTCGTCTTTGGGTGAAGAAAGAAAAGCCTTGGAAGAAAAGCTATGACCAGCTTAGACAGCATATTAAGAAGCAGAGACATTACTTTGCTGACAAAAGTCCATCTAGTCAAAGCTATGGTTTTTCCAGTAGTCATGTATGGATGTGAGAGTTGATCTATAAAGAAAGCTGAGTGCCGAAGAAGTGATGCTTTTGAACTGTGGTGTTGGAGAAGACACTTGAGAGTCCCTTGGACTGCAAGGAGGCTTAACCAGTCCATCCTAAAGGAAGTCAGTTCTGAACATTCATTGGAGGGACTGATGCTGAAGCTGAAACTTCAATGCTTTGGCCACCTGATGTGAAAAACTGACTCATTGGAAAAGAATCTGATACTGGGCAAGACTGAAGGTGGGAGGAGAAGGGGACAACAGAGGATGAGATGGTTGGGTAGCATCACTGACATGATGGACATTAATTTGAGAAAGCTCTGGGAGCTGGTGATGGACAGGGAAGCCTGTCATGCTGCAGTCCATAGGGTCACAGATAGTCGGACACGACTGAGTGACTGAACTTGGGCAAAATATTCCCTTGATATTTCCAATTTTCCTGAAGAGATCTCTAATCTTCCCCTTGCTGTTGTTTTCTTTTAGTTTTATTCATTGTTCATTGAAGAAGGCCTTCTTATCTCTCCTAGCTGTTCTTTGAAACTGCATTTAATTGGATATACCTTTCCCTTTCTCCCTTGCTTTTTACGTCTCTTCTTTCTTCAGCTATTTGTAAAGCCTTCTCAGATAACCACTTTGCCTTCTTGTTTTCCTTTTCTTTGGGATGGTTTTGTTTGCTGCTTCCTGTACAATATGATGAACCTCCATCCATGGTTCTTCAGGCACACTGTTGAGTAGGTCTAATCCCTTGAATCTGTTCATTACCTCTACTGCATATTCACAGGGGATTTGATTTAATTCATACCTGGCTGGCCTAGTGGTTTCCCTGTTTCCTTTAGTTTAAGCCTAAATTTTGCTATGAGAAGTTGATGATCTGAGCCACAGTCAGCTCCAGGTCTTCCTTTTGCTAATTGTATACAGCCTCTTCATCTTCAGCCACAAAGTGAAAGTGAAAGTGAAGTCGCTCAGTCCTCTGACTCCACAGACTGTAGCCCACCAGGCTTCTCCATCCATGGGGTTTTTCAGGCAAGAATACTGGAGTGGGTTGCCATTTCCTTCTCCAGGGGATCTTCCCCACCCAGGGATCAAACCCAGGTCTCCTGCATTGCAGGCAAACGCTTTATCCTCTGAGCCACCAGGGAAGCCCTCAGCTACAAAGAATATAATGAATTTGATTTCAGTAATGACCATTTGGTGATGTCCATGTGTAAAGTCATCTCTTGGGTTGTTGACAAAGGATATTTTCTATAACAAGTGCATTCTCTTGGCTGAATTCAGTTAGCCTTTGTCCTGCTTCATTTTGTTCTCCAAGGCCAAACTTGCCTGTTACTCCAGGTATCTATTGGCTTCCTAACTTTGCATTCCAATCCCAAATGATGAATAGAACATCTCTTTTGGTCTTAGTTCTAGGAGGTCTCCTAGGTTTCCTAGAACTAACACATGGTGCTTTAGCTACACAATTCCCAGGTGTCACCTCTCACCATCAGACCTGACTGTTGGGACAGTCAGCCGTTTTGTGCCGTTACCCGCATGGGGAGATCACTGGGACAAAAGGGACACCTTTCTGTCAGCCAGTGACTCTCAGAACTCCCATTCTATGGCATGCAGCCTAAGAGCTGATTCTGGTAGGTCCCAAGAGCCTCTCTTAGACTCACCCCTTGACTACATTATCAGGAACTGGAAGAATTTGACCCTAAAAATCTCAAAAACACCTAGCCCCAGTACAAATTGGGGGATGAAAAATGACCTCTGAATGGTACACTAGATTGTAGCCAAAGCAGGGAAAACTTTCAGAGGTCCCTTTTGTTCCGTTCTTCATGGGCCTTAATCAGAATCCAGATCTGAAGGACTCAAGCCACATGTCTTTCTGTGGCCATCCTATCCCCTCACCACCCCTACCCCCCACTGTCTCCTCCTCCATCAGATTTCCTAGATGACCCTTACTTGACCTTTCCTATCTACATTTGATCTCTGTTGTTGGACACAAAGAAAAGATTCTGAGGTTCCCTTTGATCTAGGACTTTCTCCCATAATCAAAAGCCTGAAGGATCAAAAACATCTCCTAACTTTCTAAAGAATCCCCTTCCAACTTCTATCTCTCAGGGTGGGGAGAGACCAAGCTTCTCCCACTCCTGCAAGTTTCTTTTCCCCTCTAGATTTTTCTGATCAAACCAGGACCACACCTCATCTTCCCAGAGGGATAATCCCTGCTGGGACAACTTTTATCAGTCAGTCAGCCCCTGCTATCAGAGTCAATTTGAGCACTCTCTAAAATTTAGCTATGAGATTATGACCACAGAACAAAAAAGACAATATGGCCATGATAGTAGACTCTGGAGGAAACTGGTTAAAATGAAATTACAAAACTAGTTCTTACATGAAAAAGCTAGCTTGTTAAACAAAATTATGCCTAGGAGAAAGTTTGAAGTTAACTCTTATCATGTGCTTGAAATATACAAACCACTTTGCCTGAGACTTCACCTTTGAGCAAATTAAAACTTCAAGCCAAGAAAAAAAGGTGGGGGTGGGGGGAGGGCAAAGAGACATTTTAAATCTCAGGCAGATAACTATGAGATATATGTCTGTCTGTCTGGATTTATGCATGTCTCAGTGTATGTCCTTGTCTTTGGATAATGTTGCTGAGGCTAGGTTGTAAATGAGCTCTAGTTTAAATGACCTAAAGAAAAGTAAGCACTTACAAATCAAACAATTCTAAATACAAGAGAAATTAACCTAAATTAACTTCAGGTTCACATAAACTAGGAAATATTCAGTATTAAATATCTGGTATTAATGTTTGTTTGGTGATCTAATTAACGTAGACATGTCTAATTGTTACTTATATTAAATATAACATTTTCATTGTACCTAGGTTTGATATAAGTTTAATCTTATTATATCTGTCACCCATTTCTCAGCGAGGAAAGTGACTGGAGTCCAAAAAAACTCTTCAAGAAAGAAAATGTGAAAGAGATGTGAGCTTTTAGATAATATTAAGAATAATTATGCTTTAGGAATGTTGTTTGAAATTATTGAGGCAATTTGAATTTCTAGGGTTTTGTTAAACCAAGTGATGGAAGTTTACTAAATACCTAGGTCATTTCCAAATAAATTAAGTTTCTGAAACATTAATTACTGAGCACTAACTTCCTGTTACAGAGAAACTAGAGATTCTGAACTATTAATGAATATGTGTGGTGCCATCCTGAAATGTTCTCTATAAGAAAGCAAATGTTTTTAGAAATTATCACGGGTATTTATGTTCACAAATCTACAGAATGCTAATATAAAGGACAGCTGATGGTTGCTTAAGGAAAGTAGGATGTATATTTTTAATAAAGAAGGTATAAAGAATGAAATTTCATTTTATTAAGGGAAAAGAAAGTAGGTCTGACTTACAGGTAGCTGTTTCTAAATAAACAAAGTGATAGATTTTTTTATTTAAGTTTTATGGAATGTGGACCCCAAGAAAAGAGTTTTGTTTGTAATACAAGTTTTGCTAATATGTTGAACTGCCTTTGATAATGGGTTTTAAGTTTCTTTACCTCTAAAGTGATCTGTTCTATGTTTACCTTTGAAATCTTGTGTTACTTTGGTTAAGCAAATAACTATTATCTCAGTGACCTTATGATCCAATCTGTTATAAACTCTTTTGATGTTTTTGGAAAAACTTTGTAAAATTAAATTCTAATGAAGTTCTTTGGACCTCTAGCTAATTTTGGAGTGCTTCAGAGGGCCCCTGAGACATCCCAAAGAGATATTAAAGTATTTGGTTTCATTTGACATGTTAAATTACTTGGGAAGTATTATTAGGGAAGTGATGAATTTTCTCAGATTGTATTGACTGATTGATGTTACTAATGTAGATATCCTAGAAATTATATGGAATTCATGAAAATCTAATATGTTCTGGGGAAATGTCAGTTATAATTCTAGTTGTCATGTTAAAGTGTTACATGTCACAGCAAGGACCAAGTTGCTTTGTCGATTGCAATTTGATTCTAAATGAGCCTTCTATGGTTTCACTCTGATGCCTTTGCAACAATACTGTTACTTCTTCAAGGTTTCTGGAAAACACTTTCTAAGATTAACCAGATAAACAAATTTTGTAATTAATAGTAAACTGGTGCCAGAGTGAAATTTAGTTTTTTCTTTTTCTGTTCATAAAACAAAGTTTTCTTGAAATGCAGCTTTTGATAACAGACTGTGAATTTCTTCAGGTGATTTATATTTATTTTTAAAAGCTTTTCTTACTCTGGTAAAGTAAACAAGCATTATTTCACAATGATCTATGAAGGTAATGGTGCATATAGATAAAGCTATTCTGCTTCTACAAAATATTAACCCCTCACTGTCAGACTTTTGCTATCCTGATGTCCTTAAACATGGCAGTAGTCTACTCCTAAATTGGGGAATTAAAAATGGGTGAACAATAGCTGTAAGTCAGTCAGGGCTGTGGGAAATCCAAGACAGCTGCTTGGCTTTCCCCAGCTCCCTGACAAACCTCATTTCTATGTGATGGGTTAAAGCCTTCCCAGACTGCAGGGTTAATACCCTCACACACACACACACACACACACACACACACACACACACACACACACACACACAATTATGTCTAACTAAATATTAAGTTTTAGTTTTTTTAATTAAAGTCTGTGTTTACTTTGATTCACTTCTGAGATAGTTCCTTGTTTATGTTATACTGTTAAAGGTTTAAGTTATTAAAGAGGCTAATAACAAACACTCTAAGTTTGTTTCTAAAGCTCATTTCAGTAATCGGTCTTTGAATAAAGATCAGATGCTCCAAGAACTACAAACAGGAAATTAACACCAGTCTATAGTCACTGGGGCTTCCCAGGTGACACTATTGGTAAAGAACCCACCTGCCAAAGTAGGAGATATAAGAAATGAGGGTTCAACCCCTGGGTCAGGAAGGTCCCCTGGAGGAGAGCCTGGCAACCCACTCCAGTATTCTTGCCTGGATAATCCCATGGACAGAGAAACCTGGTGGGCTATAGTCTACAGGGTTGCAAAAAGAGTTGGACACAACTGAAGTGACTTCGTATGCATAATGATTTACCAAACTAGGTCAGATGACCTGGGAATATACTGGGCTATACCTAATGGAAATTCTTGACTTAAATTCTTACTTATGATCTTACTAATAATCACTAGCTATATTTTCTATGTTGCCTGTTTCAGAAAATTGCTTCTTATGTTATCAAATATGTGACTGAGCCTCTGATAAAATGATGATATGTAGTTCCATATGTGATCAGTAATTGTAAGAATGTAACTCTAGATATGGGAAGAAGCAACAAGAGGGAATATTTTCCTGGACCAAGAGGCTAGTAAGACAGGTATGGTCCAGAGCTTTTGCTACTTGTGAAGCCTGGTCCAGTAACAGCATGGTGAGTGAGTGGCCTGTCTGCAAAATCTTTGACAGAACTGGGAATGAGCATTCCTAGTGCCATGGGACACAATGGCCATGAAATGTCCCCAAACGAAAGTCAAATTTATGACACTAAAGGGGCTCTGTCAGCTGGAAATTGACACTTGCCATTTGCCTCTGCAAAGACTTAAATCATGACCACTGCAAGCTGCTGACCTTCGACACCACCTGAAAGGAGTTCAGAATGGAGAGCAGAAATAAGGCACTCTATACTCTGGGAAAAACTGGAAGAATAGGCCTTCGGATAGTTAGACATTTTCAGGTAAAGAATTTCGTAAGCTAAAATTCTTGCACCTTCTCATACCTAGAGAAACACTAACATCACAGATCAACATCTGGTCCTGGTTCTCCTGACTAGCCTCTTGGCAGCTTTTCTACTTCTAGTCATCTTTGGGCCATAAATCCTTAACCTTTTTGTTAAGTTATTTTCTTCTATAATACAACAAAGTCTCCCACTGGTAGTACAACAAGAATATCACCCAGCCAACACCCAGACAGTGGTGGAACAAGAAGCCTTATCATTCCATGGATTCTCATCTCCCTCTGTAAATGTACCCTAATCGAGATCAGGCATTGGGACCCAGGAACCCCCAATGCCCCTGTCCAGCTTGAAGAAGCCAGAGCAGTCATTGGCCCTTTTCCCGATGACCTGGGTCCCCATAGCTCAAGACAGGGATAGGTAGACAGTTAATCATGAGCAGGGTGTTAAGGGGCTAAAGATATGGTCCATAAACAAAAAGAGAGGGGAATATGGGACTGTATACCAAGGCCACAGGTGTGGAGCCCTGTACCAAGGTCACAGGATAAAAATCTCTGGAATTGATCAAGCCCCATAGCAACTGTTGCCATGAGCCTCTGGATCTTAACTGGCTAGTTCTTAGACCCCATACTAAGAAAAATACCCACCATATTACCTACCCCATAGCAGTCACCTAATGCCACCATTTCAGTAGAAATTTTCTCTGTTTTGACGCTATAAAAATTGGTACTAGCCTGTTTGAAAGGGTTTGGCTCTCTCTTGTATTGGCTCACTGTTCTAACAGTGTTTCTCACTCTAATAAACTTTATTCTCCTTTCATTCTGCCTCATGTCTGAAAAATCTTTTCCAATCTGCACATGGATCCATGACAATCACTTTAGATCTAAATGAATTAAGTGCAGCAATCAAAAGACACAGACTGGCTGGGCAGATGAAAACTTGTGCATGTGTGCACTTCCACAGACCACATCACTCTACTTATGCCCCAAATTGTCTGTAATTATTTTTATATTGTTAGGTTAATCATGTTTCCATTATGGCTGGCAATTGTACTCTTTAATTTTTGCCCAGCTATTGATTGTGAAAACTGAAAAACTTCTTTTACTATTGTGATTATGTAACTAGTATTCACTTAATACCATTGTATCATATTTGGTCAACAGAAAATAGAATTCTATGTCACTAAAAGTGCCACTTAGTAGAAAAATCTGTAATCACTTTTTAAAATCCAGATGCATATCAAAATTATCTGGGAATTTTTTGAAAAATACAAATGCCCACATATTCCTTTTTTTCTCCAAAGCTCCAAATGTGTTTCTAATGACCATCCATGTTTAAAAACAACTGGACTATATGATGACCTTTTAGTTTTATCTAGTGTGTTTCACTTTTTCTATTTTCTCTGCAGTACTCTCATTTCAATTATTTTATGTTTTCCAGTTTCTCCAACTCTTTGTTGTTGTCGTTGTTGTTCTTTCTCAAACCTTTATCAAGAGTAGTAGAAAAGCTTTTGTATACAGATATATATGTGTGTGTATATATATATATATATATATATATATAGTCTGTATAAAGTGATAACTATTTTTTAAAATGTATGAACTTTTTCCTAGCTAAAAAATTAAGATATTTTGATTCCATTTGTTTTACTTCATATGAATAGAATGCTAGATTTCTAACTTATATTCACTCAAAACTTCAATAAAATTCCATGTATTTTGGCATCTAGTATTACTGCTAAAATTCTAAAAGTTTATTATCTTAGTGATTTTTCTAAAAATTGAATGAGGCTTGAAACTTCTAATCCAACTCTGAGAAATACTATGCTGTAAAAAAAAACAAAACAAGAAATAAACAAATGATACAGTATTATTAACCAAAGGATAGATTTTATTCAAGTTTCACAAAATTTTATGTTAGTGTCCATTATTTGTTTTCAAGATTACACTTTGTATTTAGTTTCATTGAGCAGCTTCATGTGAATGCAACAGATTCTGATAAATTCTTTTTTTCATTTTTTTTTCTGTTACAAATATTTGCTAATTTGCTATGTTATGGCTTCTTAGGTACACCCATCACTTAAAAGTGACATTTAATTTCCAAATATCTGGGCTTTAAAAAATATCTTTGATATTAATTTCTCATTTTGATAATAATTTCTCATTAAATGCTTTCTTCTCTGTAATCACCCTCTGTGCTTTTTCCAGTTTTCTCACTTTACTAAGGCTGTCAATGGCTAAGTCAAATATCTTTCTTGGTAAATGTCACGTTGCACTTGAAAATATGTGAGGGTATTTTCAAATCTTTTGATCTTGATTTCTAACATAATTCCACAGTGATAAGAGATATGCTCTGTATGATTTCAATACCTTTAGACCATGAAATTTTTGCACCTTGTTTTATGTCCCTGGATATGTTCCAGTGTCTCCTAGTTTATAGTCTATGGGAACCCAAATAGAATTTGTATACTACTTTTGTGTGAAAATTGTATAAATCTTAATTACATTGAATTGATTCATGGTGCTTTCAGGCCTACTAAGAACCCTCCTGCCAGTGCCGGAGATGCAGGAGATGTTGGTTTGATCCCTGAGTTGGGGCGATCCCCTGAAGATGGGCATGGCAATCCAGTCTGGTATTCTTGCCTGGAGAATCCCATGGAAAGAGGAGCCTCGTGGGCTACAGTTCACGGTGTTGAAAAGAATAAGATATGACTGAAGCGACTTAGCCTGCACACATGCATACCCTTCTACTTTTCTGGATATTCATTCTATTAATTTTTGAAAGTTTGATATTGAAACTCCAACTCAAAATCTTGATTTATCCACTTTAAGAAATAGGTGTAATATATAGTGGAACTACATAAAATTTATTCTGTATTTTCCTAGTCTCCTATAAATGTATTCTCATACTTTCATAATTTAAAAAATAGGATAGAAAAGGAAAAACAAGAACAAAGGATTACTGCACCAAAAAGTTTACAGAAACCAGCCACCTCCTCCTCTTCTTTTAGTATTGATAAAAGAAGCCTGAGTTCTAACTCGGGTAAGATGGTTCTTTGGAACACTACCACTATCTTCTTGGTCTTCTGACTTTCCCAATAAAGTCACTATTCTTTGCCCCAAAACCTCATCCCAGTTTATTGGCCTGTCATACAGGGAGCAGTAACACCCTGGGTGCGGTAGTAGTGGCGGTGTAGAAAAAAATTGAATGATAAGAATATTGGAAGGAAAATCCATGGGGAAGTTTGTGATGATCAAGACAGTGAATAGTGATGACTAACTGCTCAAAGAAGATGGTGAGGTAGATTCAAGAGTCAATCAGTAGGTGAAATGTCATGTTACCACGAGTCACTACAGTCCTTTAGGTCAATTTTTTCTCTCTTAAAAGGACCTCCCAATTCCTACATAGTTACTTTCGTTTTATCCCTTGTATCCCTCTCCCCATTTAAAATAAACAATCAATTACTAATCCACAGAAATAAACACTTAGGACTGACTTTGACATCATCTAAGGCAATTTTCTCATTAAAAATGTGACAAAATAGAGGTCACATTGTCCGAAGTCACACGAAGAGTTGTTCCCCTGCTCTCTGATCCACTTTTCATGCCATTGCACAAGGACTTTTATTTTCCACTCCTTATTTTTACTTACATAAATTCTCAAACAGAGAATCATTTGCTTTCATAATTTGTATCCTCTCTCCAGGGAATAGGTAGTGTTGGAAGGATGTTAAAAGAGGGACACAAAATCTATCTAAAAGCAGCAATAACACTGTTTATCCACTGAGCCCCATCCCTAAGGCCACTGGGCTGTAGAACTCCCTGAGTTGTTGGGTTCTACACCATAATCCTGCCTGCTTCCGGCCCAATAGGTATGCCTCCCCTTAGAAAGCTCACACTTCCGTCTGTTTGGGTATGGCACTAAATGGAATGTCATTCCAGTGACAACAAAGCCACTTTTGTGGCTTTCCAATAATATCTCCCATTAAGAACAGCCACGTGAGTGTCTGATGGACTGTGTCTGATGGAAACTTCAATAGTTTAACAGTCCCAAACCCTGTCATACACGTCTACTGAAGGAACATACAGATTTTTCAGCTTGTCACAGACTGTGATGCTCATGGTATAATAGCTTTCTGCATTCCAATGTTTCCCTTTAAAAGCCCACCTGCTACTTCCATCTCACTGGCAGCTGTTGTTAAATTTCTAAGTAAAATAAAAAGATAGTAAGATACAGATTGACATGTAGCATGCTATTTTTTTTATGTAAATAAAAGAGAACTAAAATTGAATATATCTGTATATGTTTGATTTGCATCAAGAAGCAAGGGAAGGGCAAGGCTACCCTGGTGATGCAGTGGATAAGCATCCGCCTATCAATGCGGGGGACATGGGTTCGAATTCTGGTCTGGGAAGATTCCCCATGCCTCAGAGAATCTAAGCCTGTGAGCTACAACTTCTGAGCCCAAGCTCTAGGGCCTGTGAGCCCCAGGGAATGAGCCCCTGCGCTGCAACTCTTGAAGCTCGTGCCCCTAGGGCCCGTGCTCTGCAACAGGAAGAGCCACTGCAATAAGCCAGTGCGCTGCAGTGAAGACTGGCCGCTGCTCTCCACAGCTAGAGAAAGCTTGAGCACAGCAGAAAAAGACGCAGTCCAACCAAAGATAAATAAATAAATACTTAACCAAAAGGAAAAAGAAGAAACAAGGGAAGGGCTCCTGTGAATTCAGTGGAGCAGTCACCTGGTCCTGGAGTGGGTGCAGAGCTGGGGGGAGAGTGGATGGAGACTCAGGTAGAAATGATGTCTCTCAGGGTGTGGCTTTTTAGAGCATTTTGGTTTAAAGCTTTGAAAATATTTTACTTTTTTAAGGAAATAAAGTTTAATTTTCAAAAATATACAAAGTAAAGAAGAAGGGGTCAGGGGAGGGATAGGTGGCCAGATGGTCTCCATATTCCCTGCAGCCTTGATGGACAAGCTGGGAGAGGAGCTGAGAGATGCCCCTGCAGGCTTGCCTCCAAAGGCAGAGGGAAGGGAGGTGGCTCAGGTTCTGGGGTCTGGGGAGAGGGAGCTGTGGCCCTCAAGTCCACAGCTGCGAGGTCAGGGCTTCCCGTAGCCCTTTAGCACATAAAGTTGATGGAGAAGATCCCCAGTGCCCAAGCCTCAGGCCATTTCCTTGCTCTCAGCCTGGCCTGGGCTCCTTGTCCCCTGGGGCTTGTGGTCAGAGGCTCCATCCTGAGATGGTCAGCCAGAGCCTCCTCCATGCAGCACAACTCCACCTGACCCATTCCCCCTCCACTCCCAAGACTGTGTCCTGAGCCGCATCCAGAACAGAGCTGGGGGCCCAGATGTTGCATTCTTTGGCTCTAGACCAGCTTAGAAAAATTATGGACCCAGCCTTCCTCAGTCCTCCTCTAAGTGGAGAGAGAATGGACTCTGCTTTCAGGAGGCCTTGGGTACTCATCACGGGGGCCAGGCATTGACTGCCAATCCATGTGATCCTTGTCTGTGTGGCTGTCTCCTGTGGAAAAGTCTCTGTAGGAAGACTGATGGGCCCAGGGGATTCAAGCAAAGCTCCAGTCAGCCCCTCCCTAGTGTCTGCACCCTCTCTGCCATGTTCTGCTGGCTTGTCAACAGAGAGTGGTCTGGTTGAGACGGGGGCACCACAGCCAAAGTAGGGCAGACAGGAGCCAAGAGAGGATTCCTGGGCCCAAGAGAAGAGGGAAGTGGCTCAGGGTTTACTGAGATTCTATTACCTGCTGAGCTTTGCAGGAAAACAGACCTGTATTCAAATTTGGCCTCTGACAGAGAGTAACTGTGTGACCTGGAGCAAATGACATAATGTTCACTCTGAGCCTCAGTCTCATCATCTATAAAAGGGGGATAATAACAATAATAGCTCTGAAGATGAGTGAAATGGAGGTAATGTCACCTAGTGAGTCTGTTGGTGCTGAAAAAAATATTGGCCACTCTGTCCCTTTGGGTCTAAGGTACAAATCAAACCCAGGCAGATTCTAAGGTCCTAGACCCACATGACTGGGTTCAAATCCAGCTCTGCCACCTAAACCTGTGTGATCTTGACCAGTTGATCTCTCTGTGCCTGTGAAAATGGGGACACTGAGTGCATAGCCCAGGGGCTGCTGGGAGGAGCAAATGAATCAGAGCAGAGCTCGGCCTGCAGTGCCCACGACACGTGTGACCTCTCGTAACTGTGTGTCCTCAGCAGCCCCGCTGCAGCCCAAGTCCTCAGAACCTGTGAGCTGTCACCCGAGGTCTCTTCTGGAGCCAGGCTGGGCTGGTGAGGGTTTGCCCAGTTGCTCTTTTCTGGGTCTGCTTCTGACCAGGAAAGGAGAAGTGGTGGGGGTATGGGAGCTCAGTTCAAGCCCATCTCCTCACTCCCCCACTCCAACCAGTATCTGTTTCCATGAGTCCCTTCTGTGCTTTGACTGGAAGAGGGTGAGCTTCCTCAGGGAACAAAGTTCCCCCAAACCACCTATCTGGGCAACCAAGCTGCTCATGGGGTTGGGATCCCTCAGGCCTCTTCCCCTCCCTACATTGGCCCTGATCAGCCTTAAAGCCAATGACACCCTCTTGGCACTACAGCCAAGGAAAGTCCTTCCCCTGTGTCCTGTCTGCAGCCCACCTGCCCCTCGGGCTCCCAGGTGCCCACTGTTGCCCACAGCACGCCATCCCCAGTGACCACAGTGATCCATGTCCATGCTGAGCTGGGGCCAGCTGCCCGTCAACCCAGATGACTGCCCCCAGTTACACTTTTGTTACTAGTCTGGGATTACTCCTTATGAAAATCCCTTTAAAAAAAGAAAAAAGAGCTTGAGGTTATTTCTGGTGCTTTGGGGAGAAGGAAGCATTTCTAGAATATTCTGTTTCTGGGCCCTGGCTGACTCTAGCAGGAGCCCCAAACCCCTCCATTGCTTTTCTCACCTCTGCCCACCTCCCACGGGACTCTGACATCTCATCTTTCTCCTCCCTCTCCTCCACAAACTTAATTTAAACTTTGTTCTTTGGTGTCAACCAGAAGTTGCTCAAATAATGCACAAAAGGAAACTGCTCTGCATCATTAAGCAAATAGGGCAGGGCAGCCCACAGTCAATTAGTAGGAAACCATTATTTTCTGGATGAGGAAACTGAGGCTTAGAGTGGCATAGACTGCATACAGAACTACTGTGTGCCAGGCTGTACTCTGATCTCAGTTCAAAGTTGGGAGATGTGAGACATGTAAGGAGAAAGTCCCTGAGATGACAAAGAGGGACTGGGAGAAGTTCTCAGTGCTGGAGAGAGAGATGGCGAGGCTGGAGAGGTAGAAAGGGGTCTGAGCTCACAGGGCTAAGGACTTGATGTTTTGGAGTCTCTGTTTCATCCAAAGAGAAGCTTTCAAAGGTATCTTGATTTGAATTTAGTCCAAAAGAGGCTTTTAGGGAAAAAATGGAAACAAGAATCAGTTAGAAGCTTATGGCAGGCATCCAGCTGAGACGGATGGATGCATCTGGACCAGGTGACTCTACAGAAGAGGAAGAGTGGTGGATTCATGAGTGTTTTGTGAAGAGCATCTGTGAAGGTGGTGCCATTGCCTGAGATGGGAAAGATGATGAAGGATCAGTGTGTGTGTGTGTGTGCGCGTGTGTGTGTGGTGGTGGGGGGGCAGTCAGGAGGTTCAAGACATGTGATTGGACATGGTGAGTGTGAGGAGTCCTGAGACATCCAGATGGAGAGATCAGGAGGCAGTTGGATATGACTCTGGACCCCAACAGAGATCAGCTCCAGAGGCAGGAATTCTGGAGTTTTCATCATACAGCCTATTCACTTCATTCAATATCTTCATAAATGCCTACCATGCCCACCCACCTAAAATAGCAGCCTGGCCACTCATACCCACACACTCCAATAACTCTTCTCACCAGTTTTTCCTTTATCATGGCATTTATCAGCCACTGGTCTAATACCTGTATACTGGTTGCACATGGTCCATCTCCTATACTAGAGTGTCAGCTCCATGAGGCCAGAGTTCTTGCTTCTCTGCTCTCTGTCCAGACCTAGAACACTGCCTGGCACACACTCAGAGCACAAGGGTATTTGTCTATTGAGTGGAGTCATAAAGTGATCAGACTGGATGAGGAAGACACGGCACACAGAGAAGACGTGATCTAGTTCTAAGTCGTGAGGACCTGAGACCCTCAGATGAAAGGGGAGAAGCAGGAGGAGGAAGAGAAAGAGGGAGGAGATGCTGAGCCGCAGGGGCAGCTCTTCCTTTATTAGGACCAGTGGTGACGGTGCTGTTCGTGGGTCCCCACCTCCCCAGCCCAGTGCTGGGCACCCTGTCTATGAATGGGATCTCAGTCCCATTCTCAGCCCTTTGATGGACGGGACCCTGAGCTTACAGAGGGAGACACGGAGTCAGGTGGGCTGACTGAAGCTGGGGTCTCTCTAGAGCATCAGCCTGTCCTTACCCGTGACTGGGCTTCCGCCACTGAGGGCTGGCTGTGCAGGAAGCAGGGGCCTGGGGTGGGGGCGGGGCCACAGCACCCGCCGTCCTCTGGGGTCTTGAACTTGACCCTCACCTTGGGGCCACCTAGGAGGTGGGGGAGGGCCTTCTCAGGTTTTCCCTGCCCTGGGGCATCCAAACCCCAGAGCCAGGAGCAGGACGTCAGGTTAGAGATTTCCTTTGGAAAAGCTTTTCCTCTCGGAATTCTGGCTCCTCTTCTTTCCAGGAAACCTGACCCTCTGGAAGGAACTTGGGTGGGGAGTCAAGGAGCCTGAGGGTCACCCTCCAGGCCAGGCTGCATCGCTGCCCCAGCCCCCTCCAGTCTCAGCTCAGTGGCTGAGTAAGGGCATCTAGAGGGTCCCTGGCAAGTGAGTCAAGTCGCTTCAGTCGTGTCCAGTTCTTTGCGATCCCATGGACTGTAGCCCACCAGGCTCTGTCCATGGGATTCTCCAGGCAAGAATATTGGAATAGGTTGCCATGCCCTCCTCCAGTGGATTTTCTCGACCCAGGGATTGAACCCAGTTCTCCCACATTGCAGGCAGATTCTTTACCGTCTGAGCCACTAGGGAAGCCCAAGAATACTGGAGAGGTCACTGGAGCCGCTCCCTAATCATGTTAAAGACCCAGCCCCTCATATCTCCTACCAGAGTATCCATCAGGCTGGTCCTGCCTGCAAGTCAGTCTGGAGGAGAGATAGTCCAAGCGCTCTCCCTGGTGGCCGGTCATAATCAGACAGTCAGCCACACCCAGCAGCTTCCAAGGTTCTTGAAAATAGTAGAGATCAAGACCCTAAACCCTAGAGCCCGGGCAGGAGAGAACCCTGAGAGGTCAGGCTACAGCTCCCTGCTCTCCCAGACCAGGTACAAATGGCAGGTATGGCCACAGTAAAGTTGAGTGAAAAGCACAGTAGTTTGATGTCACATGAACTTGGATTTGAATTCTCTGAGTTCTTAACCTCACCTGGAGCCCCTTATGCATGCAGTGGGCTGTTAGGACATGTCTTGCAGGGCTGTTCCCTCTCTCTGCATGAACAGGTAGCCAAGGGAGATGGCAGGGGCAAGGCTGGACCAGTGACTGGAGTCTCCCTGGATGTGCTCAGCCCTTAGGCAAGTGGCTCATCCATGGCTGCACAGCACAGTCGTCTGGCCCTTGGGCTGTGCTTCTCAAAGCGTGGGCTCCCTGCCTCCTGTGCAGCCAGCTATCAGTGGAGGAAGCCCCACCTGGAGGTCCTGCAGCAGTGCTCCCTTCTGCTGTTGGCAAGCTTGCCAGAAATATCCTGAGAGGGTCAAGATGCTAGGAAGGGCCTGACTGGAGCCTCCTTGCCCTCCCCTCAGCCCACCAGACTTGCTACAGGGACCTTGGGACAGGAGTCAGCCATGCAGACAAGGGCCACATGGATGGACCACCTGCACTGACCCCCAAGACAGATAGTCAGGTGCCTGAGGCCACAGGAGAGAAGAGACCCTCTTATCTCTACTCAAAGGTGAATAGAGGAAGACCGTCTCTGATCCTTCCAAGAAGCTGCTCCAGGGTCAGAGAAGGGACCCTGGCTCTGTTCTCGACCAGGCTCCAGCCACAGTGTGAGCCTGGTGTCAGCCAGGAGGCTCTGACTGGCCAGCTGAGGAGGGAGCTTTTGGCTGCTGCCCTGGAAGGCAGGGAGGCCAGGCCAGGCAGGGAGCAAGGGAAAGGTCTGATGCCTGGGCACCTGGGATCTTCTCCATCAACTGTGTGTACTAAAGGGCTGGCCACTCAACAAGTAGGCTTGGGGACCATAGCTCCTTCTCCCCATGTTATACACCAGGATTCTTGGCCTCCTTAATCAATAGAAGTTGATTTGGTGATAGACAAGAAATTCAGACAAGGCTTTATTGGGCCTTTGCTACAGCAGAAGGGAGTAAGAACAAACAGCAA
Source organism: Antilocapra americana (assembly GCA_007570785.1). Taxonomy (NCBI): domain Eukaryota; kingdom Metazoa; phylum Chordata; class Mammalia; order Artiodactyla; family Antilocapridae; genus Antilocapra; species Antilocapra americana. The sequence continues at coordinate 8,497,464 of ML663013.1, forward strand.
GTTCCCTTGGCTGCTCCCTGAGGGCATCAAGCTTGTTCCTTATATGAGGTGAGGGTAGGGGCTGTGTCCAGGAGTTGGGTCAGAGGGGTGGCTTAGGTGGCTTACCCACCTGTTAAGTGATGTTATATGTCGGGGGCATGCACAGTGCCCCCGCCTTTGCTCCAGGCTATTCTAAAGTGGCAGTTGGGGTTTTTGGTCTCTTTGTATTTTTGGTGTCCATAATTTGCCCCAATTGTGCGTGCTTGCACTTACTTTTAGTGCCACACAGTTTCTTTGTATTTTGTTGCTCCAAGAGAGGTGTGTCCAGGTGCAAGCAAGGGTTGCAGCAAAGGGTCCAAGATCCCAGCCTGTCTTGTATCCAGATTCCCAGACCCAAGGCACCTCCCTTCCCTCTGCTTTTGGACACAGGCCTGTAGGGACATCTCTCAGCTCTTCCCCAGCCAGTCCATCAAGGCTGCAGGGAATATGGAGACCATCTGGTCAGCGATCCCTCCCCGACCCTTCTTTTCCACTTGGTGTATTTTTCAAACTTTAGTTTTGTTTTCTTAAAAAAGCAATTTGTTTACATGTTTCAAAATCAAAATGCTCAAAAAAGCCATATTCTGAGAACTCTCTCTTCTACCTGTGGCTCCATCCACTCTCCCCTCAACTCCCTTCTCTCACCAAGACCAGTATCTGAGTCTAAAAGAGGGTATCAGGGGACATCAGAAGTTGGTGAAGAAACTGCAGGTGAAAAGAAGAATCCAAAGTCCCTGAGCTGAGCCTCAGTCCGTACAAAAGCCTCTCGGACCAAGTACACCATGTCAGCCACATAAACCAGCAGGTTGATGCCTGTCAGGACGGCCACAACCAGTCGTTGGTCCCAGATACAGACAAAGGTGGTGAGCTGATCACTGCAGCTCATGTCGCTGGACCGCTGGGGCTGCCCCCCCAACTTCTCGTGGAACTGGTAGAGGGGCCAGAGGATCACTGCGGTGACATAGAGGAGGACGGAGAGCACAGTCTGCACCCACAGCAAACAGAAGATGTGGAGGGGCAGCTTTTTGTCATTGTCGCAGTCACACCCATTCACAAGGAAGTTCACGGCCCCCAGGATGAAGCAGATGGAGTACACGGCCACACACCACACCAGGGCCGGCTGGTGCAGGTACAGGTCAGTGTTGCTGATGAAGGCAAAGATGATACAGGCCAGATAGCTCTCCAGCCTCCTGAGCACACCTGGGAAGGTGGGCACAAAGCAGACCATGTCTCCAGGTCGGACACAGACCCAGGCCACTTCGATGGCATAAAGCAGAGCAGCCACACAGGAGAAGGCGGTAGCGGTGATGGCGTGGTTCCGGGTGGGGCCTGGAGGATAAAACTGCATGTAGGAGGTGCCAAAGATGAGGGAAGTCACGATGCAGTTGATGGCGAAGTAGAAGGAATAAGCATGAAGAAAGCCATCCCAGGAGCAAGGGAGGCGGGACTGCAGCCCACAAAACTCCACTATGGAGATGATGAGGCTCATGGCAAAGCAGAGACACCAGATGAACATGCACCAGTTACCCATGCCCTCCTCCCAAATGCCCAGGCTGGCCCCCAGCGAGAAGGGCACGCAGGTGGAGAGCAGCTGCCCCAGGCGGAGGAAGAAACCCATGATGGGCTTGGAAGCCAGGCCTGAGGACCAGCTCATGGTGATGGTGATGGTCAGGTGGGTCAGCGTCACCACTGTTGTAACCTTGCTTGTTTCTCAAACAAAAGCTTGTATACAGTTTAAACACAGCTCCGGATTTGACGTTCTGGTTTCAGTTTTGCTTTGTCGGTTAAGCTCTGTTTCTGTCTCTGTTCTTTTTTCTCTAGAAAATATTAAAGTATCAAATACTTTTCCATATTTTATTCATTTTCATTTTGTGAAATTGAATAAAGAGGATGATAACTCTGGGAAGGGCAAGTGAACAATTGGTTGGTTTTCCCCAAGGATGAGGACAGTTAGGAAAAACTTGAGGAATGTTACAGCCATGGACTGACTTTCACCAGTTTGGGGGAATGGTAAGGTAGGGGGTGAACTCCATAGAAAAGGACTGAATCAATCAATGTGGGGGCTGGATTCCCACCCAGGAGCATCTGTAGTGACCCGGGTTCCTGAGCATAACCCAGAAGCAACCCAGTAGTTGAGTTTAAACAGTATATCTAAAAAGTCTCTTGATGAAAGTGAAAGAGGAGAGTGAAAAAATTGGCTTAAAGCTCAACATTCAGGAAACTAAGACCATGGCATCTGGTCCTATCACCTCATGGGAAATAGATGGGGAAACAGTGGAAACATTGTCAGGCTTTATTTTTTTGGGTTCCAAAATCACTGCAGATGGTCATTGCAGCAATGAAATTAAAAGATTATCCAGAGTGAAGTAAGCCAGAAGGAAAAACAACAATACAGTATACTAACGCATATATATGGAATTTAGAAAGATGGTAACGAGAACCCTGCATGCGAGACAGCAAAAGAAACGCAGATGTATAGAACAGTCTCGTGGACTCTGTGGAAGAGGGCAAGGGTGGGATGATATGGGAGAATGGCATTGAAACATGTTAATTATCATATGTGAAATCAATCACCAGCCCAGGGTTGATGCTCGGGGCTGGTGCACCGAGATGTCCCAGGGGGAGGGAATCGGGAGGGAGGAGGGAGGGGGGTTCTGGAGGGGGAGCATATGTAAACCCATGGTGATTTCATGTCATTGTATGGCAAAACCAACACAATAAGGTAAAGAAAATTTTTTTAAAAAAAAGAAAGAAAATATATGACCACTGACCCTTAGAACTGATGTCCTGATCTGAACAAAATAAGGACCACACTCACCTTCTCAATCCAGCAAGGCCTCCCAGGGGTTAATATAAAGTCTCCCCAAATAGCAGCACAGCGCACTCCTGGCACCCTGTGGCCGGTTCAGCTTCCTTCCTTGGATAAATTCCAATTAAGCATTGCTGTGTTGGGAGTTGGTTCTTTTGTGCAGTGATCCGCCTTCTCCCCTGCTCGCAGGCTTGCTTAAGATAAGCTACTTTTCTTCCGCCCAAGACTTATCTCTCAGGCTTCTTCAGGGACAGCAGTCGAGCCTGAGCTGGGTGACAGTGTTATACATTGGGCAGCAGCCAAGTCTCCAGGGTTCCCGCCCCTCCCCCTCTTCCTGGGGCGAAAGGGACAGTGCGGCTGGGAAAGTTGGGGTGCCCGCTGCTCCCAGAGAAGATCTGTAGGTATTTTTCCAGCAGCTGCAAAACTTACCTACCCCTCCCCACTTCTTGCTCACAGCCTGCTTTCACTTTCTGTTGAGAGTAGGAAACTGGCCTCTGAAGGAGCATACATCCTGTGAGCCCCACCTTCTCCCCTATTTGGGCATATTCTTTGCTCTTTGAGACTTTGGGGTCAGTAGGATGCTGTAGGAGTGAGAAATGGCTTATTTGTGACTCTGTACCACTCTCTTCCCAAGGGAGAATTGATTTGGTTGCTTTAAACCTGTTCTGGGGGAGCCAGTGAAGTAGGGGGAAAAGGTCCACATCTGTCCCTTCTAGAAGCCCACTGGGACACATTTTTGCAGATTGGCAACACTAGAGCTATTACCTGGTAGGTAACCATGAATAAAATGCTTTTTTAATTTTAATATAGCCCAAGTCATGTATGTTTCTGATTCTGAAGAACGGTGGCCCTAGAATGGGTCTCTGAATTACTATTTTCCAGTTAGAATTCTTTTGTCAATGATCTGATAAGTGGGAGAGAGGCTTTCCTGTTACTCATAATAAAGATTCTTCCAACAAGGGCACCAAATTAAAGGCAAAAAGAAAATTAAACTGAAAAGCCTGCCTCCTTTACAGGGGTGACTTTGCAGGCAAGGGAGGAAGAAAAGGGGATCAGCTTTTTAGGGAACTGAATCCACACTGACCTCTATGGTTTTTGTCCTGATGCCCCAGGCAGGGGATGCCCCCTCCCCCCAGTCTCTGGAAGAAGAAGGGTTCTAGCACAGAGACAGGGGTGGGGGGAAGAGTATCAGCATCCCCACAGCATGAGAAAGAAAGGTGGTATGAAGTAGTCTCTCCCTCTAAGACCCCACAGGGCACTCAGTTTGCCTGGAGTGTGTCCCTTACAAGGGGAGAGGAAGGGAAAGTGGATTTCCACTAAGACAATTCCCTGCAGAAGGTTTGAATGCACAAGGACAGACAGTCGGCTGTTGTTGGACATACAATCTTTTTTTTCACCTCAGACTTACTAAACTGGAAAAAAGAAGATCCTCCATATCAAAATGATTCACAAAAAATGGTGGAAATGTTCATTAGTAGTTTTTTTTAACCCTCCACCCAACATGGGCTGATGTAGATGTGGGTGATGATTGTGTTCACAGCGGAGGAACAGCACCTTGTCCCAGACAAAGCCCAACACTCGTCTCTCGATATTTGGCTTCTTGAGGACTGAAGAGACAAACCTGAGTTCAGTAACACAGCCACAAGGTAAGGGGCCTCCAGAAGCTAAAAGAGGCAAAGAGGGACCCTTTCCTGAGGCATCAGAGACATGTTTCAAAACGCTGACCTCCAGAACTGTAAGAGAATACATTTCTGTTGTTTTAAGCCACCAGGCTTGTGATAATTTCCTAGGGCAGTAGCCCTAGGAAACCAAGATGGATTTCCAGAAATGAAAAATATATTATTTGTCATATATTTTTTTAAAGTTTCTTGCTGACCTCCTGCTCTAGAGCATGGTAGTCACATGGATCTCAGGATTCCTTGTCATATCCTGTGTCCCTCCAGTGTCTGAGACTCACAGGGAAGGGTCCACTGATCTAGAGAAGGGAGGTCAGTGCAAATGCCCACAGGAGCCAGGAGGGAAGGCAATAAGTAAAGGGAAGGGAGAGGACTAGGGCCCTAGGAGAGGACCAGCTGCACCTGTTGGGGTGGTAGAAAAGCAAGATGTGGTGTATGATGATATGGTCTCGTATTTATAAAAGAAGGAAAAAAGATACAAATACTCCCTGCAAATATGTGTGAATGTATGTACACACATGTCTACATGTGATTTCAGAACCTGTGAAATGTGTTGAAGGCTGTACATGAAGTTGAGGACCTGGATGCTCCCTGGATGGAGGGGTGGACGCTCCTGTGAGCAGGTAGGAAATGTGGGCACACCCAAGAGGAGAAAGGGGCACACCTAAGATGGTCACAGTCCTGCTCTATGTCAATTAAACATGAAAAGAAGAAAATGTAGAAAATACTAAATAGAGATGAAAATGAAAAATAATATAAACGGCAGAGCATTTGCTCAGCTTCACCCTTCCCATAAGGGAACATAGCCCAGTGACACCAGATTTCCTGCTACTTGAAAAGGATCTGGAAATGTGGATTTTCATGTGAAATTAAAACACTTTGAGGCTACCAAACACAATAGAAATAAACAACACCAATTCTATACCATCTCTTTCTGAAAACACTGAAAGGACACCAAACACATCCTTGGATCACCTCCAATACAAACTGGTTTGCAATCTCTAATCTGGAGCAAATCAAGCTTGTATGTTCTATGTCCAGAATGAGGCCAGGGCCTTCTGGGTCTGTGAGGGAGAGGGGGAGGAGAACAGATAGCTGGCATGGATTGAGTGTGCCATGTGACTGGCCCTCCGATAAGATAGTCACACTTAATTAAAGTAGGTATTGAACCCATTGCACAGATGGGAAAACTGAGGCTCTGATGAGTAACTTTCCCAGGATCATCCAGCTATGAAATGTCTGCCAAAGGTCAAGAGCCTCCTTGTAAACCTGGTAACCATCCCCCCTCCTCCTTCTCTGCCCTTCTGGCTCCTCCTCCTTCCTTCATCTTGGCCATGACCAAATCTGCTCACTGTCCTCTACTCCACACACCTGGCTGCTGGGAAGGCAGGGCCAGCCACATCCAAGCTGTGCTGTGACTGGGGCACCATGTCCAGGCTCACAGATTAGAGAGGAAGAAAGGCTGCTGGGGAGACTCAGGTAAAGCTGCTGCTTTCCAGGTGGGGGAACTGAGGCCCAGAAAGGGCACAGGCCTTACCCAGGGCCACACGGCAGGAACACCCATGCGTCTCCTTCCCCCAAAACTCACTCTGTCCCATTGTGAACAGTTGCTCAGTCATGTCCAACTCTTTGCGACCCCATGGACTATAGTCTGCCAGACTTCTCTGTCCATGGGGATTCTCCAGGCAAGAACACTGGAGTGGGTTGCCATGACCTCCTCTAAGAGATCTTCCCAATCCAGGGATCGAACCCAGGTCTCCCACATTGCAGGTGGATTCTTTAAACATCAGAGCCACTAGGGAAGCCCAAGAATACTGGAGTGAGTAGCCTATGCCTTCTCCAGGGGATCTTTCTGACCCAGGGATTGAACCAGGGTCTTCTGCATTGCAGGCGGATTCTTTACCAGGTGAGCTACCAGGGAACCCCCTCTGTCCCTGGATCCAAAGCTGTCATTTCTCCTGAGAAGGAAATTACAGATGAGTTCTGGGAGGTTGGTGGGAATAGACTGGCAAACAGCCAGCAGGACATCCCCAGCCTCACTCACAGCAGTGTCCCCCCACCAACCTCGGCAGTGCCCACTGGGAGGCCTGCAGGCTCCAGGGCTCCACTGGCAATTAGGGCTCAAGGAGCTTTGGGAGTCCAGGAAAGTTCTCAAGTTTGCTCTGTGTTTCTCTTTTCAGCCTCAGCTTGTCCCAGGGTTTATTACCAGCAAAGGCCCCTGATGGCAGGAAGCTGTCTGGGGCTCAGGGTGCTGGCCCTTCAGCCCTGGGGGCCTCCAGGCAAACAGTCCCTTGAAAACAAGGCAGCTGTCCCTGAGGCGGGGGCGGGCTTGGAGGGGCCTCACTTCCCCACACACTGGACCCTGGAGGAGCCCCTGTGTGAGCAGGACTGCAGCCCTGGCTGGTGGGACTGTCTTGGGCAGGTGACCTGGGCAATTCCGTGGTCTCCAGGGTCCCTGCCGCTCTGGCCGTGTGTCCCTGTCACAACCCTGAAATTCCTTCAGGCCCCTGTTCTGCTGTCTCATTTCCAGCCCAGGCCCCTCCTCCATGGGGAAGGTTGGCTCCATGCCTGCATCCCTACTGAGTCAGAAGACACTTACTGGGCTGCCTGAGAGCCACTGGGACCCTGGAATGCCCCCAGTCATCTCCAGTCTGCCCCCCCATCCAAGTCCCGGGTGCATCCTCAGGACTGTCCCCTCCCAGGGGTTCTGCAAGTGCCTCCTCTTTCAGCTCCTGCTCTTAAAAGGGGGCTGATTGTCCGTCCATCCCTAACCCCTCCCTGGATGCCCTGAGAGGCTCCCCATCAGCATCAGACACAGCATCCTTGTTCATTTGTAATCCCTTCTTCCGAGCTTGGAAGTTGCTAACCTGTCTCCCAGGCCAGGAGAATCCTCACAGGTAGGACTACTCTTAGATGTTTCCAAACTCCCATCTGGATGGCAGTTTTGGAGCTTAAGAGTTAGACATTATGTTAATTTATTCTGTGTTTCTTCCATGATGCTCCATGATACTTGGAGTCATGCTGAGTTGAGGTCTCCCTTCCCCAATGCAGAAGAGTCACATGTGAAGGCAGACTGGGGGAGAGGATTCATAGCAGTCCCTACTTCCCATGTCATCTTGTCCCCATGGCCTTGCTCTCACCCCATGGCTCCTCCCTGTTCAGACCTGAAGCAGCCCTCCTCTGGGTGGGGCTGTGTCCCCTCAGATGGCAGCTCCTTCTAGTGATGGCTGCAGGGAGGACAGGCTGGGACACATGTCTCCAGTTTACTGTGGAAGGAGGCCGTGGGCCTGAAGGTGGGTCCTGGGTCCCAGAACTCCCACCCACGAGGGACCTGCTGACATGTGGGCTGTAGAGCAAAGTGCTCAAACCCACAGCTTTGCTATTTTTATCTGGGGTTTACACTTTTTAGCCTTTTCACTGTGGACCCCAGCCTTAGTTTTCTCATCCATGAGTGGATTAACAGACTTTCCTGGTGGTCCAATAGTTGTTTCATTGAAGGGGGCACAGGCTCAAACACAGGTTGGGGAGTTTCCACATACCATGCAGTGCAGCTAAAAATAATTGCACTAACAATACCATCCACTACTTCTTTTCTGAACTCATGGGCTCAGATGTGCTCCTTATTCATAATTTTTAAGTCAGACAGTTACAGGGTGAATCTACTCTATATGCAACAACAGTCAGCCTTGTGTCTGAAAGCACCTTGAAATAAACACATTAGTGTTTTGGCAACTGAATTACAATCGAACTTGTTAGTGTTTCAGCAACATAAATTGTCTCAACTTTGTTCAAATCAAAGTTTGTTACTAAACAATTAAAAACTTTTTTTTTCCAGTTTGGAGAGAGTTGAAATTTGGGACTGTAGAAAACCATCACTGTAACCAGAGCTTCCCAGATAGTAATAGTGGTAAAGAATCTACCTGCCAGTGTCAGAGATGCAAGAGACAGGGGTTTGATCCCTGGGTTGGAGAAGATATCCTGGAATAGGAGACAGCTATCCACTCCAGTATTCTTGCCTGGGAAATCCCAAGGACAGAGAAACCTGGTGGGCTACAGTCACAAAGAATCAGACATGACTGAGCACATTCTTGTACCTTCTATGGCTGTAGATAATGGCATGCAGCGCAAGAGTTAAAAAATGTGCATGGCTTTGTGGCTAGACTCAACTCACCTTTGAGATAAGACAAGTCTCTTGACAAAGCCAGAGTGATGAGTGGGGAGAATAACTGTAGGGCAGCTGTGCTGTTACCAGGTGTCTGGTTCTAACTCCACAGATTCTGAGCTTCAGCCTTCACAGGGCCTTGTGTCATTTCCAGACATCTGACTTAATCCACCTCCGGAGCTAGGTCTTTCTCTGATGGGTCCTCAGCGAAGAACACTGCCGTACTGGTGTGGGTGACATGCCTGACCATCACAGCACCATATCCACCAATAGGACATTCACTTTGTCCAGCTCAGCCTCTTTGGACACCATATATGGTTCTACTTCTGCCTGCCACAGCTCTTCTCCACGTGTGTGGCCTTCTTGCTGGTGGCCAGCATGGGCACTGGGAGAGGGGATGTAGGCACCTGGTCCATGGCTATCTGGTGCTTCTGTTTAGCTATGACCCTCATCATCTTCATTGCTGAGTTACGTAAGCTCCGGGCCCCCTTTGTTTCTTCTGGTACCATCTCCTCTACACCTACACCTGCTATGCCTCCCTCCTCTGCCTCTCAGCCTCCATCATCTACTCCATCATCTTTGTCCAGTTGCTGTTCAGTCACCAAGTCATGTCCGCCTCTTTGTGACCCTGTGGACTGCAGCATGCCAGGCCTCTGTGTCTCCAGAGTTTGCCCAAGTTCACATCCAGCTGTGCAACATGGAATACAAGCTGCTCGTCAAGGTTGTGCACACCCTGCTCTCCATCCTCCTCTACATCAGTGCTCTGGTCCTCTGGCCACTCTACCAGTTCTATGAGAAGCTGGGTGGGAAGCCCCAGTGGTCCAGTGATGAGGACTGTACTGATGGGCTCACCGCCTACATGTGCACCTACAGCAGTGACTGTCTGTGGCCATCCTGATAGCCATCAATCTGCTGATTTATGTGGCCAACCTGGTGTTCTTGGCCCGCCAACTCTCTGTAGAAACTAAGCCTCTGCCCAGCACTCCTGATTCCCTCCGCTCATAAGAGGTATCCTCACCAAGGTCTGACATCCTCTGACATCCTCAGTGGATGTGAACTTGGGCAAACTCTGGAGACAGTGAGGGACATAGAGGCCTGGCATGTTGCAGTCCACAGGGTCACAAAGAGTCAGACATGACTTGGTGGCTGAACAGCAACAACGTTGTCTGATATTCTCTTCCTGGCTCCCTGTTGCCTTAATGGTCCAGGAGTGAGTGACGAGAATGAAGACGGAACATGAAATCTGGTGCAATGGGTGGGGGGGACCTGCAGCCTCTATGGGACTTAGGTGCAGAGTCCACTCTGAGTCCACTTTTATTCCTAATTGCATACTACAAGACTTTCTTTGATCTTATCTTTCTCAAGACAAGTGCTGTTTTAAGCACGTACTCTTAAATGTCATGGACTATACTGACATAGTCCAGATCTCCTTGTTTTTACTCCAGGCCATTCCCTTCCAGGCTAGTCTCAGGAATAATCAGCAAGTATGTTGTCAGTATTCATGCCTGGCGCCTACCCGGTGTTCCAAAGTGCATACTTTCATGATCCTGGTCATACTCCCTTCTGGGTCTGGCCTTGGGGTTTGTAACAAGGCTATTATTCTAAGAAAAACATGAAAGATAATCATTAACATAGTTTCTTAATATATGCTGTTTTTCCAACTTCTATTTCTGTGGAGTCTCTGAAGGCTGGGAAAGTACATTATTAGGAATTCCCAGTAAATCACCCCGCTTTTATTTTTGCAGGCGTAGATACACCGATTGAACAACTTCTTTCTTCATCAGTTCTTGGATGGTTTCTCTCAGTTTCTCTCATTCATCTGAGGATTAGACACAAAATAGTAAAAAAATATACATCCTGATATTATAGTACTAAACAATCCTCCTCCTAAAGGGGTTTAGTTTATGTAAGCCTTCCTCAATTTCTTCAAATAAGTTTCTGGGAGTAGTTGTAAGTGAGCATTCTGCATATGAGAAATAGTAGCCTGTAATTGGGAAATATCTAAGGATAGATTATTATAAACATATCCTCTCAAATGTTTAGATAATTGACCCCAAGTAAATGCACTTTGATTACACTTATGAAGTGTGACACAAAATGAAGAGCTATTCCAATCACACTTAAGATGAACTTGTAATTTTAAATTTTGTACTTTGTGCCCTAGTAGGAGAACTGCGTTTTCTAAATCAATCAATTGTTCATTAATTTCTTGGTCTATGTGAGTTTGACTTCCCCAGGGAGAGCTTGCATTTTGGTGCCACTGCTGTACAAATGTGGTCATTTGTGTAGTCTGATGCAGTGCCACCCCGGCTACCGCCATGATTGTGGCTATAGCAATGATTCTCATAATAGCTACTATAAGGAGGCCAGTAAACTTTTAGAACATTGCAGTGCTTTCTTTATAACCTTTAAAAGAACGTGTGTTTCAGGGGAGCCTTCCCAAGGTCTGGTTTGATTTACTGGAAGCCATAGCCCCAATCTCCTTCTTAATACAACAAATGAGTGATTAGAATTATAAAGGGACAAATTTAAGCATGTATATAATTTTCAATCCTGCCAAGAAAGTTCCTGTACACTTTCATTGATAGAAATTGTTCCTTTCAAGAGCACATAAGGCTCTCTCAAGCAAGCCTGAATATAAAATGTCCAATTTGTACTGGTATTAAATGTCAATGAATAATTAGTTTTATCAGAATAATATCCACCCCAAATTTGGAATCTTTTAAGACTTAAAGCTAATTTCCAAATCCCTCCTTGCCCTCTTCCTTGATCTAATTGTGGGAAGGGGGTGACATGCCACTACCATGTCATATAATTGGATGATCTGAAGAGTGGTAATATTATGGTTAATAGTATGGTTAAAGACATTATGCACCTGCCAACGCAGCCTTTTGTGAGGATAGCAGAACCGCTTTTGATGAGAGCAGTTAGAGACTGTATACCCCTTAGGGGGCCAATCCCATACAATTCCATAGGAACCATTAATCAAAATTATTCCCTCAGTCCCGCTGCAATTATCCCACTGAATATGATCTTGTTTTTCAGTCCACAGCTTGTGATGCTCGCATAAAGCTCTGTCCAATTTGGTGTCATTATTGGGTTCTGAGTTATAAGCAAAACTCAGACCAGAGAGAAGATGTAGCTGAACATTAATATAGTTACTATTTAAAGAATTAGTGGACAACCAGGCTTGCATAGACAATTTAAGACATCGTGTAGCTGGTCCTATACAAGTTGGCCAGGATTCATACCCATAAGTAACACTGAAGGGAGTCCCTTCCTCTTGTTTAAAAAGAGGAAGGCATGTATCTTTAGGTCTTGGTATCCAGAAAGAATCATTAACATAAACAGGGATCATAGAATTTTCCCAGTCAATGGGTTTTAGTAATGGGGGGCTAGGTATATATGCCCAGTAAGTATAATTTTTAGCTTCAGCTGTTGCTAAGGATATACTCACTGCGGCGGTGATAAGAGCAAACACGGCAACAGCCAGATTGTTAGGAGTGACAGCAGTCCCTTCATTTTCTAAGATCTCTTCTGATTTCTGTGTTAATCTTTTAATTTTTTATCCCCCAGTGGGGATCTTGTTCTGATAAGTCAACAGGAGGGGAATCGTTATCTTTGTCTGTTTCAGACTCAGGCCTTTGAAACTCATTACTGGGGGCTCTGTATCCCAGGCAAAGCGTCTTTTCTGTGGAGTTCACTCATGATATGGTTTCAGATGATGCGAGGGAATCCAAACGGGTGTTTCTTGATGAAACACAAGCGAAACCCCTTCCCCAGATTGTCAGAGTACCCCCGTGCCGTGAGCATGTTATTGGATCACACCACCAAACAGATGGTTTGGCGTGAGTTTCTTTTTGTTCCTTTATAAAATGTCATTCTACTGCAGTGAAATCATTATCTGGATGCAAAAATTTAAAATAAATAATGCTTAATATAATTTTTGCTGTGGAGGAAGTGACATTCCATTTCCCGCCTTTTTGTTTTTGTGACATTTCTTTAAGAGATCTGTTAGCTCATTTTACAATATTTTGTCCTTGGGGATTCTAGGGAGTTCATGTATGATGTTTTATAGACCAAGCCTTTAAAAAAATCCCTAAAAATAGAACTAGTGTAAGCCGGGCCATTTTCTGTTTTTATAGTTTGTGGGAGGCCCACAGTAGTAAAGCAACTATGCAAATGTGAAATAACTTGTTTTGTAGATTCCCCAAAGCAAGCAGTTGCCCAGATAAACTTAGAGTTAGTATCAACTAACTTAGAGTTAGTATGACGTGTACATAAGCAAGCATTCCAAAGGATGGAATGTGAGTTACCTCCATCTGCCAGATCTGATTTGGCTTCAGGCCACGGGGATTAACTCCCAAGGCTTCTGTTGGAGATGTGGTTACCGCAACCGTCTGGCATGTAGGATAAGTCCATACAATCTGTTTAGCTTGAGCCCAAGGGATATGAAACTTGGTTTTTAAACATTTGAATTACAATGTGTCAGATCATGAAAGGCTGATGCCTCTGTAAAGGCTGGAAATAAAAGGACATTGGCTTGACCATTTCCAAGATGGTTGGATGGCATAACTGACTCAATGGACATGAGTTTGAGTAAACTCCAGAAGTTGGTGATGGACAGAGAGGCTTGGAATGCTGCAGTCCATGGGGTCGCAAAGAGTCAGAGACGACTGAGCGACTGAACTGAACTCTGTTAAAAACCCTGGTAAATTAGTATGAGCTGGAGTATGAGTAATGTAGAATGGAAACTGTTGGTATCTAATCACTTGTAAATTTGTAAAAAGTGTATATAACGTAGATGGGATAGTATCCTTAATAGTTGCTGTTTCTATATGTTTAGTGACATGTACAGAATATTGAGGATCAGATAAGTTAATTGTTTGGGGAATGTTTTGTAATGTGTGTGTAATAGCCAGAATTTCTGCTTGTTGTGTAGACTATCCAGGTATTTCAATAACTAGCATAAATGCACCTGTATATCCTATTTTTCCACAGCTAGTGCCATCTGTAAAAATAGGAGGAGCTGAAGGAATGGGGTTGACACTAATAATTCTAGGCAAAATCCACCTTGTTCGTTTTAAAAACTGTAAGATAGGTAAACCAGGATAGTGGCTGTCGATTTGCCCAACATAGTCAGCTAAAGCAAGTTGCCAAGATAATGAATTTTGAAAAGAATGTTTTAATTCTTTGGAGGTTAGTGTAGTGCAAATAAGGCAGGGATCATGTCCAGTAAGCTATTGAACATGCCCTCTTCCTTTTAGAATTATAGTGGCTATCATATTTAAATAAGGGATAATAGGTTTTGTTTGGGAATTAGCTAAGAATATCCATTCAACTATTAAAGGAGTTTGCATAATCAACCTAGTAGGGGAATGAGGGGTAGGGAAGACAAACAACTGGAGAGGCGCCAAAGGGTCTAGTCTGTCTCTTTGGCATTTTTGTACAGCTTGTTCTATAATTGATAGTTCTTTCTCAGTCTCAGGAGTTAGCTGTTGGGAGCTATTAAGCTCTGAATTCCCTCTTAATAGAATAAATGGAATAAAGAATAAGTTGGAATCCCTAACTTAGGTCGAATCGAGTCAATATCTTCTAGTTATTTTTGTAAGTCATTTAGAGCTTTAATTGAGTCTCTGCATGTTTGCATCTTTTGTGGTTTGATTGTAGTATGGGTGACTATATTTCCTAAGTACTGAAAAGGTTCAGTGTATTGTAATTTATCAGAAGCTATATACAAGCCAGCACACTCCAAGCATAAAGTTTAAAAACTTTAGGCTATCAACTTCAGGTAAGGCACAAAATATATCATCCATATAATGAATGATATATGCATGAAGGGAACTGTTGTCACACTGGGTGTAAAGCCTTGGTTACAAAATTTTGACAAATAGGGGAGCTGTCAAGCATACCCTGAGATAATACAGTCTATTGAAATCTTTTATGTGGCTCCTTTAAATTAATGGAAGAAACTGAAAAGGCAAATCTATGTTGATCATCAGGGTGTAAAGGAATAGTGAATAAACAATCTTTGAGGTCAATAACAAAAAAATGCCCATTTCTTGGAATCATACTAGGATTAGGTACACGAGGCTGCAAAGCACCCATTGAAACCTTAATGGCTGATCTGAGCCTTAACAGCTGTCAGATCAGTAAGCATTCTCCATTCACTGGATTTCTTTTGTATAACAAACACGGGAGAATTCCAGGGGCTAAAGGACTCAGTAATATGTCCCTTGTCAAGTTGTTCATTAGCTAATTCATGTAAAGCCTCCAAGTTTTCTCGTTTGAGAGGCCTCTGCCCTATCCACATAGGTTGATCAGTTTCCCACCAGTTACGGGTGTGGGTGGAGGAAGGTTAATATGAGCAGTGGCCATTAATGAAAAGGGGAAGGTTTGAAATCTTGCGTAGTCAAATAATAAATCTTCCTTGTTAATTTGTGCCCAGTCCCAATCCTGGTATATAACCTTGACTGAACATAATTCAGTGACTGGCCTCGCTATGTTGATTTGGAGGAATATGTATCTCAGGATGTCATTGTTCTAAGAGATCATGACCCCATAGATTGACAGGTATATCAGCAATATAAGGTTAGATAGTGGCCAGTTATTTATCAGGCCCTGAACAAGACAATACCATAGCGCTCTGCTTTAGTCCTTGTGCCTGTCCCAGACCTACAGTAGATATTGGAGCAGGCCTAGTCAGCCATGCTTTAGGCCAACGTTGAGAGCTGATGATAGAAACATCGGCTCCAGTATCTATTAAACCTTGAACGTTTTTGCCACGTATATTGACTTGTTAGGTGGGTCTGGATTCTAAAATTTTTTCAGTGAGAAAAATACCAGCTTCTCCTGTGCTTCCAAATCCCCCAGAGTTCTGCTTTTTGTCCAAATGTCCTATACCCACATAAAGTAGAATTACAAGCTGAGCAATTCTATCCTCTTTAGAAACCTTCCAGGGAAGAGTGGTAGAGGCCCTAACCTTCAATTCTCCTTCATAATTATGTCTATAACTCCGGTATGAATTTGAACTCCCGGGGAAGTCAGCCCTGACCTTCCTGACAATAATTCAACTATCCCCTGTGGACGCAGTCCCAGTGTTGCTGTTGAAATAACAGTTGGTGTCTCTCCAGGAGTAACAATAGTATCCTGACTACTACTTATATCAAGGGCTGTGTTTCCTTGGGTTGCTGGGGATAATTCCATGCCACAGCATGGTAATTCTTGTCGTGGTCTGGGTGCAGCTGGGAAAAGAATTTTCAGACATGAGACAGAATGAGAGGGAAATAAAGTTTATTAGAATGGGAGACACTGTTAGAAGAGAGGGCCAGCTCAAGGGAGAACCGACATTGAATAGGGGTCTTTAGTCCACTTTTATACCCAGGGTACAAGGAGTGGGATAGGGGTCTTGTGGGTCATTTGCTGATTGGATGAGGCATCTATACTGGGTGGAGGGAAGAGTAAGGCAAATACCTTCTCCCTGTGTGGGGTAGGAAGGAAGACAGGTTATCCTGCTCAGGAGGACTTGAAATCCATTAATAGTTACAAGATGGGGGAGGGAAGGATGACATTCCTCCTTGATTTTATCTCCTCTTTTGTCCTTGGGTCACCGCATTCCTCCCTCTCTTTATTTTTAGGGCTAATTCTTTGGCCCCTTTTGATACCCTGCTCATGTCTAACTGTCTACCTATTTCCCTTCTCAGGCATTTGGGAACCCAGTCTCAGGGGAAAGGGGGCGACGACCACTCTGGCTTCTTCCGGCTGTACAGGGGCGTCGTGGGGCTCTGGGTTCCCTTTGCCTGCTCTCTGTCAGGGTGCATTTACAGAGAGAAATGAGAGTCCACGGAATGATAAGGTGACTTGTTTCAGCATTGTCTAGGTGTTGTTCAGGGAATATTCTTGTCACACTACCACTTGGAGATTTGTTGTATTCTGGAAGAAACAAACTTAACAAGAGAGTTAAAGGTACGTGGCCCAAAGATAAATAGAAGTAGAAAAGCTGCTCAGGGGCTACCAGGAGAACCAGGACCAGACATTGGTTCATGACGTTAGTGTTTCTCTAGGTATGAGAAGATGCAAGAATTTGGGCTCATAAAATCTTTACCTGAAAACATCTGACTATCTGAAGGCTGGTTCTTCTGGGTTTTTCCCAGAGCACAGAGTGCCTTATTTCTGATCTCCACCCTGAACTCCTTTCAGGGGGTGTTGAATGTCAGCAGCTTGCAGTGGTCATGATGTAATCTTTGTAGAGGCAGCTGGCAGGTACCAACTTCCAATCAGCAGGGTCCCTTCATAGCCACATATTTGACCATGTTTTGGGCGCATGTCATGGCCATTGTGTCCCACGGTGCTGGGAAGGCTCATTCCCAGGTCTAGGGAAGATTCCACTGATAGGCCACTCAGTGTGCTGTCATTGGACCAGGCCTTGCAATAGCAAAAATCTCTGGACCACTGTCTTACTAGCCTCTTGGCCCAGGAAAATATTCCCTCTTGTTGCTTCTTCCCATATCTAGAGTTACATTATTACAATCATTGATCTCATATGGAACTGCATATCAACATTACATCACAGGCTCAGTCACACATTTGTTAACGTAAGAGACGATCTTCTAAAACAAGTGACATAGAAAATAATACAGCTATAGCTAGCAGTTATTAGTAAAGTCATAAGTAAGAATTATAAGTCAAGAACTTTCATTAGATAGAGCCCAGTATACCCCAGGTCATCTGACTTCATTTGTTAAATGACTATAGCCTGGTGTTAATTTCCTGGTTGTACATCATGGAGTATCTGATCTTCATCTGAAGATTGGTTACTGAGATAAGCTTTAGAAACAAACTTAGGGTGCCCTTTTTAATAATTTAATTAAATCATTTAGCAATATAACATAACAAGGAACTATCTCAGAAGTGAGTCTTCTCCACTAGACCTTAATTAACAAAACTAGAAACTTAGTTTAACAATTAACAAAACTTAATAGTCAGTGAAACATGACTTTTTTCATTATGGGAGATTAACCCTGTAGCCAGGGAAGGCTTTAACCCATCAAATAAAAATGAGGTTTGTCAGGGAGCTGGGAAAAGCCAAGCGGCCGTCTTGGATTTCCCATAGCCCTGACTCTGATTTTCAGCTATTGTTCACCCATTTTTAATTCCCCAACTTAGGAGTAGACTGTTACCATGTTTTAAGGACATGAGGATAGCACAAGTCTAACAGTGAGGGGTTATTTTTTGTAGAAGCAGAGGAGCTTTTACGTGTACCATAATCTTAAATAATGTTTATTTACTTTACCAAAGTAACAAAAGATTTTAAAAACAAATATAAATCACTTAAAGGCAAAGAAATTCATAATCTGTTATTGAAAGAATCATTCTAAAAAAACTTTGTTCTCTTAACATAGAGAGACTAAATTCCAGTCTGTTACCAGTTTACCAGATAACAAACAAACAAAATTTATCAGTTAATCTTAGAAAAGTCTTTTTCATAAATCTTGAAGAACCAGCAGTATTTTTCTAAAGGCACAAGAGTGAAACCATACAAGGCATGTTTAAAATCTAATTAGATTGCAATTGACAAAGTAGCCTGGTCATTGCTGTGACTTGTAACACTTTAACATGATAACTAGAATTATAACTGACACCATTTTACCAGGACATATCATATTTTCATGAATTTCACATAATTTCTAAGATATCTATATAAGTAACAATATAATCTGAGAAAATTCATCACTCCTCCAACAATACTTCCCATGTGATTTAACATGTCAAATGAACTCAGGTAGTTTAGTAGCTCTTTGGGATGTCTCAGGGGCCCTCTGAAGCATCCCAAAGTCAGCTAGAAGTCAAGTTATTTAGGCAGTTTTGTCAATAAATATCAAAAGGGTTTATAACACTCGGACAGATAGAATCATATAGATCATTGTGAAATAATATATTCACTTAGCTAAAGTAACAAAGAAGATTTCAAAGATAAACATAGAACAGATCACTTCAGAGGTAAAGAAACATAAAATAGATTATCAAAGGTAGTTCAACATCTCAAGAAAACTTGTTTTTATGCAAAAACCTCTTCCCTTGGAGTCCACTTTCCATAAAAACTTCTTATCAATTTCTGTACCCATTTGTTCTCCTATCCTGAAACAACCACCTGTAAGTCAGACCTACTTCCTTTTCCCTTCATAAAATGTAACTTCATTTCTCATACCTTCTTTACTGAAAACACACATCCTATTTTCCTTAAGCAACCAAGAACTGACCTTTATATTAGCATTCTATAAATTGGTGAACACAAATACCAGTGATAATTTCTAAAAAAAATTCTAGCAAACATCTCAGGATGGCATCAAACATTATTTATTAATAGTCCAAAATCTTTAGTTTCTCTGTAAGTTAGTATTCAGTAATGAATGTTTCAGAATCTTATTTTATTTGGAAATGACCTAGCTATTCAATAAACTTCTGTTACTTAGTTTAGCACAACTCTAGAAATTCAGGTTACCAAAATCTAGAGAGACTGTTTTAGACAGATATTTTTAATCTTAATAGCATTTATCTAAAAGCTCATAGCTCATTTACATTTTTTTTGAAGTTTTTTCACTCAAGGTAGCTTCCTTGCCAACAAACTTGTGACAGATATAACAATATAACCATACTTAACTTATAATAAACCTAGGTACAATGAAAATATGCTTAATGTTAATGACTCTTAGATATGTCTATATTAGATTAGCAAACAAACATTAATACTAGATATTAATATTGAATATTTCCCAGTTCACTGAATCTAAATTCAGTTAGGTTAATTTCTCATGTATTTAGAATTGTCTGATTTGTAAGCGCTTACTTTTCTTTAGGCCAATTAAATTAGAACTCACAACTTCAGCAATATTATCAAAAAATACCAAAAGACACACACTGAGACATACATAAATCCAGACAGACAGACAGAGATCTCACAGTTTTCTGCCTGAGATTTAAAATATCTTTTTGAAACCCCCACTTTTTTTTTTGCTTGAAGTTTTAATTTGCCTAAGGCTGAGGTCTCAGGCAAAGTGGGCTGTGTATTTCAGGAACATAGAAAGATTTAACTTCAAGCTTTTCCCTAGGCAGGGCTTTTAAGAAGATAATTATTTTTAATTGCATATGCAAAAAAAAATTGGTTTTGCAGTTTCCAAGCAAAAAATTTTCATTTTAACCAGTTTTCTCCAGAGTCTAAAAAATATCATGGCCATCCTGTGTCAAAAAGTCATCTTTCCTTTCTGTAGTCTTAGTTTTACACCTAAATTATGGACCAAATATGCTCAAATTGACTCTGATATCAGGGACAGATCAGCTGATAAAATCCTTGGATTGTCCCTCTGCTAGGAAGTGAGGTCTTTGTCCCATCAGAAGAATCTGAAGGGTTAAGGAAATTTGCAGGAGTGGGGGAAGCTTGGTTCCCTCCCCACCTGAGAGATAAGCATAGAGGAGAGTTTTTGATCCTTCAGGCTTTTGAATATAGGACAAAGACCTGGGCCAAAGGGAACCTCAGAATTCTTTCCTAGAGATCATGTGGATATGAAAGGTCGAGTAGGGATTGTCTAGGAAATCTCATGGAGAGAGACAGAGGGGGACAGGAGATAGGGAGGCAACTCATGCCAACATTTGAGGGCATGAGTCCCTCAAATCCGGATTCTGATTGAGGGCCATGAAGGACTGAACATAAGGAAATTCTGAGTCCTTTTCCTGCTTTTGGAAAAAGCTAGTGTGCCATTCAGAGGCCATTTTTGGGGGGTCCCCCAGTTTGTATTGGGGCCAGGCTTTTTGCAGGGTCAAAATTTTCCAGTTTCTGAGAATGTAGCCAAGGGGTGAGTCTGAGAGAGGCTCCCAAGACATACCAGAACCCATCCTTAGCCTATATGCCACAGAACGGGGGTACTGAGATTCACCGACTGGCATAAAGTCATCCCTTTTTGTCTCAGTGACGTCTCCGCGCAACTAATGGCACAAAAATAGCCGACCATCCCAACAGTCGCTTCCAACAGTGAGAGGTGACCTCTGAGAACTGTGCAGCTAAGGCACCATGTGACCTGGGCAAAGAAAGACAGAGATCCGTGGGAGCAGCTGGATGACTCACCGTTGGGCGATTCCGTGAAACATGGAAGGCACCCTTGGGATGGCTCAGAGGCAACACCTAGGCTCCTGTAAATCAATCCGGACAGAAAGGGAAAGAAGGGACAGGGACAAAGGCTGAGGAATCCACCTTATGATCCTATGGGGGAGGCGGTGGCCAGGGGACAATGGTCTGCTCTGTTTTGCTTCAACCACTATGTGCCTCATAAAGTGCACAGAAGCCATCTTGCTGGGGGCGGATGCCCCTGTGGCCTCATCCGTTCCATGTGCCCCTTATCCTCCCACGGGAGTCTTCATGTGGCAGGCACCCTAATAGCTTTTAAGTGCCTGAGCCACGCCCACACAGTATTGGTTGGCCTAGTCCTCAGTTGGAAAGAAGACAAAGGAGAGACCCTCACCCATTTGGGTGGCAGCTACTGGGGCTCAGTGAGCTGTAGGGCCTTTGGAACACACCAGAGGGTGACCCTGGCCAGAGTACCTCAGCTGCTTCCACAGCACTTGCCTGTTTGCAGAGGGTCCCTATGAGAAAGGAGAAGCGAGGAGGTGGGGAAGAGACCCCAAGTCCCCATATGGGCCACCAAAAATGTCATGGTCTAGGTGCGGGTTGGAAAAGAATTTCCAGACATGAGACAGAATGAGAGGGAAATAAAGTTTATTAGAATGGGAGACACTGTTAGAAGAGAGGGCCAGCTCAAGGGAGAACCGACATTGAACAGGGGTCTTTAGTCCACTTTTATACCCAGGGTACAAGGAGTGGGATAGGGGTCTTGTGGGTCATTTGCTGATTGGATGAGGCATCTATACTGGGTGGAGGGAAGAGTAAGGCAAATACCTTCTCCCTGTGTGGGGTAGGAGGGGAGACAGGCTATCCTGCTCAGGAGGACTTGAAATCCATTAATAGTTACAAGATGAGGGAGGGAAGGATGACAAGGGTCTGGTTTTTCCATTCCTGCATTGCAAGACCCTCCTTGATTTCATCTGCTCTTTCGTCCTTGGGTCACCACAATTCTGACTGTTATTGTTTCTGGCAAGAGTAGTTGGGGAAGACATCTGTGGAGTCTGAACAGTACAGGCTCCCTTGTTTGATGGGGCTGGGAGCTTGCGCTGGGAGCTGTTTCCCAAAAGCGGGGTGCCATCCTTATGAAATTTAGAACGGCATTGATTTGCCCAATGATTTCCTTTTTTACATTTTGGGCAGAGGCTTGGGACATTCCCCTTTTGTGAATTACCTCTTTGCAAGTTCCCTTTTTTGAACTTACATTCAACCCTAGTATGTCCAGGCTTCCCACAATTAAAACAAGTGCTGGGGAATTTAGGAAGTTGTAAACTAGCCATAGCTTGAGCTAATAAATCCGCTTTAAAGGATTCAGTTCCCACTCCCTGGCATAGCTTAACATAATCATTTAAACTAGCTTTTCCTTTGAAAGGGTTCATTACTTTTTTGCAATCAGTGTTAGCATTATCATAAGCCAACAACTGCAATAGGACGTCTGCCGCCTCAGCATCTGTGACTTGCTGGCAGATTGCCTCTTGTAATCGGGCAATAAATTCAGTATAGGGTTCCTTAGGCCCCTGGACAATTTTTTGAAAGGAAACAGAAGTCTGGCTTTTTGACTCTATTTTCTCCCAGGCCCTCAAGCAACACCTTCGCAATTGTTTTATGGCTTGATCATTCATACGTATTTGATCTTGCACTCTCCCCCATGGACCTATCCCCATAAGTTGCTCCAAGGAAACAGGGATATTATGAGTCTGATTATGTGCAGCCAGAGTCTCAGCGTGATCCTGCCACCAAGTTCTGAATTGAAGAAACTCCCCTGGGGCCAAGACCGTTTTTGCTAAAGCAGACCAATCTGCTGGAATGAAGCGATTGCCCTCTGCCACACTCCGAACTATTTCTACCGTGAATGGGGAATTTACACCATAATTTTGTATTGCTTGTTTTAATTCCTTTAGGATTTTAAACGGAAAAGGCTCACGAACAGCCTCATAGACTCCATTAGGGTTGTTAGGATTGACACCAAGAGCTACCCTCTCATGAATAGTCATAGGAAAGGTAGTATGAAAAGCCTCTAAATCTCCTTCCCGTTGTGCTTGTAAAATTCCTTTCTGTATGGATGAAAGGTGAGGAGTGGGCATAGACTCTCGACTGAAAATGTTTCCTGCCAAAGCATGTGGTAGGGGTGGAGGACAGTGGGAAGGAGGTGGAGGAAAAAATCTCTCATCACCCTCCTTAGGAGCTGAGGGAGCGGGTTTTGCAGATGGCTTGCCCTTTCTCTCAGGCTTCACATATTCTGGACTTAGAGGCTCTTCAAAAGAGTCATCATCACTTTCATCAGAAGAATCAGAAGTCTGTAAAAGTTCCAGTACTGACTTAATTAATGCCCACGTACTCCAAATAGAAACAGGGAAAGGAGTTCCTTTTGCATGCTCTTTCTTCAAGTCAGCTCCAACCTTTTCCCAGGCTTTTAAAACTAAGGTCCCTACTGATGGGAACCAGCAGCAGTATTTATCCACTGCTTGTAACAATTCTAATAGTTGCCCTTCACTAATAGAAACTCCTCCCACTTTCAAGAGCTGTCTTAATAAACAAATATAAGGGCAATAGTGTTCTGCACTCTCAACATTTCCCATTTTAACCCCGATTAAATGCCTGAAAGACTCACCAGTGGAGATTTTCAGAGGCCTCTCAATCGTCCCAGGTTCTGCGTCCCTGTAGCTTCACTTGCTCTCATAGAAGTCTTTTGCTCCAGCCCCACGTTGGGTGCCAGTTGCTCCCTGAGCGAGCCACGAGAATGAAGACAGAACACAAAATCTGGTGGAATGGGTGTCAGGGGACCTGCAGCCTCTATTGGACTGAAGTTCAGAGTCCACTCTGAGTCCAGCTTTTATTCCTAATTGTAGACTACAAGACTTTCTTTGATCTTATCTTTCTCAAGACACATGCTGTTTTAAGCACATACTCCTAAATGTCCTGGACTTCTTTGACATAGTCCAGATCTCCTTGTTTTTACCCCAGGCCGTTCCCTTCCAGGCCAGTCTCGGGAACAAGTGCGTAGGCAGCATACATGCCTGGCGCCTGACCCGGTGTTCCAAAGTCCATGCCTTCATGATCCCAGTCATACTCCCTTCTGCGTATGGCCTTGGGGTTGGTAACAAGGCTATTATTCTAAGAAAAACAGGAAAGATAATCATTAACATAGTTTCTTAATATATGCTGTTTTTCCAGATTCTATTTCTGTGGAATTTCTCAAGGCTGGGTAAGTACATTATTAGGAATTCCCAATACAGCTCCCTCTCTCCCTCCTTTCGCCCTTTCTCATTCTCCTTTCTGTTCCCTTCCCTCCTTCTGCTCTGTCTCCTGTTTTTTGTGGTTACCCACACCCTGTTTGCCAAAGCCGTTGACTGTGTGGATCACAAAAAACTAGAAAATTTGGAAAGATGTGGGAATACCAGACCACCTGACCTGTCTCTTGAGAAACGTGTATGCAGGTCAGGAAGCAACAATTAGAACTGGACATGGAACAACAGACTGGTTCCAAATAGGAAAAGGAGTACGTCAAGGCTGTATGTTGTCACCCTGCTTATTTAACTTATATGCAGAGTTCATCATGAGAAACGCTGGGCTGGAAGAAGCACAAGCTGAAATAAAGATTGCCAGGAGAAATATTAATAACCTCAGATATGCAGATGACACCACCCTTATGGCAGAAAGTGAAGAGGAACTAAAAAGCCTCTTGATGAAAGTGAAAGAGGAGAGTGAAAATGTTGACTTAAAGCTCAACATTCAGAAAACTAAGATCATGGCATCCGGTCCCATCACTTCATGGCAAATAAATGGGGGAACAGTGGAAACAGTGGTTGATTTTATTTTTCTGGGCTCCAAAATCACTGCAGATGGTGATTGCAGCCATGAAATTAAAAGACTTTCCTTACTCCTTGGAAGGAAAGTTATGACCAACCTAGATAGCATATTAAAAAGCAGAGAAATTACTTTGCCAACAAAGGTCCATCTAGTCAAGGCTATGGTTTTTCCAGTAGTCATGTATGGATGTGAGAGTTGGGCTATAAAGAAAGCTGAGCACCAAAGAATTGATGCTTTTGAACTGTGGTGTTGGGGAAGACTCATGAGCATCCCTTGGGCTGCAAGGAGATCCAACCAGTCAGTCCTAAAGGCTATCAATCCTGGGTGTTCACTGGAAGGACTGATGCTGAAGCTGAAACTCCACCACTTTGGCCACCAGATGCAAAGAGCTGACTCATTGGAAAAGACCCTGATGCTGGGAAGAATTGGGGGCAGGAGAAGAAGGGGATGACAGAGGATGAGATGGCTGGATGGCATCACCGACTCAATGGACATAAGTTTGGGTAGACTCCGGGAGTTGGTGATGGACAGGGAGGCCTGGTGTGCTGCAATTCATGGGGTCTCAAAGAGTCGGACATGACTGAGTGACTCAGCTGAGCTGAGCTGACACCGTGTTTTGCCTGTTCCCCTTGCTGTCTCATCTTTTCTACATTTTCTGTTTTATGCCCGTTTTCCATTCATCCTTGGCTTTCTCATCTCCTGTGTCCTGACCACCTCTCCCCATTTTCCTTCTTCTGATCCATCAGGACCTGAGACTCCTTCCTTCTCTGCCCACCACCCCCTCCCACCTCCTGAGGTGCTGACTCCACAGCACACAGCCCTTTGTGCAGCTGTTCACATCCTGGGCCTCTGGAGGGGCCTCATTGCCAAAGTGTGTCTGTCCCCCTGACAGTGTCTTAGCTGGTGTGTCTGTCTGTCTTTGGGGGTGTATATAAAGATTGAGCCCTGCCCCAGAGGAGAGGGATGTACCATGTGTCTCCCCTTTAAGTTAAAACGAAATCCTCTGGAAGTCAATAATTTCCGGTGGGCGAGAGTCTTGAAGCAGAGACCCTGGATCCCTGGGCCCCCCCTGGTACTCAGCCCACCTGAGATTGGCTCCAGAATTTTGGCAGGCTCATTAAACACTGGCTTCCTAGAGGGCATCTTAGAGGAAGCTGGAGGTGAATGCCTTCCATCCCAATACTCTCTGGGGAGTCAAAAAAGGAGCCAGTAGAGAACCCCAAGGCCTTGAAGACACCTGTCTGCAGTGTTGGTGAGGGGCAGTGATGTAGGCCTCCTGTCTCAGTGTGGAAACATTATGTCCTTCCTCTGCAGGGAGAAGAGCATGGCCTCTGCAGCCTTAAAGGTGAGGCTAGCCTGGAGATTTTTTTCTTATCTTCTGTTCAAGGGGTCAAAAATTACTGAGTGACCCTGTTTTTATTTATTTATTTTTATTGTGTTGGTTTTGCCATACATTGACATGAATCCGCCATGGGTATACATATGCTCCCCCTCCAGAACCCCCCTCCCTCCTCCCTCCCGATTCCCTCCCCCTGGGTCATCCCGGTGCACCAGCCCCAAGCATCCAACCTGGGCTGGCGATTGATTTCACATATGATAATTAACATGTTTCAATGCCATTCTCCCATATCATCCCAGCCTTGCCCTCTTCCACAGAGTCCGCAAGACTGTTTTATACATCTGTGTTTCTTTTGCTGTCTCGCATGCAGGGTTCTCATTACCATCTTTCTAAATTCCATATATATGTGTTAGCATACTGTATTGTTGTTTTTCCATGACCCTGTTTTTAAAGGGGAAGTCTCTTCAAATTTTCCTGGGCAGGTGGTTTAGGGGGTGAAGTGTGCTGCTTCCGTTGTCATAGGAATTGCAGTGCCTGACTGTGAGGTGACACATGTGTGTTTCTGTGTGCCAGGTGCTTTCTGCTTCTGCTTCCTGTTTCTCGGAGCCTCAAGTGTAATACGATCTATATCAGTGTATATTATTTTAAAAAAAATTCTGAAGCTTCTGGTTCCCATCAGCCCTGCAGTTAATCACAGAGAAAAACCTTATCCCTTCTCCCATATTGATAATGTCCTTTGTAATCTCAATAGAAAGATGGAAGGAAGAAAAAAACCCTGCAAGACAAATTCACATATACTAATGCTCCAAATTTGCTCACAGCAGAGACAGAGGAGGTCAGAAGGGTCCTAGCCAATTTGTACCCTCACCCAAACCTAGGTTTCTGGGAACCACTGCCAATGATGCCCCACCCACACCTGGGCCAGGGGTTATGGCCCAGTCTGTGACTCAAGAGGTTGGACCCCACCGAGTGCCAATAACCTGTCCCCCTAACTCTTGTTTTTTTCCCCCTATCTCTTAAAGGGGCCATGGCAGCACCTGGATGCCTCTCTTTAAAGGTGTGTGCCTATGTGCACACTCTGTGTGTCTCTGTGTGTGTTTGCATGTGTGTCTGAGAATATGTGCCCACTGCTCCCCTGTATTGAGATGGGCAGCCCTTTACATTAACTGGTGGCTATGAAGGCCCTACAAGTCTCCCATGGACAGAGCAGTCTGGTGGGCTACAGCTCTTGTGGTTGCAAAGAGTTGTACATGACGTAGTGACTAAACAACAGCAACAACTACAGATATGTGAAAAAGCAATAGGAGGGAACCATTTCCTCAGGACTTGGGCCCAAACCACCTCTTCTCTGGGAGCCCTTTTAGCCTCATAAATAGTCAGATGACTTTAAGACTCCACTTGGTCAACAAATACTATTGTGCACAGAGTAAGTGTGAATCAGGTACTGATCTAGGCTCTGGACAGAGAGCAGAGAACAGAACCAAGAGCTCTGCCCTAATGGAGCTTGCACTCTAGTGCAGGAGATGCGCACATCAAGTCAGTGGGTGATATATGCCACATAAAAGGAACACAGAGGAGAAGAGTTATTGGAATGCCTATGCAGGAGCTGGGCAGGGAGCAAGGCTGCTATTTTAGGTGGGTAGGCAGGGTAAATATTTAAGAAGATATTGAATGAAGTGACTAGGCTGTATAATAACAACTCCCAATTCCTGCCTCCGGAGCTGACCTCTACTGAGATCCATAGTCACAGCCAACTGCCTCCTGATCTCTGCTTCTGGATGTCTCAGGACACGTCACACTCAACATGTCCAGTCCCACCTCTTCAATGCCCCACTCCCAAAATACACTGATCCTTCCTCATCTTTCCCATCTCAGTTAATGGCATCACCTTCACAGATGCTCTTCATAAAATACTTGTGACTCCACACACTCTTCATCTGTAGATCCACCTGAGGGGATCCATCCATCCCCTCACCTGCACTCCTGCCATAAGCTTCTAGTTGCTTTCTCTATTTCCATTCTTTCCCTCAAAGTCTGATTTGGAGTAAAGTCAAAGTAAGATACTTTGAAGGCTTCTGTTTGCCCCCTTAGGATGGAACACAGATTCCAAAACATTACCCCCAAAGCCCTGCAAGTTCAGGCCCCTTTCTACCTCTCCAGCCTCCTCACTCCCCTCCCTCCAGCCAATGACAACTGCTTCTAATTCCTCTTTGTTATCTCAGGACCTTTCACCTTACATGTCTACACACCACCCAAACGTGAACTGAGATGAGAACTCAGCCTGGCACACGGTAGTCAGTCCTGTGCCCCGTCAGTGCCGCTCTAAGACTCAGTTTGCTCATCCAGAAAATGGAGATAATAGCTCTTGCTTTTAGTCATACAGGCTGTTAACTGCACCTTGAAGAGAACATCTCTGTTCACTTAAGCAGAAACTAACTGTACTAGAAGGATGCAGGATAGCTTAGAGAATCATTAGGGAGGGACCAGCCTGACTACAGGCTGAAACCAGGAAGATGGGTACTGGGGCAGCCAGGGCACAGCCAGGGGCAGCGGGTCCAGGCACCATGGCCATTGGAAACACACACTGGGTGCTACTGTAGGCCCCACAGAAGGAATTCTGATCTGTCTTTGTTTCTGTGTATCACCTGTTCTTGTGTGTCCAGGCCCCACTTATGGGGCAAGTCAAATATTTATCTGGCCTTTTAAGATTCTTATTGCAGGTGAGGCCCAGTCTCTTGCCAGGACTCACACAATGAGTTTGTTCTCAAATATGGCAAGAAGTTCACATTCTCAATGGTTCCCCTCCATGGCAACATCCATCGTACAAGGCCAAGTGTTGTTAGAAATATTAAATGAGACAAAATATGACTCAGCGATTCTCAAAAATTTCCCCAAATGGCAGAAGGATGGAATGTCTCCCAGTTAGGAGGTTCATCCTGGAGTCTGAGCTATAAGCTTATGTTATATTCATTTAATAAACCCTTGTCATGTGCCAATGGAGTAGTTATGGACATAAAAGTTATAAGAGGTATAGCACTCACTGTGTATCAGGTACTGCTTTAAATTCATTTGTTCCTTCCAGCAGCCCACAAACTTTGTACTCACTGTCTCCATTTTCACAGGTACAAAGAGCTTAACTGGCCAAGATCATACACCGAGTAAGTGGCCAAGCTGGGATTTGAACCCAGGCACTTGAGTTCAGGATATTAATTTCTGATTGGGTTTGACTTTGTACATTATATCCAAGAAAGATAAAGTAGTCAACATTTTCTCAGTAGCAACAGACTGACTGGGCCACTTACTACCTCCATATCATTCATCATAAAGGATATTATTAGTATTACCCCATTTAAAAGATGATGCAACTGAGGCTCAGAGTGTATATTACATCATTTGCTCAAAGTCACAGAGCAACTCCCTGACAGTGTCAGGATTTGAATAAAAGTCTGTCTGCCTGCAAAGATCAGCAGGTACTAGAACCACAGGAAATGCTGAGTCCCTTCCTTCTCCTCTCGGGTGCAAGAATCATCTCCTGGCTTCTGTCTGTCCTGCTCTGATCACAGTGCCGCACTCAGAGGTCCTGCTACAGTGCTGCCATCTCAGCCAGACTAGTTCCTGTTGACTAGCCAGCCGGAACATGCTAGAGAATGTGGAGACCTTATATAAGCATTGATTAGAGCCTCACTGCCTTCTCCTCAGCTCACATGACTCCCTACAGGCACCTTCAGACAGGAGCCAGCCACACAGACAAGGGCTGCATGGATTGGCAGCCAGCCCTGCACTGCTGGCAGCCAGCCCAGCCTAACCAGGTGCCTGAGGCCGCAGGAGAGAAGGGTCCCTCTTCTGTCCACTCAAAGCTGGACTGAAGAAGTCATCTCCATGATTTTCCATGAAAAGCCAGAGGATGTGAACAGCCGTGCCCTGGGCTCTGTTTTGGATGGGGCTCAGGACACAGTCTTGCAGGACATCAGCGGGAGTCACCCTATGCAGAGGAGTCTCTGGCTGGCTGAGGAGGGAGCTTCTGGCTGCTGCCCCGGGAAACAGGGAGGCCAGGCCAGGCAGGGAGCAAGAGAAGGGCCTGAGGCTTGGGCACCAGGCAAATAGGGGATCTTCTCCATCAACTATTTGTGCTAAAGGGCTGGGGGAGGCCCTGGTCATGCAGCAGGTGGGCTTAGGGGCCACAGCTCCCCCTCCCCAGATACCTGGACCCAAGGCGCCTCCCTTCCTTCTGCCTTTGGAGACAGGCCTCTGCGGGCATCTCTCAGCAACCCCAACCGGTCTGCTTTGGAGTCAGAACCACATGTGACTGTAGCCCAGCTGTGGTCCCTGATCTACCTGGCTCTCACTCTGGGCTTCCCTTTCCTCTTCCCCTGCTGAGATCAGCCCCTTTGTTCTCTCAGCAGAAAAGACTATGTGTTTCCTAAAGGAAACAGGAGCTCCGCAAACAGGATGAGAGCATCCAGGCTGCTGAACTGGATTCTGAAGAACAGAAACTGAAGAATGTGCAGGAACAAGAGAGTCTGGGAGACCTCAGACGGTGGGGGCACCTGGAAGCAGTTTATTTTTGAAAAGCATCACTGGAGAGTTGGACCACTGGGAAGTGACTGAGAAAATTCATGTTATGAAAGAGAAATATGTTCACCGCCAAGCAGAGGTCATGGGGAAGAAGAGTCTGTGTAACCAGGAAAGATGTGACCGATAAATCAATAAACTGACTAATAAACCCAGCAGTCAAGAGGAAAGAAACAAGCAGAGAGAGTGGACCGAGGGGAGGGCTATGCTAAACAGAGGACCTTTAAATTTCCATTTGAGCTCCAAAGTGAAGAGACCGGACCTTGTCTTGGGATTGTGACAAATGACCGTTAACTCCCCAACGGGTGGGATGGAGAAGCCACCCTCATGAAACACAGGCTTGGACAGTGAGTCTCTTTGGTGAGCTGGCCCTCGGCAATTCTTTTACTAAAGCATAGAGGCATTTCCCTCCTCCTGGGAAGTGAGGTCCCTGGGCTGTGTGTTCAATTTGGTTCAGGGAGGTAGTAGAATATGAGATTCCTGCAGCAGACTTGGGGAGATCAATGCATACTTTTCTTTTTTCTTTTTTTTTTTTATTGTTTTTGCCATATATTGTCATGATATCACCATGATTTACATATGTTTCCCCTCCGGCACCCCCCCCCCCCCCCCCCCCCCCCCCCCCCCCCGGAAATCTCGCTGCACCAGCCCCGAGCATCAATCCTGGGCTGGCAATTGATTAGACATATGATAATTAACATGCTTCAATGCCCTTCTCCCATATCATCCCACCCTTACCCTCATCCACAAAGTCCACGAGTCTATTCTATACATCTGCGTTCCTTTTGCTGTCTCCTATGTTGGGTTCTCGTTACCGTCTTTCTAAATTCCATATATATGCGTTAATATACTGTATTGTTGTTTTTGCTTCTGGCTTACTTCACTCTGGATAATGGGCTCCAGTTTCGTCCATCTGAGTAGAATTGCTTCAAATGAATTTTTTTTTAATGCTGAGTAATATTCCATTGTGTATATATACCACAGCTTTCTTATCCATTCGTCAGTTGATGGGCATCTAGGTTGCTTCCATGTCCTGGCTATTGTAAACAATGCAGCGATGAACATTGGGGTACACGTGGCTCTTTCAATTCTGGTTTCCTCGGTGTGTATGCCCAGCAGTGGGATTGCTGGGTCATATGGCAGGTCTATTTGCAGCTTTTTAAGGAACCTCCACACTGTTTTCCATAGTGGCTGTACTAGTTAATGCATACTTATTTTTGTGGATGAAAAATTAGTCAATATTCAACCTAAGAAAGAAATGTAAATTTTATTGTGGTCAGCCTGAGGATTGTAACTAGGGAGGCAGTCTCTCAGGAAGCTCTGAGGACTGTTCTGAGGAGGTAAGGAAGGGAGGACAACGTGTATGTGACTTGGAGGAAGGGGGACATGCAACCAGCACCCAGCTCGGTACAGGTTACTACTCTTCAGGAGGAGCAGATGTCTTGGTTAGTGGTTTTAGTGCTTTTCTGAGTATGGAAGGACGCAAGAAACTGGGTTCACAAAAAAGTCTCCTGAAAATATCTACGTTTCTGAGGGCCAATTCCCAGAGCACAAAGTACCTCATCCTGACCTTTTCCATAACTTCCTCTCAGGGTGGATTTTAGGTCAGTGAACTGCAGTGGCTAGTGACTTGATTCTTGTAGAAGCTGGTGGTGGGCAACATTCTTTATCACACAATCTGCTCCATTTCTGTCTTAATTTCAATCAAGATTTGGAAGAAATTTTGACCATTTTGTCCCAGGGTGCTAGGAATGCTCACTCCCAGGGTGGGCAAGGATTTCATTGATAAACCACTAAAAGTGCAATTACTCACCTAGTCCTGTTAATAGGAGCCGAATCATCTGGACCACCTGTCTTCCTAGTCCCTCGGGCTCTGGGAAGCGGCTCCCTCTTGTTGCTTCTTCTCCAGTCTCGTCAGTTACAATCATGGTTGTTATAGAACTGTATATGAGGTCAAGTGTTTCAGTTAGCTGATCATTATCATTTTTGTGAGAGGCTCAGGGACACATTTGTTAATGTAAGAAATGATGCTCTTGCAAAGTGGGAGAATACAAGTAATATAGCTAATGACATTAATAAAGTCATAGGTAGGCAGAATCATATAAAGATACAAGGCTGAGGTTAGAGGAATAAAAATTGACCTTTATGGTGATTCAGGTATTTTGCCCTTAGGAGGGCTGGTTAACACATACGGCAGAGGCACACTGCACACTACAAGGGAGGGGGGAGGTCAAAACAGGCAGAGAAAGCTTTTAAAATGCTTCTTGTCTTGCCTGAAAATATTAGTTTTATTTCATTGCTTCTTAAGATATATCTGCCATAGGGACCACCTCCTGGAGCCCTCCCCATCCACCCCACCTTTCCCTGGGTGAAGACCACATGCTTCATCCCAGTACAGGAATGAGGAGCAGCTGGCGGGGGGTGGGTGCATTCCCCTCCCCTCCCCCACAGCTCTACTTGCCCAGCCCCTCTGGCCCTGGGATGCTGGGCCCGGGGGCTTTGTGGCTGAGAACAGGAGAGGAAGAAAGATTGTGGAGTCTTCCTGGCCACCAGTTACTGTAAAGTATGCTGGTCCCAATGCGCATGTGAGCACAGACATACAGGCTCATACATACACTGGCAAACACACATACTGAGCATGCACGCAGGACACACCTTTAAATACAGTCATCTAGGGAGGGGCCCTTTAAGAGCTAAGGGGACAGAAAGTCTAGCGTTAGGGGCTAGTCATTTGGGGCTGGGCCATGTCTCTAGGTTCTGGGGAAAGGTGGGAATGGAGACACATTGGGAAGGGCTCCCAGATGGGGGTTTGGGTGAGAATAAAAATCTGCTCAGTTTTTCGGAGTTCTAAGAAAATTTGGGGCAATTAGGCTATAGCTGGCTTGTATTTTTTTTTCTTTTATAGTTGTATTGAGGTTTAAAAAAGAACATTATAGATATGGGAGAAAGGACAGGTTTCTCTCTATGAACAGCAAGGTTTGATGGTATCCAGAAATTCCAGAGAATTAAAAAATATATGTATATTTACATTTAGTTAGATCATATGATGGGTGGGTCCCAGAGAAGAAGGAAGGAACAGCAGAAAGCAACCAGCACACAGAAACACACGTGTGTACAGCACACACTCAAGCAATGCAGGTTCTTCGACTATGGCATCAGCAATACCCACCCACCCAACACCACCCCCCAATAACAATTTGAAAAGAAATTTTCCACATAAATATACAGTCACCCAGTAATTTTGCCCTTGAGACAATAAAAAAGAAAATTATCCCAGGCTAACGTCACCTTAAGGCTGCAGTGGCCGTGCTCTTCTCCCTGCAGAGGCAGGGCCTGCTGTTTCGATCACTGGGGCAGGAGGGATCTGCCCCTCACCAACATTACAGACAGCTGTCTTCAAGACCCTGGTGTTCTTCACCAGCTCTTTTTTTTTTTTCATTTCCCAGAAAGTAGTTGGGATGGAAAGAATTCATCCATGGATTCCTCTAAGAAGCCCTCTAGGTAGCGGGTATTTAATGAACCTGCAAAAATTCTGGAGCCAATTTTGGGTGGAGCTGAGTACCAGGTGGGGTCCAGGGACCCAGGGTCTCTGCTTCAAGACTCCTGCCAGTGAAAGTTATAGACTTCCAGAGATTTTACGTTAAAAGGCAGGTGCACTGAACACTCCTTTCCCATGGGAGATGGGGGCCTGAATCTCTAGCTACCCACCCTCACCCCCAGCCCTTCCTGCCACATCTCCAAGTAAGACACTGCCAGGGAGACAGACATGCTTTGGCAATGAGGCCCCTCTAGAGGCCCAGGGTGTGAACAGCTGCACAGAGGGCTGTGTGCTGTGGAGTCAGCACCTTAGGAGGTGGGAGGGAGTGGTGGGCAGTGGGCAGAGGAGGAAGGAGTCTCAGGTCCTGATGGTTAAGAAGAAGGAAAATAGGGAGAGGTGGTCAGGACAAAGGAGATGAGAAAGCCAAGGATGACCAAAAAAGGGGCAAAAAGCAGAAAATATAGGAAAGATGAGAGTGGAAAAAGAAAGAAGCAAAACAGGGCTTGGGCCAACAAAGAAAACAAGAAGACAGGGCAGAAGGAGGGAAGGAAATGGAAAGGGAAGGAAATGAATGGGGAAGGATGTGAGAAGGGAGAGAGTGAACCAGGAAGAGAACATCCCGAGCTCAGTGAAGAAACTGCAGGTGAAAAGAGAAATCGGGCGCTCCAGGGCCCATCCTTAGTCCCTACAAAAGCCTCCAAGGCCAAGTACAGCAGGTCAGCCAAGTAAATCAGCAACTTAGTGGATGTCAAGATGGCCACAGTCCGACATTCATCCCAGACGCACACAGATAGTCACGGCAGTTCACATCGCTGGACCTCAGGGACTGCCCACCCATCTTCTCTTCAAAGGGGTAGAATGGCCAGGGGACCAGAGAGCTGATATAGAGGAGGATGGAGAGCATGGTCTCCCTCTACAGTAAAAGATGGTACACAAATATGTGTGTTTCATTGTCGTCTTTGAACAACAAGGTGGACATGGTCCCCAGGTAGAAGCAGATGGAGCACAGGATCATTTGTCTCACCATGGCAGATATATACTGGACACGGGTGTCACAGTTAATAAGGATGCTCTAAAGGAAAGCAAGAATGACACAGACCAGGAAGATCAACAGGCTCCCAAGCACACCTGGACCAGTAGGCACAAAGCAGGATGTACCAACAGTCAGGGCACAGGTCCAGGCCATTTTGGTGGCATAAAGCACAGAACTGATGAAGAAGGCAGTGGCAATGATGGCCTGGTTCCAGGTGGGACCCTGGAGCCAGAACTGAACATAGTTGATGGTGAAAATAACGAGGCAGCAAAGGGTGAAACGGAAGGCATAGTGGTAGAGAAGTCATAGCAGGACAAGAGGAAGTGGGATGGGAGCCCACACAACTCGACTATGAAGACAGTGAGGGTCCCACCAAAGCAGAAGCACCACAGGGACACAGACCAGTTAACTGTGCACTCATTCCAGGTGTCCATGCTGTCACCAGCAAGGAGGGCATGCAGATGGAGAGCAGCTGCCCCAAGCGGAGGAAGAAGCCCACGATGGTCCTGGAGCCCAGGCCTGAGGACATTATCATGGTGACGGTGACGGTCAGGCAGGTCACCAGCACTGGTGTTGTGATCTTGCTTATTTTACCATAACATCTGTGGACTACGCAGCTCTGGGTTTTGATGGACTGGTTCAGTTTCGCTCTGCCTGTTTTGTTCCGTTTCTTTGTTTTCGTTTTTCCAGGAATACACAGCTACTCACCCCTAGAGCAGATGCACTGATTTGGACAATGTAATGACCACACACTCGGGTTCTCAGTCCACCAAGGCGCCTTATGTTTAGTGCAAAGTTTCCCAAACTAGAAGCACGACACACCCCCAGCATGCAACTTGCAACGCTTTCTCTTGTGTAAATTCCAGCTGAACCTTGCAGTGCTGGGAGTTGGTTACCAACTTCTCCCCTGGTTGCTGGCTTCCTTAAGATAAAGTTACTTTTCTTTCATCCAACACTTAGCAGCAGACTTAGTAAGCTTTTCAGCAGACTAGTCAGAGCCTGGTGACAGAGCCTTCGATCAACCAGGCAGGGGTCAAGTCCCCTAGTCTCTGCCCCTCCAGCGACACTTGGATTGATGAGGGGGCTGCTGCTGGGAGGGTGGGGGGAGCTACAGGTAAGTTTTACAGCTGCTAAACTTGTTAGTTTCTGGAATTTCCCTGTCCTTCCCCACTCATTGTGGACAGCTTGCTTTCACTTTCTGTTGAGAGAAGGAAATTGGCTTCTGAAGGAGCAGCTGAGCTCTTGACTGAGTGAGTAGAGGGGCGTGCACCCTGGGAGCCCCCCATTCCCACCTATTTGGACATAATCTTTGCCCTTTGGAACTCGGACATAAAGAATCTGCCAGTAATGCAGGAGACAAGAGCTTGGTCCCCGGATTGGGAAGATCCCCTGGAGAAAGGAATGGCAACCCACTCCAGTATTCTCACCTGGAGAATCCCATGGACAGAGGAGCCTGGCAGGCTACAGACCATGGAGTCACAAGAGTCAGACACGACTGAGCGACTAACACTTTCATTTTGGACACCGCAGGAGTGGGAAATGGTTTGCTTGCCACTCTGTACCAGTCTCTCCCAGAGAATTGGTTTGTTCATTTGCAATCTGCTCTAGGGGAGCAAGTGATGTGAAGTGTGATGGGGGTGGGGTCAGGGGGTGGGCAGTGTCTTTATCCATCCCTTCTAGAAGTTCACTGGGATGCATCTTGACAGATTGGCAAAACTAGAGCTATGACCCTGTAACCAAGAAAAAAAGGTTTTGAAATTATAATACAGCCTGGCCCACGTAAGATTTTGATTCTGAAAAGCAGTAGTCCCGGGTGGGTCTCTAAATTACTCCACCATTTTTGAGTTAGAACTGATTTGTCAGAGATCTGGTTAAGTGGGAGGATATTCCATATTTGAGCCTTCCTGTTACTTATCATAAGGATTTTTCCAACAAGGGCACTAAATTAATTGTACAAAAGGGAAACTAAAGTGTGAAAAGCCTGCACTCTTTATAGAGGAGTCTTTGCAGGCAAAGGAGGGAGAAAAGCAGGTCAGCTTCTTAGGGAACTGAATCCACCCTGACCTCTGTGATACCTATCCTGATGCCCCAGGTAGAGGTTGCCCCAAGGTCTGTGCCCTGCTCCCCCAGTCTCTGGAAGAAGGAAGGGTTCTAGTGTGGGGGCAGGGCACAGCCTTAGCATCACCACAGCATGAGGAAGAAAGGGGGTCTGAGTGACCTACAGGTCACTCAGCTTGCCCTCAATGTGTCCTTGAGGGTGGGGAGGGATGGATTTCCACTAAGACAGTTCTCTGCAGGAGGACCACCAGTTGGCTATTATTGAACTTACACTGTTTTCAACCTCAGACCTACTAAACTGGACAATTGCCAATCCTCTTTACAGAGATTATCCACAAAAAAAATGGTGGAAATGTTTATTAGTAATTTTTTCAACCCACCACCCATCATGGGCTGATGCACAGATGTGGGAGATGATTGTGTTCACAGCAGAGGTGCAGTGCTTTGTCCCAGGCAAAGCCCAACATTTGTCTCTCAGTCTTTGGCCTCTTGAGGAATGAGCAAACAAGCCTGAATTGGGTAACACAGCTAAGGGGTCTCTAGAAGCTAAAAGAGACAAAGAGGGCCCTCCCCTGGGGCACAAGAGACAACACAGCCCTGCTGACACCTTGTTTCAAAACGCTGACCTCCGGAACCCGTGACAGAACACATTTCTGTTGTTTTAAGCCACCAGGCTTGTGATAATTCACTGCAATAACTCTAGGAAATCAAGATGAACTTCCAAAAATAAAAAGCATATTCTTTGTCATATTTTTCAAAAAGTTTTCAGAAAAGCTTGCTGACCTCCTGTCCTAGAGCATGGTGGGCACATGGATCCCAGAACCCCTGGTCATATTCTGTGTCCCCCAGCGTCTGAAACTCACAGGAAAGGATCCACTGGTTCCACTGATCTAGATAAAGGTGGTCAATCCAAACGCCCACAGGAATGAGGAGCCAAGGAAATAAGTGAAGGGGATGGAGAGGACTAGGGCCCCTGGAGAGGACCAGCTGCACCTGTCAGGTGTGGTGGAAAAGCAAGATGCCATGTGCATGATACTGTCTCATGTTGATAAAATGGAAAAAAAGATATAGATACCACCTAAAACCATATGTGCATGTATGTACACATGTTTCTACATATGATTTCAGAGCCTGTGAAATGTGTTGAAGGCTGTGTATGAGGTTGAGGACATGGATGGAAGGGTGGATGCTCGTGTGAGCAGGCAGGAAGCCTGGCCATGCCTAAGAGGGGAAACCAGGACATGGAGATGATCATAGTCCTACTTTATATCAATTTATACATGAGAAGGGACTCCCCAGGTGGTGCTGGTGATAAAGAACCCATCTGCCAGTGCAGGAGACATAAGAGACATGGGTTCAATCCTTGGTCAGTGTTAAGTCCAAACTCCGGGTCCCAAGCCCCTGAAGAGACCAAGTCCACACAGCAATGCAAAAGCATAAAGGGGTTTATTGCTAGCCAGGCTAGGGCGCAAGTCTCATCCACGAAGTGGAATCCAATAAGAGCCCCGTGCTCCAGATCACAGTTGCTTTTATACAGGCAGTTCTTTGTTACAGAATTGGTATAGCTGGCAGCCAATGTTTGGTCAGTTTAAACTGCACATCTTCCCTGGATGGTCTATCTCTTGGTGCCCGCGGGACTTTCCTGGCTTGTGGGGGGAGGTATGAGGTGAGGGTGGGGGAGGTCGCTGGAACTAGGGCAGGCTGTATATCAGAGCAGCCTGTCACGGAGTAAGGTACGGGGAGGTGTGAGGATGGGGGAGGTCTCCGCAGCTAGGGCCTGCTATATCTCCCAGCAGCCTGTCACAGAAGCTGTTTTGTTTACACACCACAGTCAGGAAGATCCTCTAGAGGAGGCAACACACTCCAATATTCCTTTTTTAAAAAAATGTATTTATTACTCCAGTATTCTTGCCTAGAGAATCCCAAGGACAGAGGATCCTGGTGGGCTATAGTCCATAGGGCTGCAAAGACTCAGACACAGCTAAAGCAATTTAGCATGCATGCATACATAAGAAGTAAACCACACAACGATATGAATGGTTAACAATATAGAAGTCACCAACAGTACAATCCACTATCCGTTTTCTCAAACCCTTTTTCCTAAGGGTCTGAAAGCACCTTATAAGCAAACATATTAGTGTTTTTGCACTGAACCTTTGAACAGTCACACTAAGTGAAGTAAATAAAGACTCTAAATTTTCTTCTACCATCTTGCTGGGGCTTCTCCTTTGCCCTTGGAGGTGGGGTATCTATTTTTTTTTTTTTTTGGATCCAACATTCTCCTGTTGATGGAAGTTCAGCAGTGAGTTGCCGATTTTGGAGTTCTCGCAGGAGAAAATGAGAGCACATCCTTCGACTCTACCATCTTGTTGCCGACTCCTGGAATGGGCAAATTTAATTCAGATGACCATTATATTTACTACCATGGGCAAGAATCCCTTAGAAAAAATGAAGTAGCCATCATAGTCAACAAAAGAGTCCAAAATGCCATATTTGGGTGCAATCTCAAAAATGACAGAATGATCTAGGTTCATTTCCAAGGGAAACCATTCAATATCGCTGGGATCCAAGTCTATGCCCCAACCACTAATGCCAAAGAAGCTGAAGTTGAATGGTTCTATGATGACCTACAAGACCTTCTAGAGCTAACACCAAAAAAGATGTCATTTTCATATTTGGGGACTGGAATACCAAAGGAGGAAATCAAGAGATATCTGGAATAACAGGCAAGTTTGACTTTGGAGGAACACACTGGTCATAGCAAACACCCTCTTCCAACAACACAAGAGACGACTCTACACATGGACGTCACCAGATGGTCAGTACAGAAATCAGATGGATTATATTGTTTGCAGCCAAAAATGGAAGAAGACTGGGAGCTGATTGTGGTTCAGATCATGAACTCCTTATTGCCAAATTCAGACTTAAATTGAAGAAAGTAGGGAACACCACTAGACCATCCAGGTATGACCTAAATCAAATCCCTTATGATTATACAGTGGAAGTGACAAATAGATTCAAGGGGCCAGATCTGATAGACAGAGTGCCTGATGAACTATGGACAGAAGTTCATGACATTGTACAGGAAGTAGTGATCAAAACCATCCCCAAGAAAAAGAAATGCAAAAAGGCAAAATGACTGTCTGAGGAGGCCTAACAAATAGCTGGAAAATAAGAGAAGCTAAAGACAAAGGAGAAAAGGAAATTATACCCATCTGAATGCAGAATTCCAAAGAATAGCAAGGAGAGATAAGAAAGCCTTCCTCAGTGATCAGTGCAAAGAAATAGAGGAAAACAATAGAATGGGAAAGACTAGAGATCTCTTCAAGAATGTTAGAGATACCAAGGGAACTTTTCATGCAAAGATGGGCACAATAAAGGACAGAAATGGTATGGACCTAACAAAACAAGGTATTAAGAAGAGGTGGCAAGAATACACAGAACTATACAATAAAAGAACTTAATGACCCAGATAACCACAAGGTGTGTTCACTCACCTAGAGCCAGACATCCTGGAGTCAGTAGTCAAGTGGGCCTTAGGAAGCATCACTACAAACAAAGCAAGTGGAGGTGACAGAATTCCAGCTGAGCTATTTCAAATCCTAAAAGGTGATGCTTTTAAAGTACTGTACTCAATATACCAGCTAATTTGGAAAACTCAAAAATGGCCACAGGACTGGAAAAGATCAGTTTTCATTCCAATCCCAAAGAAAGGAAATGCCAAAGAATGTTTAAACTACAATTGCACGTGTCTCACACACTAGCAAAGTAATGCTCCAAATTCTCCAAGCCAGGCTTCAACAATACGTAAACTGAGAGCTTCCAGATGTTCAAGCTGGATTTAGAAAAGGCAGAGAAACTACTCTGGTGGTTTCAAATTGCCAACATCCATTGGATCATCAAAAAAGCAAGGGAGTTCCAGAAAAACATCTGCTTTATTGACTACACCAAAGCCTTTGACTGTGTGGATCACAATAAACTGGAAAATTCTGAAAGAGATGGGAATACCAGACCACCTTACCTGTCACCTGAGAAATCTGTATGCAGGTCAAGAAGGAACAGTTAGAACCAGACTTGGAACAACGAACTGGTTCCAAATTGAGAAAGGAGTACATCAAGGCTGTATATTATTTCACTTATATGCTGAGCACATCATACAAAATGATAGGCTGGATGAAGCACTAGCTGGAATCAAGATTG
Source organism: Antilocapra americana (assembly GCA_007570785.1). Classification (NCBI taxonomy): domain Eukaryota; kingdom Metazoa; phylum Chordata; class Mammalia; order Artiodactyla; family Antilocapridae; genus Antilocapra; species Antilocapra americana. Next base: position 8,538,848 of record ML663013.1, read on the forward strand.
CCAGGAGAAATATCAATAACCTCAGATATGCAGATGATACCATTCTTATGGCAGAAAGTGAAGAGAAATTTAAGTGCCATCTGATGAATGTAAAAGAGGAGAGTGGAAAAGTTGGCTTAAAACTCAGCATTCAGAAAACTAAGGTCACGGCATCTGGTCTTATCACTTCACGGAAAATAGATGGGGAAACAATGGAAACAGTGACAGACTTTATTTTCTTGGGCTCTAAAATCACTGCAGATGGTGATTGCAGCCATGAAATTAAAAGCCGCTTGCCCCTTGGAAGAAAAGCTATGACAAACCTAGACAGAACATTAAAAAGCAGAGTCATTACTTTGCTGACAAAGGTCCATATGGTCAAAGCTATGGTTTTTCCAGTAGTCACGTACGGATGTGAGAGTTGGACTATAAAGAAAGCTTTGAACTGTGGTGTTGGAGAAGATTCTTGAGTCCCTTGGACTGCAAGGAGATCAAACCAGTCAGTCTTAAAGGAAATCAGTTCTGAATATTCTTTGGAAGGACTGATGCTGAAGCTGAAACTCCAATACTTTGGCCCCCTAATGTGAAGAACAGACTCCTTTGAAAAGACCGTGATGCTGGGAAAGATTGAAGGAGGGAGGAGAAGGGGATGATAGAGGATGAGATTGTTGGATGGTATCACAGACTCCATCGCCATAAGTTTAAGCGAGCTCTGGGAGTTGGTGATGGACAGGGAGGCCTGGCGTGCTGCCATCCATGGGGTCAAAAAGAGTCGGACACGGCTGAGCGACTGAACTGAACGGAACTGATAAATTTTCTCATGTCTGTTCAGGTCAGATTCTCTAGCCAAAGGAATTTATAAAAGTTCTTCTTTTCTTTTTGGAGCCTTGAAATGTTGGAATTGAAGATAAGGGCCATATTCCATTGTGTCTCCAAAAATAATGGCACACAGCCAAAGAGATAAAGTCTTTATGGCTTGAGGCAAAACCAACGAGGCTGTGAGGTTTGAATGGGATAGTCTTGTTACAAGGTCAAGGATGATGGGTGGGGAATATAATTCTTGAGCGGTGGTGTTGTTGCCCAAGTGATTGAGTTATTGGTTCTAACTCCACAGATCCTGAGCCTCAGCAGTCACAGACCCCTGAGACTTTGCCAGGCATCTGACTTAATCCGCCTCCAGAGTGTGCACGTTGGCTGGTGGGTCCTCAGTGAAGACCACTGCCACACTGGTGACGGTGACCTGCCTGACCGTCACAACACCATGTCAACCGGTAGGACATCCCCAGACAAGTGTGGCTTGTAAACCGTGTTCAGCTGCCTCTACGTGCCACAGCTGGTCTGCATCATCTCGGCCTTCTTCCTGGTGCTCGACATGGGGATTCGGTGGGGGGGACATAAGTAACCGGATCATGTACAGCTGGTGCTTCTGAATCATCGATACCCTCACCATTGTCATACTGGAGTTGTATAGGTTCCTGACTGACTTTCCTTTCTGCTGGTACAACATCTCCATCGCCTATGCCTGCTATGCTGCCCTCACCTGCCTCTCAGCCTCCATCTTCTACCCCATCACCTACATCAAGTTCTTGCCTTATGAAGCCAGCCGAAACCAGGCCATCACCGCCACTGTGTTCTCCTGCATCGCATGTGTGGTTTATGTCATGGAAGTGGCCTGTGTATGGGAATGCTACAAGCTCAAGGAGATCCTCTGCTACGTGCACACCATGCCAGGCCTGCTGAAGGTGCTGGAGAACTTCGTGGCCTGTGTTATCTTTGCCTTCATCAGCAACACCTCCCTGTACATGGACCAGCCGGCCCTGGAGTGGTGCGTGGCCGTGTACTCCATCTGCTTCATCCTGGCAGTTGTGGCCATGCTGATGGACCGGGATGAATGGGAGAACAGGCTGCCTGTCTCCTTCCCCATTTTTCATCTGGGACTGACCTTGCTGTCTATCCTCCTCCACTGCTCTGGTCCTCTGGCTGCTCTACCAGTCTGATGAGAAGTACGGCAGGCAGCCCCAGCAGTCCAGCAATGTGAACTGCACTGATAGAACTACCAACGGTATGTGCGTCTGGGACCAGCGCCTGGCTGTGGCCACCCTAACAGCCATCAACCTGCTGATTTGCATGGCTGACCTGGGGTCCTGGGCCTACCAGGTTTCTGTAGGGACTGGGGGTCAGCCCACAGACTACTGATCCTCTGCTTACAGGAGATCTCTACTGAGCTCTGACATCCTCTGATGGCCTCTTCCCGGCTCTCTCCCTCTTCACATCCTTCCCCACTCATCTCACTCTCTTTTCTGTTTCCTTCCCTCCTTCTGCTCTGTCTCCTTCCTGTCTTATGTGATAAACCCCATTCTCTTTTGCCTCTTTCTCTTGCTTCGCTCATCTTTTCTACATATTTTGCCTTTACCCCCATTCTGAGTGTCTTTGTTTTCTCACCTTCTGTGTGCTGACCACTTTTCCCATCTTCCTTCTGGTCCGTCAGGACCTGAGACTCCTTCCTCCTCTGTTCACCGCCCCCTCCCACCTCCTAAGGTGCTGACTCCACAGCACACAGCCCTCTGTGCAGCTGTTCACACCCTGGGCCTCTGGAGGGGCCTTATTGCCAAAGGATATCTGCCCACCTGGGGGTGCCTTAGTTGGCAGTTGTCTGTGTGTTTTTTGGAGACTGAAGTCATTGGACACTCTCTCCCAGTGGAACATTGGAGGGTGGTATGCAATGTGCCTCCCCTTTAAATTAAAAAAAAAAGTCTTTGGAGGTCAGTATTTCCCAGTTGGCAGGAGATTTAAAGCACAGACCCTGGGCCCTGGGGCCCCACCTGGTGCTCAGCCCCACCTGAGAGTGGCTCCAGAATTTTTGCAGGCTCACTAAACACCCATCCCCTAGAGGGTATCTTAGAGGAAGCCAGGGGTCAATACCTTCCATCCCAACTACGCTCTGGGGAATCACAAAAGGAGCTGGGGAAGAACCCCAGGGACTTGAAGACACCTGTCTGCAGTGTTGGTGAGGGGCAGCGATGTGGCCCTCCTGCCTCAGTGATCAAAACTGCAGTCCTGCCTCTGCAGGGAGAAGAGCATGGCCCCTGCCAGCCTTAAAGTCATGTTAGCCTGCTTTGTGTTTTTTTGGTTTTGTTTTGTTTTTTTCTGTTCTCTTCTTTTTTCTGATTGGGAGGGCAAAAATTACTGGGTGACCCTGTTCTTAAAGGGGAAGCTTCTTTTCAAATTTTCTTGGGCAGCTTGTTTGGAGAGGGGAGGGAGTTGCTGCTCCCATCATCAAAAGAACTGTATTGCTTGAGTTTGCAGTGATACACATTTCTTTTTTTTTTAATAAAGAGTTTTTTTAAAATTATTTATTGGCTGAATTTTAGCTGTGCTGAGACTCTGTTTTTGTGAGTGGGCTTTCTCTAGTTGCACAGCACTGGTTACAGGGCACACAGGCTTCAGTAGTTGTGGTACATGGGTTTAGTCACTCTGCCGCATGTGGGATACTCCCAGACCAGGGATTGAATCCATGTGCCCTGCATTGGCATGTGTACCCTATCCACTGCACCACCAGGGAAGTCCACATGTGTGTTTCTGTGTGGCGGTTGCTTTCTGCCGCTGCTTCCTGATCCTCTGGGACTCAGGCATCATGCAATCTATAAAATACATACAACTTTTAATTTATTCTCAGAACTTTTGGTTCCCCTTAGCTCCTGTGGTCAGTCATTGAGAACAGCATTGTCCCTTCTTCCACATTCATAAGGTAGCTTTTTAATCTCATTATAAAAGTGAAAGAAAAAGACAAAGACAAAAAACTCCAGAACCAAATCCACATACTCTAATTGTGCCCAGTTTGTCTAGAGCTCAGCAGGGTCCTAGCCAATTCCCACCCTCACCAAAGCTAGATCTCTGGGAGCCCCTCCCACTGACTCCAATCCACACCTGGACCAGAGCTTGGGGGTGTGGCCCAGCCTGTGACCTAAGAGGTTGGGCTCCACCCCAGTGCCAACATCTTTTCCTCTAACTCTTAAAGGGGCCATGATAGCACTTGGATGCCTCTCTAGAAAAGTGTGCCTGTGTGTATGCTCAGGACAGGTGTATGTGTGTACGTGTGTGTGCGACCATGTGCTTCCCTGCATTGAGACCGCAGCCCTTTTCAGTAATTGGTGGCTGTGAAGGCCCCTCAATCTCCTGTCCTCAACCACAAAGCCTCGAGCTCAACATCCACATCCTCGTGTCACCAGGGCCAGAGGAGCCAGGCAAGCAGAGCTGTGGGGGGTGGTGGGGGGAAGAACCCCCTCTGCTGCCACTCACTCCTGTACTGGGTGAAGCATGTGATTTTTCACTCAGACAGGTGGGGTGGGTGAGGAGCGCTCCCAGGAGGCAGTCCACATTACGGGGAAATCTTGAGAAGGACTGAAATAAAATTCATATTTTAAAGCAAGATAAGAAAAATTTAAAGATGAAAAATTTCTCTGTCTTTTTCAGCCGCCTCCCTCCATTCTAGTATGTTTTGTGCATCTGTATTATGTGTTAACCAGCCCTCATCAAGGGCAGAAATACCTACTCAAACATAAAGATGAGTTTCTCTGGTGCACACATGTAACTGCTTAGAAGGTAACACTACTTACTTATTTAGGACCTTATTAATGTCACTAGCTGTGTTACTTCATTTTGCCTGTTTTACAAGACTCTTGTTTCTTGCATTAACAAATGAGTGATTGAGCCTATAATAAACAATATGATGACCAAGTGACTCGAAACGATTGATCTGATGTAAAGTTCTATAAGGTCCATGATTGTAATAGTGTGACTGGGTGCAGAAAGAAAAGAGGCAATGGGAGGGAGCCGTTTCCTGGAGCTGACAGACTAGTAAGGCAGGTGGCCCAGAGGATTTGGCTACTGTTACCAGGACTGGGTGAGTAAAAGCGCAATCAGTGGCCTAACAACAAAATCCTGGATTGATTTTGGAATGAGCATTCCTAGAACCTTGGGATAAATTGGCCAAAAAAAGTCTCCCGAACCTTGTTTGAAATTAAGATCAAGAGGAAGGGGATTGTGCAGTAAAGAATGTGGCCCACCACCCAGCTGTACAAGAATCAAGTCATTAGCCACTGCAGTCAGAGAAGTTTTTACGATCTCACTTCTTGCATCTTCCCATACTTAGAAAAGCACGAAAGCCATTAGCTAAAGAATTTTTCCTTGGGAAGAGCAGTAAGCCTCTACCAGGCCGTGTACTTGTTTGCATGATCCCCTTCCCCCAAATCACATAGATACTAGTCTCTTGCCTTATGTCTTCAGAACAGTTCTCATAGTTTCCTGAAAAACTGGGACCTGGGTTATAGTTGTCAGGTTGCCTTGAATAAAGTTTTCAGTTTCTTTCTTAGATTGACTAGTGATTAATTTTTTTTTATTGAAAAAAGCAAGTGTGCATTTACCCCTATAAGTCTAGGTACAGGATTTTCATATTCTTCTATTGTCCTAGATCAAATTGAAAACAACCCTGGATTCTCTATGACCCACCTCCCAGAATATCGGAAATAAAAGCATGAATAAACAAATGGGACCTAATTAAAATTAAAAGCTTCTGCACAACAAAGGAAACTAAAAGCAAGGTGAAAAGGCAGCCTTCAGAATGGGAGAAAATAATAGCCAACGAAGCAAGGAACACCAGTCAGAATGGCTGCCATCCAAAAGTCTACAAGCAATAAATGCTGGAGAGGATGTGGAGAAAAGGGAACCCTCTTACACTGTTGGTGGGAATGCAAACTAGTACAGCCACTATGGAAAACAGTGTGGAGGCTCCTTAAAAAGCTGCAAATAGACCTGCCATATGACCCAGCAATCCCACTGCTGGGCATACACACCGAGGAAACCAGAATTGAAAGAGCCACGTGTACCCCAATGTTCATCGCTGCATTGTTTACAATAGCCAGGACATGGAAGCAACCTAGATGCCCATCAACTGACGAATGGATAAGAAAGCTGTGGTACATATACACAATGGAATATTTCTCAGCCATTAAAAAAATTCATTTGAATCAGTTCTACTCAGGTGGACGGAACTGGAGCCTATTATCCAGAGTGAAGCAAGCCAGAAGGAGAAACAACAATACAGTATACTAACACATATATATGGAATTTAGAAAGATGGTAACGAGAACCCTGCATGCGAGACAGCAAAAGGAACACAGATGTATAGAACAGTCTCGTGGACTCTGTGGAAGAGGGCAAGGGTGGGATGATATGGGAGAATGGCATTGAAACATGTTAATTATCATATGTGAAATCAATCGTCAGCCCAGGTTTGATGCTCAGGGCTGGTGCACCAGGATGACCCAAGGAGAGGGAATCAGGAGGGAGGAGGGAGGGGGGTTCTGGAGGGGAAACATATGTATACCCATGGCAGATTCATGTCAATGTATGGCAAAAGCAACACAATAAAGTAAAGAAAATTAAAAAGAAGAAAACAGCCCTGGGACCTCACTTCCCAGGAGAATGAAGGTGCCTCTCTGCTTTAGTAAAAGAATTGCTCAGGGCAGGCGCACCTGAGGGGCTCATTATTTGTTAGGGCGGCTGCTCCATCCTTCCTGTCTGTGTTGGGGAGAGGTTAAGGGTCATTTGTCACAATTCGAAGGCTGGTCCATTCCCTTCACTGTGGAGCTCAAAAGAGAGTGTAAAGGTCCTCTGCTTAGACCAACCCTCTCATCACAGAGGAGGAGCAGCTGGACCCCAGGGAGGGGCAGGACGCGTCCAGAGTCACCCTGTGTGTGGCAGAGTCAGAGTCAGGACCCAGGTGTCCTGTCCCCAGGCCGACTGTCCGTCCACAGCCCCACGCTGCTTGTGACAAGGGTGTCAGCAGCATCCTCCAGGCTGGGATTCTGCCCAGTCCACCCTAGTTCTCCACAAACCTGCCCCGACCCCCCAAGGAGGGCACTCACTGCTGCTGAGTCTGTTTCCTCATCTACTAGATGGGGGAGAAGTGCCAGAGACCCTGGTCCCTCCCAGCCCCCCTCTTCCCGGGGCCCCTTGACTTGCCAGTCTTGGAGACTCAGATGTAGAGATGGAAGCCCCTGCGCCTCCCCCATGACTGTGCTTCCTCCACTGAGAGCCGGCTGTGCAGGAGGCCTGGAGCTCCAGGTAGGGCTGGTGCCATGGCGCATGCTACCCTCTGGGTCCTGATGCTCACCTCAGCACCCACCTGGGAGATAAGAAGTCTTCCCTAGCTTTTGCCTCCCTTGGGGACATCCAAACCCCAGAGCCAAAGCAGGAGGTCAGGTTAGAGATTTCCTTCTGGAAAGGTTTTTCTCTGGGAAGCCTGGTTCCTGTCCTTTCGAGGAAGCCTGAAGCCCGGGAAGGAACTAGGGTCTGGGAGTCAGGGAATCTGGGGTCACCCTCCAGGCCAGGCCGCACCACACCCTGGCAGCCCTGAGCCTCAGCTCAGTGGCTGAGTCAGGGCATCTAAGGGTCCCTAGAGCCACCCCCTACCCATGTTAAAGACCCAGTCCCTCACGCCTCCTGCCAGAGCATCTCTCAGGCTGGTTCTACCTGCAAGTCAGCCTGGGGGAGAGATGACCCAAGGGCTCTCCCTGGTGGCAGCCCTACCCAGCCCAACAGCTTCCAAAGTTCATTAAAATAATAATAATAATAACACCAGAGGTCCTGACCCTAAACCCTAGAGCCAGAGCAGGAGAGAACCCTGAGAGGTCAGGCTACACACCCCCACTCTCCTAGGCCTGGTTCCCAGGTGGCACCACCCACATCGCTTGGTTCAGTGGTATAAATAGCAGGCATTGCTGTTGTAAAGCAGCGCCCCACCCCCCCAAGTGAAAAGCACAGTAGTTTGGTGTCATGAAAGTGAAAGTGAAACTGTTAGTTGCCGGTTGTGTCGGACTCACTGCAACCCCATAGACTGTATCCTGCCAGGCTCCTATGTCCATGGGATTCTCCAGGCAAGAACACTGGAGTGAGCTGCCATTTTCTTTTCCAAAGTTTGAACTTGGATTTCAATCCCTTGGGTTCTTAACCTCACCTGGAGCCCCTCATCCCTGCAGTGGGCTATTTAGGACATGTCTTGCAGGGCTGTGTCCTCTCTCTGCATGAACAGGCAGCCCAGGGAGATGGTAGGGGTGAGGCTGGACCAGTGACCGGAGTCCCCTTGGAGGCACCGTGGCTGCACAGCACAGTTGCGTGATGTGGGCAGTGCTTCTCAAACATGAGCTCTGTACCTCCTGCACAGCCAGCTCTCAGTGGAGGAAGCACTGACATGGGGGAAGCGTAGGCTGATGCTCTAGAGAGACCCCAGCTTCAGTCAGCCCACCTGACTCTGTGTCACCCTCTGTGAGCTCAGGGTCCTGTCCATCTAAGGGTTGAGGAGGGGCCTGAGGTCCCCTGTAGGCAGGGTGCCCAGCATCGGGCTGGGGGTGGTGGGGACCTATGAATAGCATCGTCACCCATGATTCTAATAAAGGCAGAGCTGCCCCTGCTGCCCCTCTGGACCACTGACCTAGCTGGGTCCCCTCACTCCTGGGGTTGATGCTGCAAATACTGGGTTTTCTCACCAAGGTTGTGATGGAAGGAGACATGGGAGGTAATGTTTGTTGAGGGGCTGCCTGTGACTTCTGGGCTCCGTGCTTCACACATGGCATCTTTCACAGTCCTCCAGTGACCCTATCCTGGCTCCTGAGCCCATGCTCTGTCCTCCCCAGCAGACCACTGGGAGAAGCTCCTCAGAGAGCAGATCTGGGACAACCCAGGAGCCCTGCTGTCACCTATGGTTCTACTCACATCTGGGCTACTCCCGCCTTAGTGGTCTCCTCTGTGAAATGGGGATAATAGTCCCGACTCTGTAGTCATCATGGAAACAAGTGGGCCCTCGGTGAACTCTGCTCCAGCCTCTTCAGGCATCAGCTGTAATCTCCTCCACATGGAGGTCACTGCCTCCTGCTCTTCTGCCCTCAGTTCTGAAAAAAGCAGGTCAGGGTCCACCCCAGGCAACAGGGAGAAGTGAGAGCTGTGCTTCTCAACACCTCACCTTTTGGTCTCTTCTTCCCAAGCCCTTTATCTCCCTACTCTGCTTCCCCAGGTTAGTTCCCTAGCCCCTCTTCTCACTATCCGCACCCCACCTTCTCTCTGCTCCATTGCTTCTGCCAGCGTGTCCTGGGCTGGGGGAGAGTGCATGTCCCCATGTTGTCCTTCATCTCAGCTCACAGAACACCTGCCCTTGTGCCCTTCTCAAGCCCTCAGCACCCTGGGGACGGTTTGCTGCAAGGCAGGAGGTTCCCTGAGTGACTCTGCTATCCTGGGTGGTAGGAACCAGCCCCTAGAGACTAGGATAGACCTAGCAGGATGGCAGCAGGAGAAGAGGAAGGAGGAACTGCCTGTGGGGAGTCTCCAGTGTGGGGGGGGGGATTGCATCTGGCATGGCAGTCCTGGCTGGGCACCCGTGACATGTGCTCTCACCTGAGCCCATGGGAAGACACTGTGCATCCCCTCCTGCCCCAGGGGGAGCTGCGTGTGAACCTAGAAATGGGGAGGGTGATGAATGCCATCAGAACCTCTGCTCCAAGGCTCACCGCTCCCAATGCCTGAGCGGCTAGTCCAGGAACGAGTGACTCCAGCCTCATATTTGTCAAGACTGAGAATGCAGGCTGCCCTGGGCAGGTGCCTCTCAGGCCAACTGATGGTGTCTGTGAAGAAACGCTGGCCTGTGGGAACATGTTCAGGGCTGTGTCTGAACCACAGGACACCAGATTGACCCCTGAGCCCTAGCCCACCTCCCACCTGCTACCTGACTCTTTTCACCTGGGCCATGAACCCTGGCCTGGATGTGCCCAAGGACAGAGGAGTCACTCCCTGGAAAGCACTGCTCGGAGGGTTGGGTCCTTGGTTTATACACACAAGGCTTTCCCCACTGAAGTTTCCAGCCAGGATAAATCCAGTGGCACTTCCACATGGTGACCTGTCACCCATCTTCACCTCATCCTCATGTCTCCATCTCAACCCTGAGTTGTTGACTGTCCAGGTTACAAGGCCCCAGGGTTACAAGGCCCCAGTTTCTTCAATACTTTCCTCTTATGTGAAACCTGACCCCATTTCCTTCTGTCCCACCACCCACCCCAATATTGGCCTCCTCTTCACTTCTCTGCTCACTTTAACTTTAATTTAGTCACATCTGCAAAGATCTTTTTTTTTTCCAAATAAACAACATTCACAGGATATGGGAGTTGGCAAGGTTATCTCTCCAAGAAATATTTGTCAAGCCTACCAGAAGGACTGATTGTTTTTAAGGAAATACATATTTTTAGACTATTCCCCAAGGGGAGATTCAATAAGAAATTAACAACAGCAGAAAAGAAATTGCTAGATAAAAATGAAACTGACCTGAATCAACCTGTATGAATTTTTAGTGGACTGTTTCAGGAAAGTCGGTAGGCCAATTTTGTGTCAAAACCTTATTTTCTGTTATTCCCTTATCACCTCAATTAGCAAAAACACTGAAATATCTGTGTAGATTGTGTAAAGTTCAAGTGTGGCAAGGAAACAGTGTGGGAAAAATATATTTTAGGTAAATGTAAATTAACTAAAGCCCCAATTGCAAATTTAAATTTTGAGAAACAGAATTTGGGGTAATAAACATCACAAGGGACAAGGAGATAGTTTATGAATTGAAAAAGTGAACAAGAAGACTTAACAAGCCCAAACATATATGTGTCTAACTATATGGCCTTGGAATATATGAAGCAGGGCAATCAAGCAGAACTTTTAAAAATATTTATTTATTCACTTATTTGACCTCATTGGGTCTTAGTTGCATCACATGGGATCTTTGGCTATGGTGTGTGGAGTCTCTAACTGATGCATGTGAGTCAGTAGTTGTGGCACGCAGGCTTAGTTGCTTCGTGACATGTGGAATCTTAGTTCCCCAGCCAGGGATTGAACCCACATTCTCTGTATTGCAAGGTGGATTCTTAACCACTGGACCACCAGGGAAGTCCCCAGTAGAACTTTCTGCAATGATAGAAATATTCTATACCTGCCTTGTCCAATACAGTAGCCTCTAACAATATGTGGGTATACGATGCTTGAAATGTGGCTGGTAGGACTGAGGACTTGCATGTTTCAATCTATTTAATTTTATTTAGTTAAAACTTAGGGGTCTTCCCCGGTAGTTAAGACTCTGCACTTCTACTGCAGGAGGCACAGGTTCAGTCCCTGTTGGGGGAGCTAAGATCCCACATGCTGCATGGCTTGGCTAAAATAAATAAATAAATAAAACAAAAGGATATGATTAAAAAAATTAAATAGTCACATGCATCTACCATCCAATATACTGTACAGAAGAATTGGGTTCATGAACTAAGTAACTCTGAAGTGATAATCACAAGTTTCTTCACATTAATAACCTTTACCCTCTTTCTCTTTATTTCCTGTTCTGACTACAAAAACGTTGGACCTTTCAGACTGTTTGATAACAAGTTAACATATTTACTATTTACATAAATGATTTCATACACTGTCACCATGACTCACATTTTATCATGTTCTGGGCATTAAAAACTATTTTCCCCCTCTGGACCTTGGGTCAGTATTTGGATGTTCCTTTGGGTTGAAGTCAAGCAATCATAAATGGCCTTTTGCAAATTTATTATCTAGGTTCCCTGACCCTTGGCTCCTCTCCAACTGTGACCCTCTCTTTCCCCTCACAGACACTAGCTGCCTCAGGAGAAATCTATATTTACTGTCTTTCCTTCTCTTTCTCTGTCTCCAATGCACTGGCTTCTGTCCTGAGGACTTCGTGAAAAAGCTCTAAGCAAGGCTGTCAATGACTTTCAAATGGCCACATCCAGTGGACACTTTTCAGTGCTTATTTCATGTGATCTCTGCAGTATTTAACCAAAAGTTTATGTTTAAATTTCTCTTGTCTTTCCTTAAAATGTTAATTTTGTTTCAATGCTTCTTAAGATTTGCCTGCCATGGAGACTACCTCCTGGGAATGGCCCCTGCTCCACCTCACCTGCCCCTGGGTGAAGATCACATGCTTCATCCCAGTACAGGAGAGAGTGGCAGCAGTGGGGGTCCTTCCCTTGCCCCCTCTCACAACTCTGCTTTCCTAGCACCTCTGGCCCTGGTGACGCTCTAGGGTGCTGGGCTCTGAAGCTTTGTGGTTGAGGGCAGGAGACTTGTGGGGCTTTCACAGCCACCAGTTACTGCAAAGGGCTGCTGGTCTCAATACAGGGGAGCACACGGGCCCACATCACGCACACACACGTGCACTGAGCATACACACAAGGACACATCTTTGTGGAGAGGCCCCTTTAAGGGTTAGGGGGACAGGATCTTGACATTGAGGTGGGACCCCCCCCACCCCCACCCCATCTTGTGTCACAGGCTGGGCCACATCTCAAGGCTTTGATCCAGGTGTGGATGGGGAGTCAGTGGGAGGAGCTTCCAGAAACAGATTTAGGGGATGGTGGAAATTGGCTGGACTCTTCTGGGCTCTAGACCAATTGAGGCAGTTAGAATATGTGAATGTCTTTCTCACTTTTTTAATTTTGCTTCTCTCATCATTATATCGAGATTAAAAAGAGACATTGTGGATACAGGCAAAGGGACAAGCCTTTTCTCTGGGAGCCTTTTCTCCCATCAGGGACTGATGGGAACCAGACACTCCAGGGAATTTTTAAACATGATATGCATTGATCTAGATCACATTATGCCTGAGTCTCAGAGAACCAAGAAACAGCAACAGAAAGCAACTGGCACACAGAAATACACAAGTGCGTGTCCCCTCACACTGAAGCACTGCAGTTGCTTTGACAATGGAAGCAGCAACCCCCACCCCCACAAACCACCTGCCCAAGAAAATCTGAAAAGAAACTTCCCCCTTTAAGTACAGGGTTACCCAGTAATTTTTGCCCTCCTGATCAGAAGATAGAAGAAAAATATATCAGGCTACCATCGCCTGTAAGGCTGCAGTGGCCATGCTCTTCTCCCTGCAGAGGCAGGACAAGCTGTTTTGAACACTGAGGCAGGAGGACCACACCGCTGCCCCTCACCAACACTGCAGACAGGTGTCTTCAAGATCCTGGGGTTCTTCACTAGCTCCTTTTTTTGATTCCCTAGAGAGTAGTTGGGATGGAAGGCATTCAGTCCTGGCTTCTTCTAAGATGCCCTCTAGGCAGCAGATGTTTAGGGAGCCTGCAAAAATTCTGGAGCCAATCTCAGAGGGGCTGAACACCAGGTGGGGCCCTGGGAATCCAGGGTCTCTGTTTTAAGACTTCTGCTCACTGGAAATAATTGACCTCTTGAAATTTATTTTTTAATTGAAGGGAAGGAACACTGTACACCCCCCTCCACTCAGACAATTGGGGCCCAATGCCTAGTTACCCACGCCACCCCCAAACCCACCCACACGCACCAACTAAGGCACTGCCAGGGTTATAGACTTGCTTTTGTAATGAGGCCCCTCCAGAGGCCCAGGGTGTGAACAACTGCACAGAGACGTGCGTGCTGTGAAATCAGCACCTTAGAAGGTGGGAGGGGATGGTGGGCAGAGGAGGAAGGAGTCTCAGGCCCTGATGGATCAGAAGGAAAATAGAGAGAGGAGGTCAAGACACAGGAGACGAGAAAACCGAGGATGATCAGAAAAGGGGCAGAAGCAGAAAATGTAGAAAAGATAAGAGAAGCAAAGGAAAGACAAAACAGGGTGTGAGCAAATTCATAAACCAGGGCAAAGAGCAGATGGAGGGAAGGAAAGAGAAAGGAGAGAGAGAGAGACGAATGGGGAAGGATATGAGAAGGGGAGCCAGGAAGACGACATCAGAGCTCGGTATAGAAACCTCCATTGACGAGAGGGCTGATCCTCAGTCCTTGACAAGAACCTAGTGGGCGGAGATCACCAGGTCGGCCACGTAAATCAGCAGGTTGATGGCTGTCAGGACGGCCACAGCCAGTCGATAGTCCCTGAGGCTCGAGCAGTGGGTGAGCCCCAACATGTACACTTCCCAGAATCCCTTGGGCTTGGCCTCAATCTCATCTGCTGGGTAGAGCCACCAGAGAACCAAAGCAATGGAGTAGAGGAGGATGGAGAGCAGGGTCAGCACAACCTGGACGGGCAGCCTGTACTCCCAGTTGCCCAGGTTCAGCAGCGTGGCCACGGTTGCCTGGGCGAAGCAGATGTAATAGATGGCCAGACACCACCCGTAAGCTGGCTCCTTCGGGTGCCGGGAAGTGTTGAAGCTGAAGGCGGATATGACACAGGTCACAAAGCCCTCCAGCACCTTTAGCACGCCCTGCATGGTGTAAACAGCGCAGGTGAGATCCTTGAGCTTGTAGCAGTTCCATGTGCAGGAAAGTTCTACATTATAAAGGAAACACGTAATGTAGGTGAATAATTGGGCAGCATTGACCAGGCCTATGAAAGGGTCATAAGGTAAAAACTGGCGGCTGTGGCTAGATTGGACGAGGTATAATGAGAGACAGACGTGGGCGGCGAAGCAGGCATCTGTGAGGGGCATGTGGTACAAGAAAGGAAAGTGGGACTGGATATAACATAGCTCAACTATGACTACAGTGAGGCTTATGGGCAAAGAGAGGAACTAGATGAGCATGGCCCTGGTATCTACGGCCCCGACACCTACGCCCCACTTCCGAAAGCCCTTGTAAGCCACCAGCCAGAAGGCCACACAGCTGCAGAACAACTGCAGCAGGCGGAAGCAGAACCACACCGAGGCCAAGTAGTCCTGGTCAGGGGATGTGGACCTGGTGGACATGGTGTTGTGACAGTCAGGCAGGTCACGGCCACCGGTTGCGGCAGTGGTTCTCACTGAAGATCCACCAGAGAAAGATCCAGATCTGGAGATGGATTGAGTCAGACGCCTGAAAATGACCGAGGGCCCTGTGACGGCTGAGGCTCAGGACCTGTAGAGTTAGAACCAGCGACTCAGACACTTGGGTAACAGCATAGCCACTCCAGAATGGTTCTCCCCACCCATCACTGGTGGCTTTTTCAGGAGACTTGTTTTATCCCAAACCTTACAGCTGGATTGAGGGTGGCATCAAATCTGTGTATATATTTTTATCTCTTTGTGCTAAGTGTCATTATCCAAAGGAATATAGAATATGCTGCTCCTTTTCTATAGTCACAAACCTTCATGATTCTCAAAATTGAAAAAGAATTTTAAAAAAAAGTTTGGTAGCAAATCTTGACCTGAACAGACCCGAGACAATTAAGGATTTTTGTTTATTTCAATGAAAGTGAATGTTCAAAAGTACAGTTGTCAAAATGAATGTGTTTGATCACAAATTGTTTTTAGACACCAGTGGGGTGTGATGTCATACAGAGTAGATGCACCGTGTTACTAGTAGGAAGCAGAAAGTTTCAGAATTCAGAAGCATGTCTGACCCAAAGGGATTTCAGAAAAAAGACTGGATTGTACTGCTAACCTCATTTATCAATGAAAACAGTAACACTTGGGCAATTAAGGGCCTCCCTAAGATTGTGAGTTTAAGAATGGGAGCCCAGATAAAAATGCCAAAGCTGTGAGTTTGAACCCTTGACTCTACAACCCACATGACAGCAGGGCCCAGGGGTGGGAGCCCAAGACCAAAGCTCGGGACTCTGGGACCCAGGACCCACCTTCAGGGCCACGTCCTCCTTCCACAGCAACCTGGAGACACAAGTGTCCTGGCCTCTCCTCCCTGCAGCATCACTAGAAGGAACTGCCATCTGAGAGGACACAGGCCCACCCAGAGGAGGGCAGCTTCAGAGGTGAGCAGGGAGGAGCCACCGGGTGAGAGCAAGGCCGGGGCAACAAGATGACATGGGAGTAGGGACTGTTGTGAATCCCCTCCATCCAATTTTTGCCTCAATATGTGACTCTTCCCCATTGGGGAGGTGAGATCTCAACCCAGTGCAACTCCAAGGAGGAGTGTCTTGGAGAAATCACAGAACAAATTAACGTAATGTTTGACTCTTAAGCTCCAAAGCAGCCATCCACACGCCAGTCTGGAAAGATCTAGGAGTAGTCCTACCTGTGTGGATTTTCTTGGCCTGGGAGACTGGTTAGCAGCTTCAAAGCTGGGAAGAAGGGATTGGAAATGAACAAAGATGCTGTGTCTGAGGCTGATATATAGTCTTTTAGGGCATCACAAGGAGGGAGTGGGGATGGACAGGTGTTCGGCCCCCTTTTAAGGGCAGGAGCTGAAAGAGGAGGCACCTGCTGGACTCCTGAGAGGTGACAGCCCTGAGGATGCACCCTGGACAGGGGAGGGGGTGGGAGTGGCAGAATGGAGATGACTGGGGGGATTCCAGGGTCCCAGTGGCCCTCAGGCAGCCCAGTGGGCGTCTTCTGACCCAGAAGGGATGCAGGCATGGAGCCAACCTTCCCATGGAGGAGGGGCCTGGGCTGGAACTGAGACAGGAGGACAGGGGCCTGAAGGGGCTTCAGGGCTGTGACAGGGACACACGGCCAGAGCGGCAGGGGCCCTGGAGACCACAGAATTGCCCAGGTCACCTGCCCAAGGCAGTCCCGCCAGCCAGGGCTGCAGTCCTGCTCACGCAGGGGCTCCTCCAGGGTCCAGTGTGTGGGGGAAGTGAGGCCCCTCTCAGCCTGCCCCTCCTCAGGGACAGCTGCCCTGTTTCCAAGGGACTGTTTGCTGAGAGGCCCCCAGGGCTGAGAGGTCAGCACCCTGAGCCCCAGCCAGCATCCTGCCATCAGGGACCTTGTCACCTTTGCTGATAATAAACCCTGGGACAAGATGAGGCAGAAAGAAACAGAGAGCGAACCTGAGAATCTCCCTGGACTCCCAAAGCTTCTTGAGCCCCAGTTGCCAGTGGAGCCCTGGAGCCTGCGGGTCTCCCAGTGGGCACTGCCAGGGTGGGGAGGGGCACTGGGGTGAGGGAGTCTGGGGGCTCATACTCTTTGTACCCCAGTTTGATCCTGGCTTAATTACCTGAACTCACCCTGAGATTCCACCCAAGACTAAAAGACAACTTTGGACCCCTCTCATGTCACAGAGGGAGGACTTGGAGGAGGAGAGGATGAGGTTCCTTCTGTGTGGCCCTGGGTAAGGCCTATGCCCTCTCTGGGCCTCAGTTCCCCCACCTAGAAAGCAGCAGGCTTGCCTGAGTCTCCCCAGCAGCCCCTCCTCCACTCTAATCTGTGATCCTGGACATGGTGCCCCCGTCAGAGCACAGCCTGGATGTGGCAGAGCCCTGCCAGCCCAGCAGCCAGGTGGTGGACTGGAAGACAGGGAGCCAGAAAGGTCATGAGGAATGAGGAGGAGGTGCCAGAAGGGCAAAGAAGTGGAAGGGAGAGATTGTGGGAGACCCCTCAGAGCTGGATGAACCTGGGCAAGTTACTCACCAGAGCCTTAGTTTCCGCATCTGTGCAGGGGGCTTAGTATCCACTTTACATTAATTAAATGTATGGAAGCATGTGAAGGGCTTATCAGAGGCGTGGCACATGGCACACTCAATCCATGCCATTTACCTGTCCCTCTACCCCTCACAAAGGACCCAGAAGGCCCTGGCTCCACTCTGGGCATCAGCACACGCAGCTTGATTTGCTGCAAATCAGGGACTGCAAACCGGCTTGTACTGGAGATGGTCCAGCGATGTGTTTGGTTTTCTTTCATAGTGCTTTCAGAAAGAGATGGTTTCTTTTTTTCCTTAAGTGTTTGGTAGCTGCACAGTGCTCCAATTTCACATGAAAATCCAGATTTCCAGCTACTTCAAGCCTCAGGAGATCTGGTTACACCAGACTGCATTCCTTAAAAAGGGGGTCACTGGAGCTGAGCAGCTGCTATGTCCTTTACATTGTTTTTCATTCTCCATTTAATTTTCCATATTTTCTTTTTCTCATGTATAACTGAACTGACATAAAGTAGGACTATGATCATCTCCCATGTGCCTGTTTTCCCCTCTTGGGCGTGGCCAGGCTTCCTGTCTGCTCACGGAAGCATCCATCCCTCCATCCAGGGAGCGTGCATGTCCTCAACCTCGTGTACAGCCTTCAGCACATTTCACATGCTCTGACATCACATTTGGACATGTGTGTACATATAAGCATACAAATTTATAAGGCATATCTGTATATCTTTTCCAGTTTTATACGCGTGAAAGTGGGTCATGCTCACGGCATCTTGCTTTTTCATCACCCTTGAGAAGTGCAGCTGGTCCTCTCCAGAGGCCCTAGTCCTTTCCATCCCCTTTAGTTATTTCCTTCCCTCCTGGCTCCTGTGGGCGTTTGAACTGACCCATCTTCTCTAGATCAGTGGACCCTCCCTGTGAGTCTCAGACCCTGGGGGCACAGGATATGACCAGGGGTCCTGGGATCCACATGACCACCATGCTCTAGAGTAAGAGGTCAGCAAGCTTTTCTGAAAACTTAAAAAATAAAAATGACAAAGAATTTATTTTTCATTTCTTGAAATTCATCTTGAATTTCCAGGGTTACTGCCGCAAACCATCACAAGCCTGATGGCTTAAACCAACAGCAGTGTATTCTCTCAGGGTTCTGGAGGTCAGAATTTTGAAACAAGGTGTCAGCAAGACTGCTCTGTCTCTGATGCCCCAAGGAAGGGTCCCTCTTTTAGCTTCTGGAAGCCCCTTAGCCATTTTACCCAACTCAGGCTTGTCTGCTTATCCCTCAAGAAGCCAAACACTGAGAGACCAGTGTCCGGCTTTGTCTGGGACAAGGTGCTGCTCCTCCGCTGTGAACACAATCATCACCCACGTCTGTTCATCAGCCTGCACTGGGCAGTGGGTTGAAAAAAGTACTAATGAACGTTTCTGACATTTTTTGTGTACAGAGGACTGGTGATTTTATGGTTGAGTAGGTTTGAGGTGGAAAGTCCGATAATAGTCCTCGGGCACTCAGACCTCCTGCAGGAAATCGTCTTGTTGGAAATCTACCCTCTCCTTCCTCCTTCCCCTGTAGTGGACACACCCTGGCCAAACTGAGTGTTCCGTCAAGGCTTAAACAGGAGAAAGTGTTTCGGACCCTCTTTCTCATGCTGGGCAGGGGGTTGGGGGTTGGGGGGTGGGAGGGGGAAGTGCCCCAGGTTAGAACTCCTGTGGTTTTAGAACAATAGAGCTCTTCCTGTTCCAGAGACTGGGGGAGGGGGTGCAGACCTGTGCAGCCCCTGCCTGGAGCATTAGGATAGGAACCACAGAGGTGGGGGAAATTCAGTTCCTTAAGAAGCTGACCCCCTCTTCTCCCTCCCTCTCCTGCAAAGATTCATCTGTAAAGGGGGCAGGCTTTTCACAGTTTAGTTTCCTTTTTGTCTTCAATTTAGTGCCCTTGTTGGAAGAATTTTGCCTTTCCATGTTCTGTTACTGTTACTATGGAGTAACAGTAAGTAAGTAACCTGCCACTTACCAGACCTTTGACAAATTAGTTCTAATTCCAAATAGTGGAAGAATTTAGAGACGCATCAGGGGCCACCATTCTTCAGAACTGAAAGTAAACAGGGCCAGTCTGTATTGCAATTTAAAAAAAGAAACTTTGAAAACAAGGCCATAGCTCTAGTTTTGACAATCTGCCAAGATGTGTCCAGTGGACCTCTGCAAAGTCTAGAAGTCCACTGGATGGATGTAGGCCTCCCCACTTCACTTCACCCACTCCCCTGGAACAGATTACAAACAAACATACAAATTCCCCCTTGAGTAGAGGCTGGTACAGAGTCACAGAAAAGCCAGGTTCCACTCCTGTGCTGTCCAAATTGACCCCAAAGTACCAAAGGGCAAAGAATAGTCCCAAACAGGTGGGAAGGGGGCTTCCAAGGTGCATACCCCTCTACTCACTCAGTCAACACCTCCGCAGCTCCTTCAGAGGCCAGTTTCCTTCTCTCAACAGAAAGCGAAAGCAGGTTGTGAGGTAGGACTAGGGAGGGACAGGGCGAGTTCGGAAACTAACATGTTTGCCAGCTACTGGCACATCCCTGAAGATCCTCACTGGGAGCATCTGGCACCCCGACCTCCCCAGACACACCACCATTGTCACCCCTGGAGGAGGGAGAGGGGCCAGAGCCCCAGGGACGTGACTGCTGCCTGGATGGTCAACACCGTCACCCAGCTCAGAAGAAGAACTCAGAACTGAGGAACAAGAGTTGGGTGAAAGAAAAGTAGCTTTATTTTAAGGAAGTTGCAACTGGGGGAGAAAGCAGATCACTGTGCAAAAGAACCAGCTCCCAGCACTCCAAGGTTGAGCCGGGATTTATACAAGGAGGGAAACAGGAAAGGGATGCGGGCTGTAGGCTGCATTGCTGGAGGTGCTCTGTGATTCTATTTCAGAGACTTTACATTAACCACGAGACACCTTTCTGGCTTTTAAACTTGAGTGTGGTCCTTACATTGTCCAGATCAGTGGGTCATTATTCCACAGGTCACCGGTCATATATTTCTAGAGAAAGGAGAGCTAAGATAGACAAAAACAGGCAGATCAACACAGTCCATTCTTTGGACTGATCAAACAGGTAAAACAGCCCATCAAACTCTGGAGCCATGTTTAACTATTCATAAGACTTTGGCTGTAAAACAAGCAAGGTTTTAACACTATTGATGGTGTCTGACCATCACCATCACTATGGCAGGAAGCTGGCTGGGGCTCAGCGTGCTGGCCCTTCAGCCCTGGGGGCCTCTCAGCAAACAGTCCCTTGGAAACAGGGTGCTGTCCCTGAGGAGGGGGCGGGCTGGGAGGGGCCTCACTCCCCCACACACTGGACCCTGGAGGAGCCCCTGTGTGAGCAGGACTGCAGCCCTGGCTGGCGGGACTGCCTTGGACAGGTGACCTGGGCAATTCCGTGGTCTCCAAGGTCCCTGCCACTCTGGCCATGTGTCCCTGTCATAGCCCTGAAGCCCCTTCAGGCCCCTGTCCTCCTGTCTCAGTTCCAGCCCAGGCCCCTCCTCCATGGGAAGGTCAGCTCCATGCCTGCATCCCTTCTGGGTCAGAAGACCCCTACTGGGCTGCCTGAGGGCCACTGGGACCCTGGAATCCCCCCAGTCATCTCCACTCTGCCCACCCCACCCCTACCCATGTCCCAGGTGCATCCTCAGGGCTGTTCCCTCCCAGGGGTCCTGCAGGTGCCTCCTCTTTCAGCTCCTGCCCTTAAAAGGGGGCTGATCATCCGTCAATCCCCACCCCATCCCTGGGATGCCCTGAAAGTCCCCCCATAAGCATCAGACACAGCATCCTTGTTCATTTCTAATCCCTTCTTCCCAGTTTGAAAGCTGCTAAGCAGTCTCCTAGGTCAGGAGAATCATCACTCAGGTAGGACTACTTCTAGATCTTTTTAGACTCTCACCTGGATGGCAGCTTTGGAGCTTAACAGTCAGACATTATGTTAATTTATTCTGTGGTTCTTCAAAGATGTTCTACTTTGGAGTCATGCTGGGCTGGGGAAGGTCTCCCCTCTCCAATGGGGAAGAGTCACATGTCAAGGCAAAACTGGGGGAGGGGATTCACAACTCCCTACTTCCCAAGTCATTTCATCCACTCGGCCTTGCTCTCACCCCATGGCTCCTCCTTGTTCATTCCTGAAACTGCCCTCCTCTGGGTGGGGCTGTGTCCCTCAGTTGGCAACTCCTTCTAGTGATGCTGCGGGGAGGACAGGCCAGGACTGTCTGCAGGTTGCTGCAGAAGGAGGTCATAGCCCTGAAGGGGTGTCCTGGGTCCCAGAGCCCAGAGCTTTGGTCCTGGGCTCCGACCCATGGGCCCTGCTGACGTGTGGGCTGTAGAGCAAAGGGCTCAATCCATGGTTTTGGCATTGCTATCTGGGTTCTCACTCCTCAGCTTTTAACCTTAAGCCACTTGAGTCCTCCAGCCTTAGTTTTCTCATCTGTAAAATGGGGTTAGCAGTATAATCCACAGTTTCTTTTCTGAAAGCTTTAGAGTCAGAATTGAGATATGCTCCAGAATTGAGACATTTTCAGCCCCAGACAGATAATCTGGTGCATCCATGCTGTATGACATAATACTGAAAAGCTCTTTGTAATTAAATACATGAGTATCTATGCAACTGCCTAAATTAAACTTTCACTCTAAGTGAAATAAATGTATGTATGCATGCTAAATCGCTTCAGTCATGTCTGCCTCTTTGCGACCCTATGGACTGTAGCCCACTGGGCTCCTCTGTCCATGGGATTCTCCAGGCAAGAATACTGGAGTGGGTTGCCTTGCTCTGCTCCAGGGGATCTTCCCAACCCCAGGATCAAATCCTGGTACTCTGAGGCTCCTGCATTACAGGCAGACTCTTTACTCTTGAGCTAATGGGGAAGCCCCAAGTAAAATAAATAAAGATCATTAGATATCTAGTGTATGTTTAGGTCAAATTCTGTTACCAGATGAATTATTTAATATTTTTTAATTTTCAGGGCCTAAAAGGCTTGGGGTGCCAGATAAAGGCCATCCTACTCTGTTTCTGTAGATAATGACACAGCTCAAAGGGCGAAAATATGCTCGTGGTTTGAAGCCAGACCCAACCCCGCTGGGAGTCTTGGGATAAGACAAGTCTCCTGACAAGGCCAAGGCTGATGGGTGGGGAGAACCATTCTGGAGCGGCTGTGCTGTTACCCGAGTGTCTGAGACACTGGTTCCAACTCCACAGATCCCTAGCCTCAGCCCTCACAGGGCCGAGTCTTTCCCTGGCATCTGACTTAATCCGCCTCCGAAGCTGGATCTTTCTCCGGTGGGTCCTCAGCCATGACCACTCTCATGCTGGTGAAGGTGTCCTGCCTGACCATCGTGACCTCCCCGTAACCGTCCTGAGGCCTGGACTTCTGGACCATCATGGGCTACTTCCTCCGAACACTGCAGTTGTTCTCCACCTGCGTGGCCATCTCACTAGTGGGCAGCCTGGACAGCTGGACGGTGCCCACAAGTAACTGGTCCTTTGTTATCTTGTGCTTCTGCTTTGTGGTGACCTTCATCATCCTCATAATTGAATCACTGGCACTACAGTACTACTTCTCCTTCTATTGGGGAGATTTTCTTCTCTGCCATGCCTGCTACCTCGCCCTCTTCTGCCTCTTGGTCTCCATCATTTACCCTGCTACCTATGTTCGGTTTTTGTTTTACACCCCCTCCTGGGACCATGCCATCGCTGCTACTGCGTTCTGCTTCATTTCTACTGTGTCTTATGCCACCGAAGCAATCTGGATCTTGGGCTGGCCGCAGACAGGTGATTTCACTGGCTATATAGGTAGCCTGCCATTCCTCCTCAAGATGCTAGAGACCCTGGTGGCCTGTGTCATCTTACCCTTCATCAGCAATCCCTACCTGTACGTGGACCATCCATTGCTGATGTCGTGTGTGGCTGTGTACTCCATCTGCTTCATCCTGGGGGTCGTGACCATCCTGTTGAACCTGGCTGACTGTGAGAACCGGCTACCCATCTCCTCCTCCGTGTTCCACCTGGTGCTGAGCCTGCTCTCCGTCCTTCTCTACATTGGTGCTCTGGTCCTCTGGCCTCTCTACCAATTTGACAAAAAGTTTGGTGGGCAGCCCAAGAGGTCCCGGGATGTGAGCTGTCAACATAGATTGACCAACTATGTTTGCCCCTGGGACCAGCGCCTGGCTGTGGCTGTCCTGACAGCCATCAACCTGCTGGTTTACGTGGCCGACCTGGGGTACTGGGCCCGCCAGGTCTCCGTAGGGACTGAGGACCAGCCCGGGGACTCCTGATCACCGCTGCTCACAGGAGGTATCTTCACCGAGCTCCGACTTCCTCTTCCTGGCTCCCTCTCTCCCTCCTCACATCCTTCCCCATTTATCTCACTCTCCTTTCTATTCCCTTCTCCTCCTCTGCTCTGTCTCCCTCCTGTTTTCTTTGGTTTCCCACATTGTTTTGCCTCTTTCTCTTGCTTCTCTCATCTTTTCTACATTTTTTACTTTCTGCCCCTTTTCTGGTCACCCTTGGCTTTCCCATCTCCTGTATCTTGACCACCTCTCCCCATCTTCCTTCTGATCCATCAGGACCTGAGACTCCTTCCTTCTCTGCCCACCGCCCCCTCCCACCTCCTAAGGTGCTGACTCGGCAGCAGAAAGCCCTCTATGAAGCTGTTCACACCCTGGGCCTCCGGAGGGGGCCTCATTGTCAAAGTGTGTCTGTCCCCCTGGGGGTGCCTTAGTTAGTGTGAGGGGTGGATTTGGGGTGTGATTGGTAACTAAGTATCAGGCCTCACTTCCTCCTGGTGGAGGGGGTGGTACAGTGCACCTCTCCTTTAAGTAAAAAAAAAAAAAAACCTCTGGAGATCAATAATTTCCCTTGGGCAGAAGCGCTAATGCAGAGACTTGGATCCCTAGGCCTCCTTGGGGCTCCGTCCCACCTGTTGGCTCTGGAATGTTTACTGATCAACTAAAACCCACTGTCTGCAGGCCTTGTGGACGAAAAAATACTGTGAGTCATTTCTGTAAATGGTGAATGCTGCTGGCCATCAAGCTTTAGCCACTGCTGCAGCCCCCAGTGGGGGTGGCCCGAGGGGAATTCACGATGGAGGAAGACAGGGCACTGGCTTTAGATCATTACAATGCATAAGGAAGGAATGATTCTAATGCGCTCAGACTCCTGCGCCTTCTGGTCCCGAGAAAAATACTAAATCCTGAGATTTCTGTTTTTGTGATTAGTAATAATCCTTTGATGTTTGACTACATGTTTCCTTTTTTTTTTTTTTCCAGCAAATACTCCAAGTATCCTGGCCCTGCCTCACCTCTTGGAACAGTTCTGCAGAGTGATCTGTGAAGTGTCTCCCAAGCTATAGTCTCTAGTGAGGTCTCCAAACAGAATGTAACTCACAACTTAGATTGTGAGGTTTTTTGTTTTCCCTTCAGTCAGCAGTTTTGGTGACTGATGAAGGAACCCAGGGCAGACTTCTTCTAACTCTCTACAAGGCACTGGAGATTGGGTACCTTTTGTGCTCATCTGCCTCCTCAGAGAGTCCAGATGAATATGGGGGAGGTTATTGGATCTCCTATTATTGGGTGATGATACGAAGTTTGATTTGGCATTATTGGAGGGGTAGGTTTTCCTCGGCACTTAGTTCAAGAAGCAGTACCTGCGTTATTCTCAGGAGAAAAACACTAGGATGATTTTGCTCAGTGGAAACACACTGAGTGATATGAAATGGAATCCATATTTTAATGGCAGGAGGAGAAAAGATTAAATATAAAATTTTCTTTTCCCTGTTTGGGCCTCCTCCCTTCCCTTATTGGGATTGTTGTGCATCTGCATTAACCACGCCTCCTAAGTAGACAACATTCCTTCTTTATAATATCAAGGATCACAGCTTCTTAGGAGATAACCTTCTTTTTTCTCCTAAGAGGCCACAATGACCTGTACCCACCACACACTTTTTTGAGCTGATCTGGATCATGTTAAGTGTCAGTAATACCTCATTTGACAGATAACCCTTTGTCTCAAAAGCTTATTTAACTGTGCTTTGACCTTGTGGGTAGAACATTCACAGAGTGTTCTGAAAGACTGTCTCCTAGTTTATAATTCCCAGACTGGCCCCAATAAAAATTTCCATTTGTCTCTTAGACTGCCTGTCGATTAATTTTTTTCATCACAATGGGTTATTCTCAGATGAAAGACACAGAGAAGTGCTTACAGAATTATATTTACAAGGTCTTGCTTAATTGGAAATTAGAGGAAACATCACCCCAAAATGGCCAAATTGGTGCTCATTGGACTTTGCAAAATTAAATCGTTTTGCATGTGCAGCTAGAAAAACCAGCTTGATAAAATATCTTTTTAGAATTCTGACCTTAAAGGATCAAAAGCCCTTAAGTGGGATCTTGCCTTTCTCTTCCTGCATCTTTGATATGTAAACATAACTGATCTTCTGAGGCTTTTCCCCCCCTGTATTTTAAGAGTTTCCTATATTTTAAGAGTCTCTACCATCCAGAAGGAACACATGGCAGCCAGTCAAGTAGATCAGAATTTTAAGGAGATTTTTTTTGGTTTGGCTGTGTCAACACTCCTAGCCCATAAGTTGGCCTTTGTCACCTTTGCCTTCCAGGTATAGGTATCTGCCTGTACAGTCAAGGCCCTTTATTTTCTTAGACTATTTTTGAAAGAAAGCTTTCTGGATCTTGTGAAGGCTATATCCTCTTCTGGGGGCACCTCTTGTATCTTATTGGTTTGAGTCACTAATAAAATTACTACTCATCAATGGCCAAATGACAACAGATATTATTTTCTTGGGCTCCAAAATCTACTGCAGATGGTGATTGCAGCCATGAAATTAAAAGACGCTTCCTCCTTGGAAGGAAAGCTATGACAAACCTAGACAGCATATTAAAAAGCAGAGACCTCACTTTGCTGACAGAGGTCCATATGGTCAAAGCTATGGTTTTTTCAGTAGTCATGTATGGATGTGAGAGTTGGACTCACATAAAGAAAGCTGAACGCCGAGGAATTGATACTTTTGAACTGAGGTGTTGGAGAAGACTCTTGAGAGTTCCTTGGACAGCAAGAAGGTCCAACCAGTCCATCCTAACAGAAATCAGTCCTAAATATTCATTGGAAGGACTGATGCTGAAGCTGAAACTCCAATACTTTAGCCACCTGATGAGAAGAACTGACTCATTTGAAAAGACCCTGATGCTGGGAAAGATTAAAGGCAGGAGGAGAAGGGGACGACAGAGGATGAGATGACTGGATGGCATCACTGACTCACTGGACATGAGTTTGAGTAAACTCTGGGAGTTGGTGATGGACAGGGAAGGCTGGCATGCTGCAGTCCATGGGATTGCAAAGAGTCAGACAAGACTGAGTGACTGACCTAAACTGAAATGAACTGAACAGAACTGATGTACCATGAGTTGGAGCTGAGACACTTCCTTAAAGCCAGGGCCATGTGGCCTATAGGGTCAGATTTTTTTTAGTTTGGATTTTTTTTTTAAGTCACCATGAGAGAAATGGAAATCTCAAGTCCTCTCTTCTTGTGGGTTTGGGCCAAAATATTCTTTATCCCTAAGCTCTAAAAACTCCAACCTGAGAAATTAACTCAATTTGTGCCCAACAGGTGATTGGCCAGGAGGATTCTAAGCAAGTGCACTTCTTCTGGGTGAAGCTTGCAACCCAGGAGCCAGGATCCTCCCAGGAAAAATGGGGTCCTGTAAAAGGGGGCTCACAGTTTAATGACAAGGTACACAAGGGATCAACCCACTGTGAGTCCCAAGAACTCCAGGAACAGACACAAATCTGAAAGAGACAGCAAATAAATACAGTTAATACAATTAATCACATTAGAAAAAGTCACCATGAAAAAAGGACAGGAATATGAGAGCAAGGAGCATATGAATTGAAGCGTGTCCTCCAAAAAAGTCGTGTCTACTCAGAACCTCAGAATGTGACCTTATTTGGAAGTGTCAGGTGAGTGTAGATGTCACGTGAGGGTATGTTCCTCAGTTCTTCTCTCGTCACAACAAAGATTTGGAGTGACTGACACTGAAGCCCTCCGCAGGTGACAGCTCTCAGGTCTGGACAGACCATGTTATAGCTCTTAAATAAATCAGTGTTACAGCTCAGTGTTATAGCTCCATTTTATTTAGAAGATGATAGCCGGAGAATTCATCCTCGAAGCATGAGGGCATGCCGATCACCTAACAGAAGTAAGGTCTCTGCTGACATATTTAGTTAAGAATTCCGGTGTGGAAATTGTCCTGGACAGAGGGTGAAACCACAGTCCAGTAACTGATGTCTTTACAAGAGAAAGGACAGAGAGATTCACATACATGTAGCTGAGACAAGATGAGCACGTGAAGGTGGAAACAGAGAAGGAGTTAAGTAGCCACAAGCTAAGGAGTCTCCAGAAGTTAAAGAAGAGAAGAACAGACCCTCCCCTGGGCTATCAGAGACAGCACAGCCCTGCTGACCCCTTGTTTCAGACTTCTGACCTCTAGAACTGTGAGAGAATAAGTTATTGTTGTTTTAAGATACCAAGCTTATAGTAATCTGTTGTACAACTAATTTGTTACAAAACCAAGATAAATTTCCAGAAAATTTTCCAGAAATGTTTGCCTACCTCCTGCCCTAGAGCGTGGTGGCCGCATGGATCCCAGGACCCTTGGTCATATCCTATGTCCCCCAGTGTCCAAGACTCATGGGGGAGGGTCCACTGATCTAGAGAAGGGGGGGGTCAGTCCAAACGCCCACAGGAGCCTGGAGGGAAGGAAATAAGTAAAGGGGATGGAGAGGACTAGGGCTGCTGGAGAGGACAGAGGCAGCTGGGGGTGATGGAAAAGCAAGATGCCATGTGCATGATAAGTTCTTGTGTTTAAAAAACAGGAAAAACGGTTACAGATATGCCCTACAAACATGTGTGCACATCTGTGCACATGCGTCTACATATGATTTCAGAGCATGTGAAATATGTTGAAGGCTGTACACGAAGCTGAGGACACGGATGCTCACTGGATAGAGGAGTGGACGCTCCTATGAGCAGGCAGGAAACCTGGCCATGCCCAAGAGGGTAA
The DNA here is from genome assembly GCA_007570785.1 of Antilocapra americana. Lineage (NCBI taxonomy): Eukaryota > Metazoa > Chordata > Mammalia > Artiodactyla > Antilocapridae > Antilocapra > Antilocapra americana. The sequence continues at coordinate 8,567,296 of ML663013.1, forward strand.
ACCAGGACATGGGAGATGATCATAGTCCTGCTTTACATCAATCATACATGAGAAGGAGAAAAATACAGAAAATACTAAGCAAAGATGAGCATGAGGAACAAGATAAAGTAAAGGGCTGAGTAAGTGCTCAGCTCCAGGCACACACCCCCACTGCTTCCTAAGGGCACACAGCCCAGTGACACAAGATCTCCTGAGGATTCAAAGAAAGCTGGATGTGCAGATTTTCACTGAAATTAAAATATTGAGTAGATAACAAACACTGAAGAAAAACATAACACCAATTCTATATGATCTCTCCTAGGAAACACTGTGTAGGGAAACCAAACAGTGGACTACCTGCAGCACAAACTGGTTTGCAGTCCCTGATCTAGAACAAATCAAGCTTGCATGTGCTGATGTCCAGAGTGGGACCAGGGCCTTGTGGGTCCTCTGTGAGGGGGAGGGGGACAGGTAGCGGGCATCGATTGAGTCTGCTTATGTTCCAGGCCCTCTGATGAGCCCTTCACTTGCTTTCATACATTTAATTCATATGAAGTCAATACTAAGACCATTGCACAGATGGAGAAACTGAGGCTCTGATGAATAAACTTGCCCAAGGTCATCCATTTGTGAAGCGTCCCCTCCAGTTCCCACAGCCTCCTTGTCACTCTGAGTGTTCATCTCCCCTCCACCTTCTCTGCCCCTCTGGCACCTCCTCCTCCTTCCTCATGACCTTTCTGGCTCCCTGTCTTCCAGTCCACACGCCTGGCTGCTGGGCTGGCAGGGCTTAGCCATACCCAAGCTGTGCTCTGACAGGGGCACCATGTCCAGGTTCACAGGCTGGAGTGGAGGAGAGGCTGCTGGGGAGACTCAGGCAAGCCTGCTGCTTTCCAGGTGGGGGAACTGAGGCCCAGAGAGGGCATAGGCCTTACCCAGGGCCACACAGCAGGAACGCCCATGCCTCTCCTTCCCCTTCCAGCTCTTCCTCTGTGCCATTAAATGAATCCAAAGTTGTAATTTAGTCTTAGCTGAAATTGAAGGATGAGTTCCTGGAGGTTAGTGAGAACAAAACTGGGGTACAAAAAACATAACCTCCACAGCCTCCCTCACCCCAGTGCCCCTCTCCACCCTGGCAGTGCCCACTGGGAGACCCGCAGGCTCCAGGGCTCCACTGGCAACTGGGGCTCAAGGAGCTTTTTGAGTCCAGGGAGGTCCTCAGGTTTGCTCTGTGTTTCTCTTTCCAGCCTCAGCTTGTCCCAGGGTTTACTATCAGCAAAGGTGACAAGACCCCTGATGGCAGGAAGCTGGCTGGGGCTCAGGGTGCTGGCCCCTCAGCCCTGGGGGCCTCTCAGCAAACAGTCCCTTGGAAACAGGGCAGCTGTCCCTGAGGAGGGGCAGGCTGGGAGGGGCCTCTCTACCCCCCCACACTGGACCCTGGAGCAGCCCCTGTGTGAGCAGGACTGCAGCCCTGGCCGGCAGGACTGCCTTGGGCAGGTGACCTGGGCAATTCCGTGGTCTCCAGGGCCCCTGCCGCTCTGGCCGTGTGTCCCTGTCACAGCCCTGAAATTCCTTCAGGCCCCTGTTCTTCTGTCTCAGTCCCAGTCCAGGTCCCTCCTCCATGGGGAATGAACAGCATCCTTGTTCATTTCCAATTCCTTCTCCCCAGCTTGGAAGCTGCTAACCAGTCTCCCAGGCCAGAAAAGTCCTCACTCAGGTAAGACTACTCCTAGATCTCTCCTGACCCATACCTATATGGCAGATTTGGAGCTTAAGAGCCAAACATTTTGCCAATTATTCTGAGGTTCCCCTGTGACATCCCACCTTGAGTCATACTGGGTTGGGTGTCTCCCTTCCCCAATGGGGAAGAGTCACATGTTAAGGAAAAGTTGGGCAAAGGATTCAAAGCAGTCCCTACTTCCCATGTCATCTTGTCCCCATGGCCTTGCTCTCACCCCATGGCTCCTCCCTGTTCACCCCTGAAGCTGCCCTCCCCCAGGTGGGGCTGTGTCCCCTCAGATGGCAGCTCCTTCTAGTGAGGTTTCTGGGACACGTGTGTCTTCAGTTTGCTGTGGAAGGAGGCTGTGGCCTGAAGGCAGGTCCTGGGTCCTAGAACTCCCAACCACGGGGCCCCTGCTGACAAGTGGGCTGTAGAGCAAACCGCTCAAATCCACAGTTGATACTTTTATCTGGGATTCCCAGTTCTTAGCCGTGCCACCTTAAGGAAGGCACTGGATTCCCCAAGAGTCAGTCTTCTCATACAGACAATGGAGTGAGCAATACTATCCATAATCCCTTTTCTGAAATCCCCGGGTCAGATCTGTTCTAGGACTCAATGTTTTTTAGCTTTAATCGCATAACCTGGTGCATCTCCCTACATGCCATAATACCCAATGGGGCCTGGAAGCACCTTTTAATCAAACATCTTAGTATTTCCACAACTGAACTCTTGAACATTTACACTAAGTGAAATAAACATAGACCACAAATGGTCTCATGTCTGTTCAGGCTTTTTTAAATTTCCTTTCCAGTTTCAGAGACTTTAAAGGTTTGGGGTTATAGATAGAGACCATAGTATCATGTGTCTCTGTAGATAATGGCACACAGCACAGGAAGATCTAAAATGCACATAATTTGAGGCCAGACCCAACCCAGCTGGGAGCTTCAGGATAAGACAATTCTGACAAGGCCAAGGGTGGTGGGTGGGGAGAAAAGACTGTAGAGCAGCTGTGCTGTGATCAGGGGTCTGAGTCATTGGTTCAAACTCCACAGGTCCTGAGCCTCGGTCATCACAGGCCCCCTGAGCCTTTTCCAGGTGTCTAACTTAATCTGCCTCCAGAGCTGGACCTTTCTCCCTCAGTGAAGACCACAGCCATATCGGGGACCTGGACTTGCACCACCATTACAGCACCATGAGCTTGTTCTCAGGCCTGGACTCCGTGACCATTGTGGGCTATTTCCTCCGCCTGGGGCAGCTGCTCTCCACCTGTGTGCCCTTCTCGCTGCTGGCCATCGAGGACACTCTGCAGGGGGGCATAGGTAACTGGTGCTTGTTCATCTGGTACTTCTGCTTCTCTGCATCCTTCCTTATCCTCCTAACTGAGTTATGTATATTCCGGTCCCGCATCCCCCACTATTGGGATGGTTTTCTCTATTCCTACGCCTGTTACTTTACCGTCATCTGCCTCTCAGCCTCCATCATCTTCGGCATCACCTACATCCAGTACTTGCCTCCGGGTCCTGCCCAAAATCACGCCATCACCGCCACTGCCTTCTCAGCCATGGCTTCTGTGCTTTACGCTGTGGAAGTGGCCTGGGTGTGTGCCCGGCCCGGCAATATATACTGCTTTGTGCCCACCTTTCAAGGCGTGATCAGGAGGCTGGAGAACCTCGTGGCCTGTGTCATCTTCGGCTTCATCACTAACATTGACTTGTACTGGCACCAGCCGGCCCTGATTTGGTGTGTGGTCGTGTACTCCATCTGTTTCATCCTGGGGGCCGTGAACTTCTTTATCAACGGGTGTGACTGTGACAACGACAGCAGGCTGTCCATCCCCTACCCTGGTTTCCTGGTGGGGCAGACGGTGCTCTCCATCCTCCTCTACACCACCGCTATGGTCCTCTGGCCGCTCTACCAGTTTGATGAGAATTTTGGGGGCCAGCCTCAGCGGTCCAACGATACAAGATGCGGCAGTGAACTTCCCCCCACACTGTGCGTCTGGGACCAACGATTGGCTGTGACCGTTCTGACAGGCATGAACTTGCTAGCTTACGTGGCTGACAGCGCATACATGGCCTTGGTTTTTGTAGGGTAACGCTCTGCCCGTGAGTCCTGATTTTTCCTCTTAACAGAAATTTCATTACTGAGCTCTGCCTTCTCTGATGTTCTCTTCCTGGCTCCCTCTCTCCCTTCTCACATCCTTCCCCATTCATCTCACTCTCTTTTCTGTTTCCTTCCCCATTCATCTCACTCTCTTTTCTGTTTCCTTCCCTCATTCTGCTCTGACTCCTTCCTGTCTTGTGTGGTTGTTCACATTCTCTTTTGCCTCTTTATCTCGCTGTTCCAGCTTTCTTACATTTTCTACTCTTTGTCCCTTTTCTGATCTTTCTTAGTTTTCTCATCTCCCATGTCCTGACCACCTCTCCCCATTTTGCTTCTTCTGAGCCATCAGGACCTGAGACCCCATCCTCCTCTGCCCACCGCCCCCTCCCACCTCCTAAGGTGCTGACTCCCCAGCACACAGCCCTCTGTGCAGCTGTGCACACCCTGGGCCTCCAGAGGGGCCTCATTGCCAAAGTGCGTCTGTCCCCCAACAGTGCCTTAGTTGACATGGGTGGGTATGGGGCAGTGAGGATGGGGGGCAGGGTGGATAGGGACTGAACCCTCTTTCTCCCAGTGGAGGGAGGTGTCCACCCCACCTCTCCTTTAAGTTAAAAAATAAACCTGGAGGTTCATAATTTCCAAGAGGATTAAAGCAGAGACCTTGGGTCCGTGGGCCCCACCTGGTGCTAAGCCCTTCCTGAGATTGGCACCAGGATTTCTGCAGGCTCACTAAACACCTGCTGCCTCGAGGGCATCTTAGAGGAAGCCAGGAGTAGATACCCTACCATTCCAACTACGCTCTGAGGAATCAAGGTAGGAGCTGGCAGAGAAACCCAGAGTCTTGAAGACACCTATCTGCAGTGTTTGTGAGGGGAAGCGATGTGGCCCTGCAGGTCCTGCCTCTGCAGGGAGAAGAGGATGGACACTGCAGCCTTAAAGGTGATGTTAGCTGGATTTCTTTTCTGGTTACAAGGGCACAAGTTATTGGGTGGCCCAATTCTTAAGGGAGAAGATTCCTTTCGTGTTATTTTTTGTGGTGCGGTTTGAACCGGATGGGGATTGCTGCTGCTGTAGTCAAGGAAGCTGCATGCATTGAGTGTGTGGGGCACACACCTGTGTGCCAGCTGCTTTCTGATGCTGCGTCCTGTTTCTTTGTGACTCAAGAATAATGAGATCCATGTAAATGGATATTATTTTTAAAAATTCTTGGAGCTCCTGGTACCCGTCACCAGGTCAGTCATAGAGAGAAGCATTGTCCAGAGGTGTTGGCCCTTGTACCGCATCTGTACTGTTGGCTTTTAAACCTTTAGCCCAGAGAGTAAAGAATCTGCCTGCAATGCAGGAGCCCCGAGTTTGATCCCTGGTTCAGGAAGATCCCTTGGAGAAGGGACCGGCAACCCACTCCAGTATTCTTGCCTGGAGAATTTCATGGACAGAGGAGCGTGGTGGGCTACAGTCCCTGGGGTCATGAGGAGTCGGACACCACTAGCACACACACAAGATAAAAGGAAACCCACAAAATCCACCGATCCTAATTACCCCAAATTTGCCTAGAGCTCAAAGCTGCCGAGCAGACTTCCTCCTCACGCAGACCACCCTCTCAAGGAAACCCTCCCTGAGTCTCTATCCCCCTGTCCCGACCCCTCCAGCCCACCATTTACCACCTCAGCCAAATCCTCGAGAAAGGCCCAGTGTTAGGAAAGAAGAGGGGGGCCCCACCATAATGCTCAGCATCTGGTCCCCTAGCTCTTAAAGGGGCCCTGCCAGCTCCTGGGTGCCTCTTTTTAAAGGTGTGTGTGTGTGTGTGTGTGTGTGTGTGTGTGTGTTGTGTGTGTTTCTACTCTCAGCCACAAAGCCTCAGAGCCCAGCATCCTAATGTCTCCAGGCCCAGAGGGGCCAGACAAGCAGAGCTGTGGGGGAGGGGAGGGGAAGGACCCCACTGCTGCCCCTCACTCCTGTACTGGGATGAAGCGTGTGATCCTCACCCAGGGGCAGGTTGCATAGGTGGGGCGGGCTCCCAGGAGGCGGTTCCCATAGCAGAACAGTATTAAGAAGGAATATAGTAATTTCCATATTTTTAGGATGACAAGAAAAATATAAATTTTTTCTCTGCCTGTTGAGGTCTCCTCCCTCACCTCTAGTGTGCATTGTACATCCACATTATGTATTAACTACTCTTCCCTAAGGTCAGAAATACCTGTTCAGCCATAAAAATGAATTTTTCTTCTTCTGGCGCAGCCATGTAACTTAGAAGATAACAATGCTTATTTACAACTTTATTAATACCACAAGTTCTGTTATTTGTATTCTGCCTATTTGACTTTTATATGACTTTTTCTTATATTACCAAATGTTTAATGGAGCCTATGATAAAAATAATAATGACCAAGTGACTTGAAACACTTGACCTGGTGGGTAGTCTGTAAGACCCATGACTATAATGGTGTGACTCTAGATACGGGAAGAAGCAACAGGAGGGAACCATTTTCCGGAGGCTGAGGGACTAGTAAGGCAAGTGGCCCAGAGGAGCTTGCTACTGTTTCTAGGACCAGGTGAGTAACAGCATTTGAGTGGTCTATCAGTGAAATTCTTAACTCTTGAGACAAACTGGTCAAAGATGCCTCCAAAACTTTGATTGAAAATAAAACTAAAATGGACGGGATTATATAATAAAGAATGTTGCCCACCACCCAGGTCTACAAGAATCAAGTCATTAACCACTGTTGTTGCTGACCTACTATCCATCCTGGAGGGAAATCAGAGTGAAGATCAGGATGAGGTGCTTTGTTCTCTGGGAAACCTGGCAGAACCAGCCCTCAATTAAATATTCACAGGAGAAATATTTATGAACTCAGTGTCTTGCATCTTCCCATATTTAGAAAAGCACTAATACCATTAAGTAAGGTATGTGTTCCTCTCAAATAGCAGTCACCTAAAAAGACCTGGTTGCGTGGACCCACTCATCAAAACCACATACATATTTGTGTATGTATGTGGCATATTTAAAAAGCAGAGACATCACTCTGCCAACAAAGGTCCATCTCGTCAAGCTATGGCTTTTCCACAAGTCATGTACATATGACAGTTGAACCATAAAGAAGGCTGAGTGCCAAAGGTGATTTCGAGTTTTGGTGCTGGAGAAGACTCTAGGGTGTCCCTTGGACAATAAGGAGATCAAACTTAAAGGAAATCAGTCCTGAATATTCATTGGAAGGACTGATGCTGAAGGACTGAAGAACTGAAGCTCCAATACTTTGGCCACCTGATGCAAAGAGTTGACTCATTGGAAAAGACTGATGCTGGGAAAGATTGGGGGCAGAAAGAGAAAGGGGAGACAGAAGATGAGATGATTGGATGGCATCATCAACTCAATGGACAAGTTTGAGCAAACTTGAGGAGACAGTGAAGGACAGGAAGCCTGGCATGCTGCAGTCCTGCTGCTGCTGCCAAGTCGCTTCAGTCGCGTCCGACTCTGCGCGACCCCACAGACGCAGCCCCCCAGGCTCCCCCGTCCCTGGGATTCTCCAGGCAAGAACACTGGAGTGGGTCGCCATTTCCTTCTCCAGTGCATGAAAGTGAAAAGGGAAAGGGAAGTTACTCAGTCATGTCCGACTCTTCGTGACCCCATGGACTGCAGCCCACCAGGCTCCTCTGTCCATGGGATTTTGCAGGCAAGGGTACTGAAGTGGGTTGCCATTGCCGTCTCAATGTATGAGAATATGATTATATAATTGTACAGTGAGCTTCTTTGCTGCTGTTTTTTATACAAAAGAATCAAAATTTTACTATAACTTATATTGATACTAATTCTTACAACTTGGGCTTGGTAAAATGTGAGTTTTGGCTGGATTTCTAGGACCATAGTTCTCAAACTTCAGTGTGCTTCAGTGCTTTAGATTCACCTGGAGGGCTTATTAACTTGAATTGTCAGGCTGCAGTTCCAAAGCCTCTGATTTAGTTAATAGCAGTCCAGGAACCACAATGAAAATCATTGTGCCTTTTGAGTAATGTTTTTCAAGACTTGAGATAACTGTTCTAACTCAGGTACACTGTCTTACATCTCAGTACATACAAAAGTCTTAATTTGAAATAGTAAGATTTCTAAATGACTTCTATTTTAGAGAATTGTGACATGAAATCAAAATGTAGGCATCAAAAATAATGTTAAAGTGTTTTATCAGAGAAAACTGACAAAAGCAACTCAACTTAAAAATATATATATATTTATCCTCTAGTTAGATTTATTGACTTGACTAATTAGTTCTTCATGAAGCAAAAATTAAAAGAGTAAATCTACTTTATGTGATTTTTTAAAATCTCATCAAAATTGATAGCATCTTTAATTTTTTAAAATTTCCCATTTTTATTTTGCTCATTTTTTTCTGTTGATTATTTTTTGTAATTATAGCTAGGCTTCAACTATTTTTTAAATGAAGTACAGTTAATTTACAGTACTATATTTGTTTACAGTGTACACATGCTCATTCGATGTTTTACTGACTATACTCAATTTAAAGGTATTATAAAATAATGCCTATATTTCCCTCTGCTGTCTGCTGTATCCTTGTGACTTAGTTATTTTACATTTAGTGGTTTGTATCTCAATCTCCTACCCCTATACTGGCCCTCTCACTTCACTCTTCCCACTGGTAGCCATTAGTTCTCTGTATCTGTGAGTCTGTTTCTGTTTCATAGATAATTTCATTTGTGTCATATTTTAGGTTCCACATATAAGTTTTTTCACATGGTATTTGTGTTTCTGACTTACTTCACTTTCTATGATAATCTCAAGGTTCTTGTAGCTGAAAATTGCACTATTTTTATCTTTTCTTTATTTTATATATGAAAATATGAATGGATATTCCATACATGAAAATAGAACTTTCTGTATTTCATTTATAAAAATATGAGTGGATATTTCCATATGTATAAATAGAATTTTCTTTTTAATATATGAAAACATGGGTGTATATTTCCATATATGAAAAGAGAATTTTCTAGATTTCCTGTAAGAAACTATGGGTACATATTTCCACATATAAAAATTGATTTTTTTATATTTCCTATTTGAAAATAAAATTTCTTATATTTCCTATATGAAAATATGGATGCATATATCTATACATGAAAATCTAATTTTCTATATTTTCTGTCTGAAAATATGGGTGCAGATCCTAGAGTTAGCTCTCTTGATAATTTTTTTTTTCTGGCATTTGGAGATGGTCACTGTGGGTATTGCCAATGTCCTTTCCCAAGACAGAGGAAGGGCATTCCCTTCCTTCCAGGTGCTAGCCTGCATTTATTGTTTGTAGACTTTTGATGGAGACCCTTCTGGCTGGTGGGAATTGAGTTCTTATTGTGATTTTTGATTGTCATTCCTGAGGCAATAACAGATGCTCACCGTCTTCTTCTATGGGGGAGATTTGGTGGTTTGTTTTTTTTTCCCCCCTCAAATTGTGGGAGGAAAACCTACCTGCGGCAAGTGGCTTCTAGAAAGTTGGTTTTTTGGAATTTACTTCGGCAATACCTGCCCCAGGACATTTCTTGAGGGCAGCGGTCAGGACCAGCCCACCAGGCTTTCTGAAGTGGAGGTGCTAGTAAGCATCCGCGGTCGAGTTGACGTTACAAGAAACGTCCACAAGGGGGCAGCCGTTTTCACGCCCGCCTCTGGACCCTTCAGTAACAAGTGCCCAGGGAAAGCTGGCTTCCTGGGACGTGAATTAGAGTGGACTGCGCCTGAGCAAACACTCAAGGACTAGCGGCTCAGTACTTCTCCCCTCTAAACCTTCACAACCCTCCCTCCGTTCACACTGTCCCACCCGGGGCCACAGCGTCCTGCTGAGGGTGCTGAGGTGCCTAGGAGGCAGCACTCTCAGGAAGGAGGCTTGAGTTGGGAACCTCAGCACCAGGAGACGTGCAGGCTAGGTGACTATTGCCCCCAAGGTCCTCCAGCCCTTGATCCCTTTCGGGACTCTGATCCCAGCCAGAACGTAGCAGATAGTAGGTCTTTAAAAGGGTTCACCGAAGGGCACTGTGCCAGGCTGCGTTGACCCCAGCCCAGTCCAGGAGTGGGACCCAAAGCTGCTCAGCCTCCAGGGATGGGATAGCATCCCGCGTCAGGGAGGGCAGAGATAACAGAGTAGGCACCGCTTTTCTTTAACATCTTGTTGATGCTGCCTTGCAGTATGGTTGATTTGTTCTGTGACTGTTGTCACTGTACAGCTGTCTGGTTCGGGCAGGACGTATCCATGGAGTGTATTTGTTCTTTTTCAGATTCTTTTGCCATAGGGCTTATTGCAGAAGGTTGAGCAAGGTGCTGGGTGTCAGGTCTTTGGGGATTATCTCTCTCACATGCAATTTTCTGTGTATATGAAGAAGGAAGGAAGGAGATAATCCTTGTGGAGTGTCTCTTAGAGACACACATTTCTGGGTATAGGTCAGAAATAGAGATTTCTGTGTGTATGCAAAAGGAAGGAAGCTGATAATCCCTGTGGATTATTGGTTACAGATACAGATTTGCGCCTGTGTTAGTCAGACAACAACAAGGAGAGAAGTTTGAATCTTCAAACAGCAGTGGGAATGTGAAATGGTGCTGCCATTTTGGAAAACAGTCTGGCAGTTCCTCAAAATATCAAACTTGGAGTCACCACATGACCCAGCAATTCCACTCTTACGGATAAACCCAAACACTTGTGCACACATGTCCACAACAGCCCAATTTCCAACAGCCAACAGAAAGGGGGAAACCACCCAAATGACCATCATTAAGAGATTGAACAGATACACACAATAGGGTCTATCCACAAAGTGGAATATGACTCAGCCATGAAAAGGAGTGAAGCTCTGACACAGGCTACAATGTGGATGAATCTTGAACACACAATACTCAGTGAGAGAAGCAGACACAGAAGGACACACAGCATGTGATTTCATTTATAGGAAATGTCCCGAATAGGTAAATCCACAAACTATGAAAGTGGCTTTGTGGTGGCTAGGGGGTAGGGGAGGGCAGGTGGATGGATGGATGTGAGAAGTTGCTGCTGAACCACAAAAGACACCAGGATTCTTGGCCTCTGGAGGAGAAGAATTCAACCTGCAGCCAGAGATGAGGCTTGATCACTCAGATCTTTTGTGTAATAAAGTTTTATTAAAGTATAAAATGGATAGAGAAAGCTTCTGACATAGACATCAGAAGAGGGCAGAAAGAGTGCCCCCTGCTAGTCTTTAGCTGGAGGTTATATAGCTACTAGCAGTCTGCTAATTAAAGAAAGGAACTGTCTCAAAACTCAGAACATGGCACCAGGCCCCTCACCCACAACATACATTTTGAGATAACATTGGCACCAGGTGAGTTATCCCAGCCAGGAAGCGATTGACATAAACCTTGAAGAAAGGCAGATTTGCACACAATATATAGTTTCATTAACACAGATTTGGAGAACAGTATATGAGTATAACATACTGGTTTGTCAAGTAGGTTCTGAGCCTTTAGGCTAAACTGACTTGAAAATAGAGTCTAGGGTAAATGCACAGTACATTAACATAGCTTAAGACAAACATTTCCATAAGAAAAATGCATTGGTTAGCTCAAAGTCTGAGAAAAGTTAAGTTCAGGTGGAAATGGGGGTCATTAAGGCAACACAAAATTTTAAGAGAAACCTCTTTTTATATTTGTATTCAGTTCAGTTCAGTCACTCAGTCATGTGCAACTCTTTGCGACCCCATGAACTGCAGCACGCCAGGCCTCCCTGTCCATCACCAACTCCCGGAGTCTACCCAAACCCATGTCCATCGAGTCAGTGATGACATCCAGCCATCTCATCCTCTGTCATCCCCTTCTCCTCCTGCCCCCAATCCTTCCCAGCATTAGGGTCTTTTCCAGTGAGTCAACTCTCCACATGAGGTGGCCAGAGTATTGGAGTTTCAGCTTCAACATCAGTCCTTCCAGTGAACACCCAGGATTGATCTCCTGTAGGATGGACTGGTTGGATCTCCTTGCAGTCCAAGGGACTCTCAAGAGTCTTCTCCAACAACACAGTTCAAAAGCATCACTCTTCAGCCCTCAGCCTTTTTCACTATCCAACTCTCACATCCATACATGACCACTGGAAAAACCATAGCCTTGACTAGACAGACCTTTGTTGGCAAATTAATGTCTCTGCTTTTCAATATGCTATCCAGGTTGGCCATAACTTTCCTTCTTTTGATTTCATGGCTGCAATCACCATCTGCAGTGATTTTGGAGCCCAGAAAAATAAAGTCTGACACTGTTTCCCCATATATTTCCCATGAAATGATGGGACCAGATGCCATGATCTTAGTTTTCTGAATGCTGAGCCTTAAGCCAACTTTTTCACTCTCCTCTTTCACTTTCATCAAGAGGCTTTTTAGTTCCTCTTCACTTTCTGCCATAAGGGTGTGTCGTTTGCATATCTGAATTTATTGATATTTTTCCCAGCAATCTTGATTCCAGCTTGTGCTTCTTCCAGCCCCACGTTTCTCATGATGTACTCTGCATATAAGTTAAAAAAGCAGGGTGACAATATACAGCCTTGATGTACTCCTTTTCCTATTTGGAACCAGTCTATTGGTCCATGTCCGGTTCTAACTGTTGCTTCCTGACCTGCATACAGGTTTCTCAAGAGGCAGGTCAGGTGGTCTGGTATGCCCATCTCTTTCAGAATTTTCCACAGTTTATTGTGATCCACACAGTCAAAGGCTTTGGCATAGTCAATAAAGCAGAAATAGATGTTTTTCTGGAACTCTCTTGCTTTTTCGATGATCCATCGGATGTTGGCAATTTGATCTCTGGTTCCTCTGCCTTTTCTAAAACCAGCTTGAACATCTGGAAGTTCACAGTTCACATATTGTTGAAGCCTGACTTGGAGAATTTTGAGCATTACTTTACTAGTGTGTGAGATGAGTGCAATTGTGTGGTAGTTTGAGCATTCTTTGGCATTGCCTTTCTTTGGGATAGGAGTGAAACTGACCTTTTCCAGTCCTGTGGCCATTGCTGAGTTTTCCAAATTTGCTGGCATATTGAGTGCAGCACTATCACAGCATCATCTTTTAGGATTTGAAATAGCTCAACTGGAATTCCATCACCTCCACTAGCTTTGTTTGTAGTTATGCTATCTAAGGCCCACTTATATTTGTATAGAGAGGGGGAAAAAATGTAACACTAATTTGCTTCCTCCAGCCACTTAAGAGAGAGATAAAAATGTGTGGCACTCGCAGCCTACTTCCTCCATTTGGAGACCCCTGGCCTTCCTGCCTGTTACCCTCTCATGCCCCCCTTTTCTTCTAGGAGAATTATGTTGTGTAGGGAAAGGGGCGTCGTTCTTGTTCCATAACTGCTTCTGAACTGATAAGGGGTGTTGTTCCTAAATTGATGAGGCAACATACTCTCCTGGCCCTCATATTGAGGGTCCCTGATCTAGGGGCCCCAAGTAATAGATGGAGGAAGCTGCAGCAGTTGCAGGAGTTTGAGCAACCATGTGTAACTTAAAAGCCTTCATGCAATTAGAAACAAAGCCAACTGCACAGTTACAGACGCAGGGAGCAAACAGCAAAAACAGAACAATAAGAATTATTGTAATTAAGATAGTTTTCCACCATGGGGAACTAGTTAACATCTCCCAAAGTGAGGCAATGGAGGCTTCAGGAGTATCCATAGCCTGAATCATTTTGTTCATGTGTTTAGTAAAATGAGTAACATTAGTGCTCATATCAGGTATATATGTACAGCACTGGGTATGAATAATGGCACAAGTTCATCCTTGTGCAGCTGTCAGAATATCTAAGGCCAATCTGTTTTGTAAAACCACCTTTCCAATTTGTATTTGTTCAGCTTGAAGAGCTAAAATAGCTTTTTGAGAATCTTGTAATGCCTGTTGAGTAAAATCAGTCAAAGCATCCACTCGTAGCATAATATTTGTAGTTCCCAGAGAGGGAACAAACACTGCAGCCAAATAATTACACCAGTGAAATACAGAACTTGCCCACTGATTTTTAATGTGTGGTAAACTAGCAGGCTTTTCTGGAAGCTCTGAAAATATGAAGCCGTGAGTAAAAGCTAGACCTAGGGTGCATCTTGCCATCCAGCCAGGGGGAAGCCATGCCCATGGGTGAGAACCACATATCCAATAGGTCTCATTTGGAGCAAGCCAGCGTGACTGAGCTATCCAATCCAAGTCAATGCCTGGCCAGGCAAAGGGAGGACCTGAACTGGGGTTGGAAAACATGGGAATGATTACATTGCATATTTCCTGAGGGAAAATCCCAATTGTTTCCAATCATTATAGTTAAGTTGTTGGCTAACTTCTGCGGATGGCTCTACTTGCCCCTCTAGGGCACTAGATATTAGATGGCCTTCTTCAGGAGTTAGCCATATAACTGCATTCCATATTTGGTAAATGTCAGGTAAAAAGCCCCAGATCTAGACCCACTCACCGCATGTGTAGTGCGATAGTCATCAAACCAAGACAACGTGTAATCAAAGTTAAAAGTCACCTATGTCCATAGCTAAAGTGCGAAGTGTCGCACCAGTCCAGCTTAGGGTTGTTAGACGTCATCAGATCAAGAAGAGGCACCATAGGCTTTCCAAGAAAGCCCAGGCGCACGGAGGAAGAGAAAGGCCAGAGGTGGGCTGCAAGGACAAAGAGGCTGCTCCAGACATCTATGGTAAGCAGTGTTGCCAAGAACCCACTGGCATGAAAGCGGTTGTGTGTCTCTGGTTATTGTTTAAAAATAAGTAACAGGACATGGAATTACTGGGTCAGATGGTACAAGCGTTCCCAAGGCTTTACCAGGACAGTGTCTTCCAGAGAACTGTCAACGATAAAAGTGTGTATCTTTCCCACTAACCCTGTGGACATGGGGAGACACTGACCTTAGAGGAAGAGAAGGAGGTTAAAAAAAAAAAGAAGAAGAAGAGGCATCATATATGATTATTGTTGAAGGTATTCGCAGACTTGGAGAAAGTCTTTTCCTTGAAGTGGAGATGTCCACCAAGGGAAGCCTTCCACTATGAAGAGAGGAGTGCTCGGCAGACCCAGCAGTTAGACCGGTTGTGGAATGCAGCGTAGGAGTGAGCCCAGGACAGGAAGGCATTATCTTGAAGATCAAATGGGCAGACTCAGGATTTTGGAATCAGCAGAAGTAGGCTCACAAAGATTATCAGGCCCATCTGAAAAGTACAAAGTTAGACTATAGAAAGTAAAGACATAAAATGAAGTCACTTAGTTTTATGGTCAGGGTGCCACCTCTTAACTCAAGTGTGATGTACCCACGAATCAATTCCTGGCACTTTGACTGCTGTGGGAGAAGAAAGAATAACCTGGTAAGGGCCTTCCCAGAGGGGCTCAAGGGATGGGCCACCCAGACCCCAGTGGTTTTATGAGGACCTCAGTTCCTGGCTCAAATAGAGGCTTGTTTGACTCAGAGGCTGGGTCAGGAGTCACCTCCCAGAGTTCCATTAATGCCTGTTGAAACGCTGAGAGCTGAGTTACATATTTAGTTAATTCTAAGGCTTCAGAGTCTATAACAATGTGCATAAGAAAGGCCTTCCATAAACACATTCAGAGGAGGACAGTCCCTCCTTTTGGGGGGCAATCTGAGCCCTCATTAAAGCTATGGGTAGAACTTTAATCCAATTGTCCTGCATCTCTTGAGTTAATCTGCACAGATGTCTTTTGATAATATCATTAGCTTTTTCGGCCTTTCCTGAGGATTGGGGTCTCCAGGAACAGTGTAAGTGATATTCTATTCCTAGAGCTTTAGACACCCCCTGAGTTACAGCAGCTTTAAAGGCAGAACCATTGTCATGCTGAAGGCTCCATGGCAGCCCAAACCTGGGGATAATTTCATGGATTAAAATTCTTATAACCTCCTTAGCCTTGTTCACCACGACAGGGAAAATCCTCAATCCACCCAAACCTGTAAGCAAGAATACCCGTTAGCTTTTGGCATATGAGTGAAATCAATTTCCCAGTCCTCTCCAGGATCTTTTCCACTTCGTTATAATCCAGGTTTTGCTAGCTTTTCAGTCTTTGGGTTATTTTTCTGACAAACCTCACATCTTTTGATAATGTTCTTTAAAGTGTTCATTACATTTTTACCTTCGAACAAATGAGAAGCCATCTGGTAAGTACTCTGTACATCTAAATGAAAACTCTGGTGTAAACCCTTACGAATTTTCCACTGAGCATTTTCAGGAATTATTAATCATCCGTCCTCAGACTGTAACCATCCTTTATCAGTAATCTTTGCTCCTCTTTTCTCATATCTTTCTAATTCTCCCTCAGTTTATTCCAGATCAAAGGCATCTGCAGTGAAGGGGCTTCGTAAAATGCCGCTTTTCTGGCTTGACAGTCAGCCAGCTGATTACCTCCAGCTACTTTACTCCCTGCTGTGCCCTTTGCAATGCGTAACAGCTACTTCTTTAGAACAATATATAGCAGTTAAAAGTCTTTCGCTCTTTCTGAAATGCTTAATAGGTTCTCCTGTTGCCGTTTTAAATTTTCTTTCCATATTACAGAATGAGCACGAAAAGTCAAATAAGCATACTTAGAATCAGCGTAGATATTTACTCGCTGCCCTTTGCTTAACTCTAGCGCTCAGGTCAGAGTCACAATCCACTAACTGAGCACTGGTTCCCTGGGGGAGAGATTTTGCCTCTAAAACCTGTTCAGCCATCACCATGGCATAACGTGCTTTATGCTTCCCATCCTGAACCAAAGAACTGCCATCTGTGAATATTTCCATGTCAGTATTGTCTAGTGGGGTATCCGTTAGATCTTCCTGAGCTGCATAGTTTAAAGTTAGAAATTGAGAACAATTGTGATCAGGTGTTTCATTTTCCTTCTCAGGAAGGAAAGTGGCAGGATTTAAATTTCCACAAACTTAAGGCGTAGTTATTGGACCTTCTAACAACAATGACTGATATTTTAAAAGCTGTCTGTCTGTCACCCAAACATTAACCTTAGTCTGCTTGGGCTGCCATAGCAAAATAGAAGGCTGGGTGGCTTCAGGAACAGGAAAGCATTTCCTACAGCTCTAGGGCCCAGACGTCTGAGATCAGGGCGTCAGGATGGTCGGATTCTGGTGAAGCTCTGTTCTTGGTGGGGGCCAGGGTTTTCACTGCATCCTCACGTGGAGGAAGGGCTGAGGAGGCTCCTTGAGATCTCTCTCATAAGAGCCCTAATCCCATTCATGGGGTCTCTATTCTCATGACCTCATCACCTTCTCAAGCCCCCTCACACACACACCATCACCTTGGGGGTTAGGCTTCAACATGTGAATTTTGAGGGGGGACAGCAACATACAGCCCAGAATAATCACAAACTATATGATTGCATGTATAATAAACATCCAGAGCAGGCAAATCCAAAGACAGGGAGTCAGTGAGTGGGGCCAGGCGCTGCGGGAGGGGAAGGGCAATGGGAGGACCTGAATAAACCCTGCACCTTAGGATGTTCAGGAATAAGCCAGTTCTGACTCCATTTGGGAACTGTGTCTTTGACTTGCCCACTACTACTTTTGTTACTACAATCACACATAACGGCCTGCCTCAGAGAATCCTGCCCCTTTGCTTGATTGTTTAAGTGCCTTTGTTCAGAAACCCATCCACCTGTGGATGGCAGGAAGAGATTAACACATCCCCTGCCTGAGGCTTGGCGTTCTCCCAAGGTATTTGCAAAATTAACAACATTTTTAGTTTGTTTTCTCACCTCCTACTCTAATTCATAAAAGAAACTGGCATCCAGAACCTAACAAGAGGGTTATTTGGAGTCATTAATTGGCCATAATTTTGGTCAGCTGGCACTTAAGATACAGTCTACCCCTTGCCTCCACACCTCGTGTCATGCAGCGAGCATAGCAAACTTGGACCCCTGACCCCTGTCCTCAGCTGATTTTAATCTGCATCCTAAGCAGCTCTGTGCCAGCTGCAGAGAGGGAGCCTGTTCACACGGCCCTCCCAGGGCACGGGGCTCACATGGGCAGACCCCTCCCAGGGCAGGGCTCAGCACACAGGAACTGTGCATGGAACCTCGTTGCAGAGCACCCCCAGCCCTCTTCCCGGTCAGAGCTGGCCCTGAGCACCTCAGAGCAGGACCTGGACTAACAACAGCCACTCCTGGGCAGGTCAGTGACCCCGGGCTTCACTCTGCGTGGCCTCCTTCCAGCAGGTCTTCCAGAGGCTTCCACCTCCCTGGGCCCCTGTCTCCACCCACCACCGCTCCTCTCCCTGGGTTCCTCTCTTTAGGAAAAGATCTTCTTGAAATTCTCTCCCACTCGTGAGCCAGAAAACATGACTAAAAATCAAACCAGAGCTGCAGCCCCATGTCCGTCTTGACCCTCAGGCCCACACCTGTTCCTTGCACCTGTGAGCCCCTGGTGGGTGAGGATTGGCTGACTGGACGAGTCGGCCCGCCCT
>ML663015.1:0-117902 GCA_007570785.1 Antilocapra americana
CCCTAGCCTTCCTGCCTGTAACCCTCTCAGGAGGAAGAAAGGAAGGAAGGCAGGATACCATCCTTGTGGATTAGCTCCTACAGACACAGATTTCTGGAGGTCGGTTAGATATACAGATTCCAGTGCCAATGTGAAAGGAAGGAAAGATGGAAGGGAAGGAGGAGGAAATGATCCTTGTGGATTATCTACTACAGATACAGATTTCTTTGTAAATATTACTACCAACCTCCCAATTCATCCCTGGCCCTTTCCCAATTTTTGTTTTTTAGTTTCTGAACTCTTAGTTTGTGTTTGCAATGGAGAGCTTCTTATGTTGTAAATTACTTCCTCTGCATCTCATTCTTTCAGTTCTACCCTCAAAGGACATCATCTGCTGTTTTCTTTCTCTGTTGCTAACTTAAGTGTATTTTCCTCCAAGGTCCATCCTTGTTGGGACTGTTGGCCTGATTCCATACTTTCAGAAGTGAGGTTTCAAGTCGGAGTAATAGCCCTTTGTATATATGTACCACTTGACTTTGAGATTTCATCGTAAGTGGACCTATTCTTGGGTCTGTGTCTTGGCAACTGGAGGAACCACTGCAGTGAACGTGGAGTGCGTGTATCATTTTCAATGGCGGTTTTTCGTAATATAGGCCAAGGTGTGGGTATTAGAGTACTAGGTTTAGCTCTCTTGAAATTTTTTGCTCACCCTTATGGCAGAAAGTGAAGAGGAACTAAAAAGCCTCTTGATAAAAGTGAAAAGAGGAGAGTGAAAAAGTTGGCTTAAGGCTCAACATTCAGAAAACTAAGATCATGGCATCTGGTCCCATCACTTCATGGCAAATAGATGGGGAAACATTGGAAACAGTGTCAGACTTTATTTTTCTGGGCTCCAAAATCACAGCAGATGATGATTACAGCCATGAAATTAAAAGACGCTTACTCTTTGAAAGGAAAGTTATGATCAACCTAGATAGCATATTAAAAAGCAGAGACACTGCTTTGCCAACAAAGGTCCATCTAGTCAAGGGTATGGTTTTTCCAGTAGTCATGTATGGATGTGAGAGTTGGACTATAAAGAAAGCTGAGCATCAGAGTATTGATGCTTTTGAACTGTGGTGTTGGAGAAGACTCTTGAGAGTCCCTTGGACTGCAAGAAGATCCAACCAGTCCATCCTAAAGGAGATCAGTCCTGGATGTTCACTGGAAGGACTGATGTTGAAGCTGAGACTCCAATACTCTGGCCACTTCATGCAAAGAGTTGACTTATTGAAGAAGACCCTGATGCTGGGAAGGATTGGGGGGCAGGAGGAGAAGGGGACAACAGAGGATGAGATGGCTGGATGGCATCACCGATTCCACGGACATGAGTTTGGGTAAACTCGGGGAGTTGGTGATGGACAGGGAGGGCTGGTGTGCTGCAATTCATGGGGTCGCAAAGAGTCAGACACGACTGACCTGAAGTTGCCCCAGTGTCCAGAAGAAAATTAATACCTGGGGTTCCTCTGGTGTAATTAGGATGGGAGCTTGTGTGGGGCCCTCAGGCACTGTTAGTCCTGATTGTCCTGAGCAGACGTCCAACTCTTGCGCCTGTGTCTCTGGACGGCAGTCTCTCCTCAGGTGTGGTCCATTACAGACAAGACATAGAGCCTGGGGTGGCTTAGATGCCTGAGGGCAATCCTGCTTGAGATGCCCCTCCTTTCCATAGTAATAACAAGCTCATCCATTTTCTCCTGGGTTCCTCTGGGCATTTTCCCTCAGGCTGTTTCAGAGCAGATCCAACAGCCATGCTGGGGCCTCAGTCTTTTGCCTAGTTCATTTTTGTCTCCTGTTTTCCTCCTCCTATTCTTTACCATAATATACCATCTGAGCCAGCTACGACAGTTTTCCTAAAGACTGATTTGGTCCAAATGCCAGTTTTTGTAGCTAACAGCGGATAGCTGGTGCTGACTGAGTGAGAAATCTATCCTTTAAGATCATTCCTTCCTCTGCACTTTCAGGATCAACTTCAGTAAACTTGTGGAGAGCCTCCCGTAGTCTATCTAGAAATTTACTAGGAGTTTCCTTCTCTCCCTGTTTTATGTCAGCCAACTGAGCATAGTCTAAAGTCTTAGCATGAGCTCGTTTGAGTCCTTCAGGAATACATCTGAGGAAGTGGTTCTGATCCCACCCTCTTTTAGCCATATTATAGTCCCAGTCTGGCTCTGTCATGGGAACTGCTTGGCTCCCAGTAGAAAGGAGGGCTATTTCATGTTCCCTCTTTCCCCTTGTCTCACATTCAAGCCTTTTATCTCCAAAAGTAGTAGCTCCCCTAAAACTCTACTTTTTGAGTCAAGGGTCAGCATCTATTCCAAAACATATATTACATCTCTCCATGTAAAGTCATAAAGTATAGTTAGTCTCGTAAAGGCATATATATATATATATATATATATATATATATATATATATATAGTCTTGACCGCAATTGGGACTGTTAAAAATTCTACCAAGACTGAGGCAACTC
This sequence comes from Antilocapra americana, assembly GCA_007570785.1. NCBI lineage: Eukaryota > Metazoa > Chordata > Mammalia > Artiodactyla > Antilocapridae > Antilocapra > Antilocapra americana. The sequence goes on from ML663015.1 coordinate 2,486, forward strand.
CTCCTGGAAGGGTGTCCTGATTCTCAGCCTGTTTAGTTGGGAACCCCAGATCCAGGGGCAAAGTAAGAGGACAGGCGGGAGCTGAAGGCTTCACACCCAAACCTGCACCCTGAGGACACAAGGCTGGCACATCTCGCAGAGATTAAGAGCAACACATATGGCACCTCTACCCATTCATCTTGTTTTCTGCAGAACTGATCTAATTGTAAAACAGTATTATAACTAAGAGACCCTCCAACCTGCCGGCTTTCCCCGTCTTCCAAAGGATACCGTGGCCATTCAATGTCACACAAGAAATCAGGTGTGTCTTTTTTAAATTTGGGGGATCAAACTTGCCGCAGTTTTTTTTTAATACATTGTAAAAGAGTGGTTCTGGAACTGTTAGCTCCCATCTGTAAGAAAAAAGCAGCATCCACGGCCATGGCTTCTTTCCATCAAAGGCGTCCCTCCCTGCTCTAGATGGGGGTGTAGACAGACTTCACCAAAGCTCTCCTTCCCTGGTCAGACTTAGTCTGTCCCTTACCGATGCAGGCACCTTACTCGTCCCTCCTGGTTCTACCACTGAGGTGGGGTGAAGATGCACCAGGGGTAGCCCTGATGGCATCCCAAACTGACTTAGTTCCATACCAACAAGACCTTTGATTTGATTTGTCCCTTTCCTCTGATGCTACCCGGGGTGTAACAGAGTAGCCTCCCGGAATGTTTCCCAAACTAGGGCTACTAGGGGAAGCATCCACAACACACAACCACAACACTTGTTATTTGAAGAGTTTTAAATGCTGGCTATTTTGACCAGTTTGAGATGGTACGTCATTGAAGTTTTGATTTGCATTTCTTAAATAATTAACAATGAGGAGCATTCAGGATGAATTTTTAATTTTCAGATGTATAAAATAAATTAGATTTGACATCTCAACTTGACAACTTTTTCACAGATAAGGATTTATTATATATTTAGTTATTTCCTTTCTTCTTAGTCTAACTATAGGGACATGTATTACCATGTTACTCAAGGTGATGAGCTCAGTTATGTATCTTTAAGCAGTTATAAAGAAACATTTTGTGTAATGGTGTTTTAAACTGACTTAAACTTCAAATATTTGTATCAATGATATGTGGAGTCTTTTTTTCTATCAAAAACTGTGTGCATTTTAATTGAAGAAGAGTTGTTTCATGTTGTGTTAGTTCCAGCTGCATACAAAAGGAATTCAGTTAGATATATATATATAGTATATAATAAACAATATATTTATTACACATAAACATATATAATACAACACACCTACATACATGCTCTCAGATTATTAGGCTATTACAAATAGTGAATACAGTTCCCTCTGCTATATAGGAGGGCCTTATCTATTTTATATATAGTAGTGTGTACCTGTTAACACAAAATTCCTAATTAATCCCCCATCCCTTTCCCCTCTGGTAACCTTATGTTTGTTTACTCTGAGACTGTTTCTGTTTTGTCAAGAAGTTCAAGTGCATCACAGTTTAGAGTCCACTCATAAGGGATATTATATGATATTTGTCTTTCTGTGTTGTATCTTCACTTAATGTGCTAATCTCGACATCCATTCATGTTGCTGAAATGGCATTATTTCATTTTTTATGACTGAGTAATATTCCATTATATATTCTATGATATGTGGACTCTTGATTCAGACCTTACAGCTGTTACAGACAGACCTGTTACCATGAACATACTCTCATGGTGAGGGCTAAACCACTATTCCCCAGAAGAAACTTACCTGATGGTCTGGGCCTCCTGGAAGAATTCACCTGACATGGAGCGCTCCCTGGTCACCTTAAGAGAACATCACACTGCCCCGTCCACCCGCCCAGATGGACTGCTCCAAACGGGTCGCTTTCCAGCTCCTTCAACACGGTAATCTCTTCACTTTGCAGATGCCAAATTCTTAATAATGCAAGACAGGTGCACTTTAGGGGAGAATAGGAGGCTTTGGGGCCAACAGCTTCACAAGTGACTTTTTCTCCGTGAGAATTTAACATCGACAAGATGAAGTACAGAACAACTCTTTTTTAATTGCTCATTTAAAAAGAAAACCCTTGTTTTGAAGGGCAGAGGGAGGTTTTGATAAAGCTCTTAATGAAAACTAAAAGAAAACCCTTGGTAATGTGGTCTTAGGACCTGTTGGATCACATGATATTGCTACCAGAACAATGTTGTTCCTGAAATAGCTACAATTAGTGACAACAAAGGTTAAAGTTAAGGAAACATTTGCCAACCAGAGTCATCTTGGAAAAACTTGCTGACAAAATGCGCTTAGTGCCCTAGCTTGGTAAGGTTTAGTGTTAGCTAGATTAATTGGCTTGTCTTGACTAACAAGTTCTTGGAAAGCAAAAATTACAAGAGTTAATTTATGTGATCCTTAAAATTCTCATCCAAATCCATTATTTGACAGAATCTTCTACTTTTAAAAATTTCCCATCTTATTTCACTTATTTTTGTAGATAGCCATCAACAATTTTTAAGTTGTTTTACAGTTTATCTATAATACTACATTAGTTTTGGATATACAAAATAGTGATTCAGTATTTTTATAGATTATACTCCATTTAAAAGTATTACAAGTAAAGGCTATATTTCCTTGTGCTGTATAATATGTCCTTATGGCTTATTGGTCTTATACATCGCAATTTCTGTCTCCTAATCCCCTCACCTGTCTTGCCCCTCGTACCATACTGTCCCCACTGTAAACACTAGTTCTCTATATCTGTGAGTCTGTTTCCATTTCATAGATAAGTTCACTGGTGTCATACTGTAGATTTCCCATAAAAGTGATATTACATGGTATTGCTCCTTGTCTTTATGACTTACATCACTTACTGTGATAATCTCTAGGATTATATTGTTGGAAATGCCATTATGTTAATTGCTTTTATAGCTGAGTAGTATTCAGTATATATTTCATATGTGAAAACCTAGGTATATATTTCATATATGAAAATATACATATATATTTTTTCTGAGTACACTCATTTGCAACTGTTCTGTAATGAAAACTTTACTGTAACTCATGATATCAAACTTTAGCTATAACTCATAATTCACACAACTTGGGCTTGGTAAAATATGAGTTTTGCCAGGACTTCCAGGGCAATAGTTCCCAAACTTCAGTTTGCTTCAGTGCCTCAGATTCACATGGAGGGCTTATTAACTAAAATTGTCAGATGGCAGTTCAAGAACTTCTGATTTAGAAGATTTGCAAATACCAGTCCAGCGACCTTAATTAAAATCATTGTTGTGCCTTTTGAGTAATGCTTTTAGAAACTTAAAATAACTTAATATTGAAGAAGGAATTCATAGGGCCCAATCTCCATTTCAGGCCTGTTCCTGCTGATCATGCTTGGGCACCTCTCTAATGGACTCTGAACTCTGTGCTTAGTGCCCATGGAAATTACAATGGAGGGATAAGACCCCCCTCTGGACAGGGGAATCTCGAAGATTATATCCAGGATACTCAACACCTAAGAGAAAACATGCACTAATCAACCCTGGCTCCAGACAGGTCATAAACTTTCTGATAGTAACCTTGGGCTTATCAACTATTAACTATTTGGAATGTAACCTCGGGCTTATTGATTACTGACTGTTCGAACACATGATACTTGAATGATGGCATTATTGTGATTGTATTTACCTTTCCTTTCTTGATGTAAGTTCCGGGTGATTTGGGGTGGTGGGTTTAGACACGTACACATGGGTATAAAAGATCCTCACAAATGCTGGTCCGGGTCCTTGGCTAAGGGGAGACTCTGCCTTGGGCCCGCCGGTGTAATAAACTGCACTTCACTGTCTGCATTGTCCTTCTGAGTGAGTTTGCTTCCCGGTGCGCGTGGCTACAACATTTGGTGCACTGGCCGAGAAGCTCCTCACTTTGAGGATACAGGTCTCATTTGAGGCCACCCCGAGGCTTTGTAGCTTGAATCTCCTAGAGGGAGGAAGGCGCCTAGCCCCTCTGGAAGATTTCAGTTTTTCAACGCCCGGTTCCTTCATTTTGGCAGGCAGTGAACGGCAGCAAGGGAACAGAGCGCTCAGGTGAGGAGGAGCCCACCCGGTAGGGTGGAAGAGGGGGCCTGATCACCCCCCTGGGAGGGACTAGAGGAAGAGACGCATAAGAAACTGGTTTGGGTTGGCGACGATAGCTGCTCCGCACTCAGGTCGACGGCCGTGCCAGGGTTGAAGAAAGAGAACTTAGGGTTTAAGATAGCTAGTTGGGAGGTGTGTCCACACCGTCTTAGGGAATGTGCGGAGGGGTCGCCAAGGGGTTTTATAGAAAGGATGTCGAACTCCGTGCACTCGTATTCTGCCCTCCCCCTCAGGAGGTACCCATCTGCTGTGTGACCCATCATCTCCTCTGCCAGTGGAGACAGGTAGATTGGCCCTTTGGGAAGACCCTGAGACGTGGGAATCCAGAGGTAAGAAAATGGGAGGAAGCGGATCTAAGGTCACTATATTGGAAAATATGATTAAGAATTTTAAGAAAGGATTCGATGGAGACTATGGGAAGAAAATGACACCCAGCTGGCTCCATACCCTTTGTGAAGTTGAATGGCCCTCGATGGGAGTCGGCTGGCCACCAGAGGGAACTATGGACTTAAATCTCATAAAGGCAGTCTATGCTATAGTTATGGGATAGCCTGGACATCCCGATCAGTTCCCATACATAGACTCTTGGCTGGGAATAGCCCAAGACCCCCCCAAATGGGCCCGTTTTTATGCTCATGGCTGGGGAGAAAAAATCTTGATGGCCCAAAAGGTAACCAAGGATGAGGAAGAAATTTTACAGGTCCCTGAAGGAGATGAGCTTCCTCCACCACCGTATTGGATGATGGCCCCCCAGCTGGTACCACTGCAGCCGCCAGAGGAACCAGCCCGAGACCGGTAAGCCTCCTGGACTCCTCAACGGTCCCGACAGCTCCACAGGTTGTAGAGCCTCCCACCCAGCAGGCTCCATCCTTGGCTGGAAGGACAAGGAGCCCACCGGACTCTACCACCCCGGATGCTGCTGCCACGTTCCCTAAACTCTACCCTCCACTCCCGGTAAGTACTCCAGGACAAGGGGGAGGAACTGCTGGAATTAAACAGAGGCTCCGCTCTGCCAGAGAGGCAGAGGAAAAAAAGCCCTTGCAGATGCCCCTCAGAGAAGTTCAGCAACCCCCAATGATAGGGGAGGACAGTAATTACCACCAAGCTCCTGTAACCTATTACTATCAGCCCTTTTCATCAACCGATATACTGAACTGGCACAAACACACCCCCTCTTACTTAGAACCCCAGGGCATGATTAGACTAATGGAAACTATTTTCCGCACTCATAGACCAACCTGGGACGATATAATGCATTTTTTACTAGCATCCCTCTTCAGCACGGAAGAGAGATATAGAATCAACACTGAGGCAAGGAAATGGTTACAGGAGATGGTTCCTGAGGGCACTGCTAACCCAGAGAGATGGATAGAGCAAGCCTTCCCCACTGACGGACCTAAGTGGGACTACAATATAGAGGAGGGAAGAATCCAATTAGACAGATACCAGACGGCGATTATACAAGGACTTAAAAGGGGAGCCCGGAGGCCTACCGACGTGTCTAAACCGGCCACAGTAGTTCAGGGGGGGAAACGAGTCACCTAGAGACTTTGTGAGGCCTGCAGGCTCTATACACCTATAGACCCAGAAGCTACTGGCTCCCAGATTGTTATCAATTCGGCATTTATCTCACAAGCATATCCTGACATAAAGTGAAAGCTTCAGAAGATGGAGGGAGTTCTATCCATGTCTAGTTCTCAACTGATTGAAACAGCAGATAAAGTGTTCCGAAATAGCGACACGGAAATAGAAAGGAAATGTGAGAAAAGGTGTAAGGACGAGCAGAGGAGACCAGACGAGAGGTTTGCAATGTTGACTGCTGCGCTTGGAAGGTCTTCCGAGGACTTTTCCACCGCCAAAACAAAGAAACCCCCACTAGCTTCAAGGTCAGGACAGCCCTCCGACCGGTCCCAACGGAGGCCACGGGCACCATTACAGCCAAACCAATGTGCCAGATGCCGTGGGTTCGGTCATTGGAAGAATGAGTGTCCAGAAGGGCGGAGGGAAAATAAGCCTACCCCGGTTGTAGAACTCGCTAACATAGGAACTGAACAGGGATGCCAGGGCTCAAAGATATCAGGTCCCCGAGAGCCCATGGTAACCTTAAAAATTGGGGACCACGACATTGACTTTATGGTGGATACTGGGGCAGAATTGTCCGTGGTAACTAAAGCTGTGGTGCCACTGTCTAAAAGAACCGCAGCAGTAACTGGGGTCTCAGGAGAAGAAATGATTAAGTCGTTTTCCCAGCCCAGGAAATGTCAGATGGGGGGGTCACCAAGTGATTCATGAGTTTCTCTACATCCCTGAGTGCCCAGTACCCCTGCTGGGGAGAGACCTACTCTCCAAACTGGGAGCACAAGTGAATTTCTCTCCTAAAGAGAGACCCACTTTTCGGGTGGGCACAACAACCTACTTACTTTCCCTCTCTGTGCCCCCTCAAGATGAATGGAGGCTACATGAGCCCCCTGGAGATAAGCGAGACCAAGCAACAGAGCTGGAGAGCAGGCTAACTCAGCTGTTCCCTGAGGTCTGGGCCGAAGACAACCCCCCTAGGCTGGCCAAACACCAAGCCCCAGTAATAATAGAACTCAAACCTGGCGCCACAGCAGTGAGGAAGCCCCAATACCGAATACCCATAGAAGCCCGAATCGGGATTCTACCGCACATCAATAGGCTGAAGCAGGCAGGCATCCTGGTGGAATGTCAGTCCAGGAAGAAGGAAGAGGACAGGACTATAGGCCCGTGCAGGATCTCAGGCTGGTCACTCAGGCCACCGTAACTCTGCACCCGACTGTCCCAAACCCCTTTACCTTACTTAGCCTCCTCCCACCTAAGACAAGGATCTATACTTGTTTGGACTTAAAAGATGCCTTTTTCTGTATACGCCTAGCACCTGCATCACAACCCATTTTTGCCTTTGAATGGGAGGACCCAGTCGGAGGCAGCAAGCAGCAGGTCACTTGGACTCGCCTTCCCCAAGGATTCAAAAACGCACCAACCATCTTCGGAGAAGCCTTGGCCTCGGACCTGGAACCCTTCCAGCCTGAGAGGTATGGATGTTGGCTCCCGCAATATGTGGACAATCTGTTGCTGGCCGCTGAGACCTGGGAAGAATGCTGGGAAGGGACCCAAGCACTCCTCCAATTGCTGGCAGAGGCGGGATACCGAGTGTCAAGGAAAAAGGCGCAAGTCTGCAAGGAGGAGGTAAGGTATTTGGCGTTTGTCTTAAGAGAAGGCACAAGGTTGCTAGACCAATCTAGGAAAGAAGTAATTCTGAGGCTCCCCACGCCTAAGACCTGGCGGCAAGTTAGAGAGTTTCTAGGGGCCACTGGATTCTGCAGGATTTGGATTCCAAAGTATTCTCAAATTGCCCAGCCCCTATTTGAGCTCCTGATAGGGCCTGAGAAAAATCCTGTAATCTGGACTGAGAGACAGGGAAAGCCTTTGAGGAGCTAAGACTAGCAATCACCTCCGCCCCGCCTATCGGATAATGGCCCAGCCAGTAAAGCCGTGAATATACAGTGGAAGTTGCACACTGCCTACCGGCCTCAGAGCTCCGGGATGAGAACGAACCAACCGGACACTAAAGGAGACACTTTCTAAGTGGATTATAGAAACCGACTGTTCCTGGGTGGATTTGCTCCCTGTGGCCTTGCTCCAACTCAGGATGACCCCACCGTCTCATGGCTACTCTCCCTATGAAATTGTATATGGGAGGCCTCCTCCCATAATAAGACAGGTAACAACCGATATGTTTGAGGCAAGAGGAGACGGGATATCACAGCAGATGGAACAATTAGGTAAGGTAATTAATCAGGTAACTAAGTTTGTGCAAGAAAGAACACCATTCCCCTTGGCGGGGGAAATGCATGAGTTCATACCAGGGGACCAGGTATGGGTGAAGGACTGGAGGCATGACACACTAGCCCCCGATGGAAAGGTCCTTATACTGTTGTTTTAACCACCCCTACTGCAGTTAAAGTTGCAGGCATTGCCCCATGGATCCATCACACCAGAGCGAAGAAGGCATACCTCACTGACCCAGAAGATGCCAAGAGGACCACCCAGGTGGACCCCACCGACCCACAGGGAACCAAGATCATTTTGAAGAGGAAGAAGAAAACGAGATCCCGGACGAGCCCCCTCCAGAATGGAGCTGGGTAAATGATTCCTGCTACTCTGCCTCACCAATGCGGCACTGAACCTGACCACTGTTTCTGAGCAGGACAACGTCTTCATCTCATGGGCACATTCTTACGCGAACTTCCACAACTCCTCCAGTTGTTGGGTATGTGGGGCTATGCCCCATCAGTAATGGACGGACTCCCCTGGTGGGTGTCGCCACTTCGTTATGGGGACTTTACACCGCTGTGCTCCTTCTTGGAACAACAGAAAAGAACTTTCCTTTCTCTCACTAATCATAACTTTTCTTTGCTCTCCTGGTGTAAGAAAAAGCCATCAATGGGCTTGGGACATGGGGTTACATTTAACATAAACACTAGTCTTACGGAGGTAACAAGAGCTTGTACCTCATATATAAAAAATAAAAAGGACAGGCCTCCCGGTACCCTGAATAATACTACCAGGTCTGGGATGAATATTTCTGGATGACTCCTGAGAAAGGACAGCTGATTACTCCCACTACTATTTGTTGGGAACAAAGAGAACACAAAGTTGGATTTGGAGATCGCCCCCTAGACCCAAAGGAGTTAAAGTACGTGGGTTATTTATCCCCTGAACAATGTAAGCAAATCTTGGAAGTTACCTACCACCCCAACCGGTCTGCTCAGTGGCCCGGTTCCGACTGGAAATATAACCCTGGAATCCATTGGGTAGCCCCCAACGGAACCCAGTGGCTCTGTGGGCTTAACTTATGGCCATGGTTGCCAGTTGGCTGGGTGGGGTGCTGCACACTAGGATTTGCCTTCGCCCATGGCAGTATTAAACCCAGCCTACACCAACCACCTGTAAATCTGCCCTATCTGCATGCAAGATGGACACGATCAGTGTTTCAATGGTATGACTATCTTGCTGCCCTGTTTGTGCCCTCTATAGGGACAACGGATGTCATGCTTAAGGTAGAGGCCTTAACTAATTTCACTAGACAAGCCCTTTTAGACAGCACAAAAGCCATTCGAGCCTTGAATGAAGAACAAATTCAGATGAGGAAGGCAGTAATTCAAAATAGGATGGCATTAGATATACTCACAGCAGCCCAAGGGGGGACTTGTGCCATAATTAAAGTCGAATGTTGTGTATACATCCCTGACCTATCTGGAAATGTATCCACTGCCTTGGAGGATAAGCAAAACCAAGTGAAAGCCATGTCTAATGAAAATATTCCCTTTTGGACTTCGGTCCTATCCTGGGTAAAGGGAGAGTGGTGGAAAACTATTGTTACTGTTGTCCTAATGGTTTTAATCATACTGCTCTGCAGGCCTTGTTTCTTACAATGCCTTGTGAATTTTGTAACCCAGAGGTTGATAGCGTTCTTTCATGTGGGTGGCTGGAGGACTAAGGTAAAATATATTCCAGTGAATGATGCTCGTTATAGAAACTAAGAGCATCAAGAGGGGGAAATGAAGAAGGAATTCATAGGGCCCGATCTCCATTTCAGGCCTGTTTGTGCTAATCATGCTTGGGCACCTCTCTAATGGACTCTGAACTCTGTGCTTAGAGCCTGTGGAAATTACAATGGAGGGATAAGACCCCCCTCTGGACAGGGGAATCTCGAAGATTATATCCAGGATACTCAACACCTAAGAGAAAACATGCACTAATCACCCCTGGCTGTGGACAGGTCATAAACCCTGGCTCCGGATAGGTCATAAACTTTCTGATAGTAACCTTGGGCTTATCAACTATTAACTATTTGGAATGTAACCTCGGGCTTATTGATTATTGACTGTTCAAACACATGATACTTGAATGATGGCATTATTGTGATTGTATTTACCTTTCCCTTGTTTATGCAAGTTTCAGGTGATTTGGGGTGGTGGGTTTGGACACGTACATATGGGTATAAAAGATCCTCACAAATGCTGGTTGGGGTCCTTGGCTAAGAGGAGGCTCTGCCTTGGGCCCGCCGGTGTAATAAACTGCACTTCACTATCTGCATTGTCCTTCTGAGTGACTTTGCTTCCCGGTGCGTGTGGCTACAACAAGATAACTTAATGTACTAGTTCAAAATTGGGAAAGGAGTCTATGTTAAGACTGTATATTGTGACCCTGCTTATTTGATTTACATGCAGAGTACATCAAGTGAAATGCCAGGTGGATGAAATACACGCTGGAAGCAAGATGCTGAGAGAAATATCTACAACCTCAGATATGCAGATGGCACCACCCTAATGGCAGAAAGCAAATAGTCTGTGCTGCAAGGTAGTATTGGCAAAATGTTAAAGAAAAGGGAAAGAAAGCATTGCCTAGTGCATCATGCGTAACCTTCCTGACGTGGGATGCTATCCCACCCTTGGAGCCTAAGTAGGCTTGGGTCCCACTGCTGAACTCAGGTGACTCAACACTGCTTGGCAGGGTACCCTTCACTGACCACTTTTGAAAGGTCTACTGTCTGCTCTGTCTGGCTAGGACAAGAGTCTCGCCTGGTATCAGGCCCTGAGGAATTTCAAGGCAAAATTCAGCTAGCCTCAACCTCCCCTGGTGCTGGGGATCCCAGCCCAAGCCTCCTTGCTGAGATCGCAGCCTCCTCGCACCTAAGCACCCTCAGCAGTGTACTGTGGACCCTGAAGGGTTTAGTCTGGACCCCGTGTCTGTGTGATGCTTTAGGGGAGAAAGTAGTGAGACTCAAGCCCCTTCCTGTTTGCTCAGGCACATTCCACTCTCCTTCACAGCCCAGAAAGCAAACTTGCCCTAAGACTGGTTGCTTTCAGGCACCAAACTGAGCCCCAAAGTGCTGCCGCCTTGTGGACATTTCCTGGAACTACAATTTGATCACCCTTGCTCACGCTGGGGCGGCTGCTAAGTCGCGTCAGTCGTGTCCGACTCTGTGTGACCCCACAGACGGCAGCCCACCAGGCTCCTCTGTCCCTCCTCTGTCTCCAGGCAAGAATGCTGGAGTGGGTTGCCATTTCCTTCTCCAACCCTTGCTGATAGGCACCTCAATTCACAAGGCCTGGGGTTCTGTGAAGACAGCCCTCCCCCTCAGGAAATGTCCTGTGGCCAGCACCAGAGAAATAAATTCTAAACACAGCCGGAACCTTCAGGAATGCCCAAAGGTAAAGTGTCCTCACACCCTTTAAGGAAAAAAAAAACACAAATCAGAACCTCCCCCGCCAAACAAGATGCTCAGGATTCCAAATTGCTGCAGAAATGCCCATTGAAAGACGCTGGGAAATCAAACCCCACCACTCACGATGCTCAGTGTCACAGATCTGCAACAATAAATATGGGATGGGGTCTGGGGGAGAAAGAACCGCCCTCAGCTCTCGGTGGGAATACACATCGGCAGCAGCCAGTATCATGGCCAGTCTCCTAATGCTTGAAAAAAAACAATCAAGTCCTGCTAGGCTGAGGATCCAACATTCCCCCACTTTGGCCTGTATCCTGAGAAAGCCATCGAGCAAAAGGCACAAGCGCCCCAACAAACCTCCAGCACGACTTCCAGTAGCCGAGACAAACAACCGCAAAATCTCCAGCCAGAAGTTAAACAAGAAGTGCACATATATACGGTAGATTATTTCTCACTCATTAAAAACCACCACTGAAATTAGGGAATTAGGACACTGGGAACCACAGGGATGGACCTTGAAGGACCATACACTGAGGGGAGTCAGGCAGGCAGAGAAAGACCATGGTACATGAGGTACATTCCAGGCAAAATAAAAGTAGGCATGCAAGTCAACCAAGTTACAACCCAAAAAGAGACTCTGAGGATTCAAAGGCAAACATTTAGGGTTCCATAAAAAAAAAAAAAATGAAGGGTCATGAATGAAATAGGAGGTCTCTACCTACACAGACAGGAAAGGTATATCTGCAGTAGATAATCCACAAGGATGAACCTCTTCCTTCCTTATTCCTTTCACATATACACAGAAATATGCCTCTTGAGCCCATACACAGAAATCTCTTTCTCAAAGAGGTATACTACAAAAATTAACTATCTTCCTTCTATATATCCACAGAAAAGTGTATCTGAGATAGATAGTTTCAAAGGCACTAGCCTCAGCACTCTGCTCACCATTCCATGGCAAAAACCCAAACCACCATAGACACACCCCATAGATATGTGATGCCTGAATCCCGTGATGTACATTGATAACGGTCGCAACATTGCAAATCAACAGTGCTGTGCCATAGCATCAACAAGATGTTCAAGAAAGGTAAGTAAACCAGTGCCTTTTCCATGATCTCCAGCCTCCCTGACATAGGATGGATGCTATCCCATCCCTGGAGGCTGAGCAGGCTTGGGTCCCACTTTGGGACTGGGGGTGGTTGGCCCAGTGCCCTTCGTTGGACCCTATTGAAATGTCTACTCTCTTCTACATTCTGGCTGGGGTCGGGGTTGCGTGTGGCATCAAGGTCTCAAGTAATTGCAGACAAGGCTCAGCAAGCCTAGTACTCTCATGATCCTGGGGTCCCCAGCTCAAGGCTTGTTTCTGACAGGGAAGCTTTCTAGCACCAAGCACCCTCAGCAGTGTACTGCGGACCCTGAAGGGATTAGCCTGGACCGGGTGCTTGTGTGATGCTTCAGAGGGAAACAGACCTGACACTCAAGGTCTTTCGTGTTTGCTCAGGCACATTCCACTCTATTTCACTGCCTAGGAAACCAACTTTCCCTAAGGCTCTGGTTACCCCAGGAACGGAGGCCTGCATAGTGCTTTCTTCTTGTGGACAATTTCAGTAACTACTATTTTATCTCCAGAGTTCACTGGCACCTCAGTTCACAAGGACTGGGCTGTATAACGACAGATGCCCTGAGAAAATGTCCTGGGGCAGTACTGGAGAAAGAATTTCCAAACACACCCAACTTTCAGGAACCCAGCTGTCAAAAGCATATTGTCCTGACACCTGTTAAGAAAAAAAAAAAAAAATCAAACCTCCACATCAGGACAAGGTGCTAAGAATCCCTAATTGCTGGAGGAATGTCAGTCAAAACAACAACGGTAAATCAAACGCTGACTGTCACAATCACTAACATCACAAATCTACAAGCAATAAATTCGGGAGAGAGCCTGGAGGAAAAGGAAGACCCTAAGGCATCGGTGGATACATTCTATGGCAACAGCCTGTAAAAGGGACAGTCTCGAACGCCTGGAAAGAACCCTCCATAGAGATCAAGCATAGGATCTGACATTCCCACACCTGGGCCTACATCCTGAGAAACCAACTGATCATGAGGCACATCCACCCTAAGGAACACCGCAGCATTACTTCCAGTAGCCAAGACACACAACCATCAGAATCCCCAATGAGAGGTTAAAGCTTAAACATGTTGTGGTACATATACCCAGTAGACTATCTCTCAGTCATCAAAAACGGACACTGAAATTAGGGAATTATGGCCTGGGAACCCCAGGGATGGACCTTGAAGGACTGTACACAAAGAGAAGTCAGGAGGGGGAGGAGGACCGTGGTACTTGAGGCACGTTCCAAGCAAAGCAGATGTGAACATGCACGGCAACATATATGCAACCCAGAAAGGGGCTCTGAGAACCCAAAGTCAAACAGAGTGTTCAGGAAACAAAGCAGTAAGTGAAGGGCCTTGAATGAATCGAGTTCCGTACCTACATAAACAGGAAACGTGTGTCTGTAATAGATAATCCATGGGCTATCCTCTTCCTTCCTTCATTCTACGTGTACACAGAAATCTTCATCTCTAATCTATACACAGAAATCTCTATAAGATATACCCCAAAAGTTAACTACCTTCCTTCTTTGTATACACAAAAAAGTGTATCTGGGATACATAATCCACAAGGCTTGATGCTCAGCACTCTGCTTGACATTTTGAGGCAAAAATAAAAAAAGAATAGAAATACTACATGATTATTAAATACCAGATCAGGGAGCTATATACTGACAAAACCCACAACACTGCAAACCGACTATACTGCAAGGTAACGTCTGGAAAATGTTAAAGAAAAGGAAAGAATAGCAGTTCCTACTCCATGATCCCCAACCTCCCTGACTTGAGATGCTTTCCCATCCCTGGAAGCTGAGCGGGCTTCAGTCCGACTCCTGGACTGGTGTGTGGCAGAGCCTGACACAGTACCGTTTTTGAAACCATTTCTAAATGTCTACTGTCCCCTACATTCTGGCTGAGACCAGCGTCTCACGTGGCATCAAGGCCTCAAGGAATCTCAAGGCAAGGAGCAGCGAGCATCCACTTGATGCTCCTGATGCGCGCGTTCCCAATTCAGAGCTCATTCCTCAGAGTGCAGCCTCCTAGGCCCATATGCAACCTCAGCAGGTACCGTGAAACTGAAAGGATGTCAGGGCAGGCTGTTTGTGTGATGCTTACGGGGAAAAAGTAGCGAGACTCAAGCCCTCTCCTGTTTGCTCAGGCACGTTCCACTCTATTACATAGCCCAAGTAGCCAGCTTGCCCTAAGGCTCTGGTTACCCCCAGGAACCAAATGTGGGCTTAAAAAAGTGCTGCCACCTAGTGGATATTTTCTGTAAATAAAATTTGATCATAGGTTCTAAAGGAACTTCAATTCACTAGGCCTGGGGTTCTGTTGGTGACAACTGCCGTGAGGATCAGGAACGAATATTGGGGAAAAAAACTTGAAACACAGCCGACTTTCAGGAAACCAACTGCCAAAGGTAAACTGTGGTCACACCCTTTAAGCAAAGAAAAAGACAAAACAAACGCAAATCTCCACCACAGGACACGATGCTATGATTGATTCCCTAAATGCGAGAGGAATGTCAATCAAAATGACAATGGAAAATCAAATTTCACCACTCACAACGGCCACCATCACAAGTCTGCAAAAAATAAATGCAGGAGAGAGCCTGGAGGAAAAGCAATCGCCCTAAGGTGTTGGTGGGAATACACAACAGCATCAGCCAGTATAGTGCCCAG
This sequence comes from Antilocapra americana, assembly GCA_007570785.1. NCBI lineage: Eukaryota > Metazoa > Chordata > Mammalia > Artiodactyla > Antilocapridae > Antilocapra > Antilocapra americana. The sequence continues at coordinate 17,652 of ML663015.1, forward strand.
GCTTCAGATAGCTGAAAAACAAACTATCTAGAGGGACTAAGCCTAACATTTGACATTACAGCACCTCGGCCTATATCCTGAGAAAACCATGTAGTTATGTTTCAAACAACTGTAAGTCAATTTGAAAAAATATACTTGATGTACAGCTACAAACACAATAGAATATCAAGAAGAAAAAACTAGCAAAATGAAAATGGGATAGTTCTTACAACAGAAGATCCAACTGAGAAACTTCCTTTGCATGAGATTATTTAAAGAAACAGAAACTAGATTTACTGCTTTAATCTACATTTCAAAAATAACTGATTAGTTACATGAGGCCAATTAATCTACCAACAAGATAAATACAGAAAGCAGGTAAAGACACATTTTACCAGACACATTTTATCACATTGTGATAATTAGTACCATTAATCAAAAGGAGTTCACTCTGAAGATGTATTTTCCATATTCTCTATGTGCCAATATTTTCCTGCATCAAATATGGAAAATTTCATACTTAACACAGGAAAATCTACAGCCACATTTTCCTGTACAAAATTTGGAAAATACCGTACTTCATGAAGGAAAATCTGTGTTCATAATTTCCTCCATGAAATATGGCAAATTTCATGTTCCATGCAGGTAAAGCTGTGCCCATAATTTCCTGTATGAAACACGGAAACATCTGATTGAAGTTATAAATATTTTCAGGAAAATGAATCTACGTTTTCTCATACTAAGGCAAGGTTATCAGAAACACACAGAAAATGGCCATAAGAAATCACATCTGTGTAGACTCCAAAATACGACACACATGAACCTACCTATGAACCAGAAAGAGACTCTCCATCCAGAAACTAAGGGGCGCCTGGGGAATTTGGCTGCAGGCATTGCCAGACGGGAGTAGAGGGTAAGAGATAAAAATCACTATATGTAAGACAACACTTTACCATCTGAGCCACCAGGGAAGCCACACATGTAATGTAAGAAAAATAATAGGATATCGTATGCAGCAGAGAGCAGCATAGCCATGATTTTGTAATATCTTTAAATGGAGAATATTCCATTAAAATGCCAAATCACTTTTGTATCCTGTACTTCAGTGGGAAAAGAAATAGTGGATTGATAACTACAAACACAAAAAATAATCAAGAATGAAGGCTAGCAAAATAAAAATGGGAAAATTTTAGGAACAGAAATTCCCATCAAGAAATCAATTTGGATGAGATTACCAAAAATGTCCACTGGTTCGTCCACTAGAAAGAACAATATGGAGGATCTTGAAATAACGAAACACAGAGTGCCTTAGCAAAAAGCAATCACTGGGAATGCAGTCAGGGAGAAGCAATATTTTCAAAGACAGGGTACCCATGCCATCTCTGCCAGACCGGTTTTCATAGCAAAGACACTGATGCAACTTAAGCGTGGAAGGACACAGAAATGAATAAAGAATATGGGATATACACACACAGTGCTATATTGCTTAGCCATGAAGAGCAATGAAATAACAGCATCTTCAGGCACAGGGAGGAAGATAGAGATGATCATAGCAGCTCAAGTAAGAGAGACAGTGAGCAAAAAGTATAATATGATACCATTTCTAGGTGGATCTAACAATGGCTACGTATGAGCTCCTTGAGCAAAGATACACAGTTCACAGAAAAAAGAACTTGTTAGCAGAGAAGAAATGTATTGGGCCCATAAATCAGCTATCTGAAATAACATCTGCACACTACTATTTAGAAAATAAATCCCAAGGACCCACTGGGTAACAAAAGGAATGGTACTCCACTCTCTGTAATAACCCATACACGACTAGAACCCAAAATACAACATATACACATCTACATATGAGGGAATCACTGACAGTCCCTGGTAACTCAGTCAGTAAAGAATCTGCCTGCAATGTAGGAAACCAGGGTTTAGATCCTGGGTTGGGAAGGTCCTATGGAGAAGGAAATGGCAGCCCACTCCAGTATTCTTGCCTGGGAAATCCCAAGGACAGAGGAGCCTGGTGGGATACAGCTGAACTATTTCAAATCTTAAAAGAAGATGCTGTTAAAGTGCTGCGCTCAATATGACAGCAAACTTGGAAAACTCAGGCCGTGGGACTGGAAAGGGTCAGTTATCATTTCAATCCCAAAGAAGGGCAATGCCAAAGAATGTTCAAACTACTGCACAATTGCATTCATTTCACACTCTAGACACACTTCAACAGTACGTTAATGAAGAACTTCCAGATGTTCAAGTGGTATTTAAAAAGGCAAAGGAACCAGAGATCAAATTGCAACATCTGTTGGAACATAGGAAAAGCAAGAGAGTTCCAGAAAACATCTACTTCTGCTTCATAGACTACGCTAAATCCTTTGACTATGTGGATCACAACAAAATGTGGAAAATTCTTAAAGAGATGGAAATACCGGACCACATTACCTGCCTCCTGAGAAACCTGGATGCAGGTCAAGAAGTAACAGAACCAGACATGGAACAATGGACTGGTTCAAAATTGGGAAAGGATTTCAACAAGGCTGAATATTGTCACTCTGCTTATTTAACTTATATGCATCAACAACGAGTGAATCAAGTTGCTATGAATTTAAAAAAACAACACCTAGTGCATTGTAATTCACCTATATACTCAAGTTCAAATAACTTTATCAACTCAAAAAATATAGAAACATATGCTAACTATATTCCCCTCATCCCGTGGTTAACTTGGCTAGTATCACATCTCTGGAAACTGGGCAGGCTTGGGTCTCAAGGTTGGCTTATGGTGGGGCTCAGGGATCTGGGAGGATGTGGCAGGCAGTGCGCCCCCATGATGTTCCTGGGGTGTCTCTTGCCCTCTGCAGGAGCCCTCAGTCTCTAGATACAGGCAAAGTAAATCAAGACATTTGAATTAACATAGACACACTTATATGGATCAAATCAGTTCAGTTCAGTCACTCAGTCGTGTCTGACTCTTTGCGACCCCATGAATCGCAGCACACCAGGCCTCCCTATCCATCACCAACTCCCGGAGTCCACCTAAACCCATGTCCATTGAGTCGGTGATGCCATCCAGCCATCTCATCCTCTGTCGTCCCCTTCTCCTCCTGCCCTCAATCCTTCCCAGCATCAGGGTCCTTTCCAATGAGTCAACTCTTTGCATGAGGTGGCCAAAGTATTGGAGTTTCAGCTTCAACATCAGTCCTTCCAATGAACACCCAGGACTGCTCTCCTTTAGGATGGACTGGTTGGATCTTCTTGCAGTCCAAGGGACTCTCAAAAGTCTTCTCCCACACCGCAGTTCAAAAGCGTCAATTCTTCAGTGCTCAGCTTTCTTCACAATCCAACTCTCACATTCATACATGACTACTGGAAAAACCATAGCCTTAACAAGATGGACCTTTGTTGGCAAAGTAATGTCTCTGGTTTTTAATATGCTGTCTAGGTTAGTCATAACTTTCCTTCCAAGGAGTAAGCGTCTTTTAATTTCATGGCTGTAATCACCATCTGCAGTGATTTTGGAGCCCTAAAAAATAAAGTCTGATACTGTTTCCCCATCTATTTGCCATGAAGTGATGGGACTGGATGCCATGATCTTAGTTTTCTGAATGTTGAACTTTAAGCCAACTTTTTCATTCTCCTCTTTGACTTTCATCAAGAGGCTTTTTAGTTCCTCTTCACTTTCTGCCATAAGGGCAGTGTCATTTGCATATCTGAGGTTATTGATATTTCTCTCGGCAATATTGATCCCAACTTGTGCTTCTTCCAGCCCAGTGTTTCTCATGATGTGCTCTGCATGTAAGTTAAATAAGCAGGGTGACAATATACAGCCTTTTCGTCCTCCTTTTCCTATTTGGAACCAGTCTGTTGTTCCATGTCCAGTTCTAACTGTTGCTTCCTGACCTGCATACAGGTTTCTCAAGAGGCAGGTCAGGTGGTCTGGTATTCCCATCTCTTTCAGAATTTTCCAGTTTATAGTGATCCACATAGTCAAAAGCTTTGGCAAAGTCAGTAAAGCAGAAATCAATATGGATCAAATAGATGGTTGAATATGACCTACTGAATAGCAGATGGACATTTACTGAACACACTGTGATCCCCCACTAGACGGGAACAGGAACTTGAAAGAGAAGAGACAAACCCCTATACGTTAATGAAGCAAGCTCCTCTACACCTGAAACACATATATGTCAGGGAACTTTTGGCAGGAGGCTTCCTGTGTGCTGTTTTCTGATGTCCCTTATTAATCCCTGAATATTCAGAGATGAGTGGAGAGGCATACCTCTTCCAGGGACAAAAGGAATGCTTACATTCTTAAAGTAAAAGTAACTATTTATGGCCTTCTTCCCTTTCTGTTATGGAAAGTGAGTTTTACAACTCACCTCTCATTTAGAAGGATTCTAGCCTTATGTTTCCTGGATAAGTTGGAAGACTTTTGATCTTTATCTTTGCTGAAAAAGCTATCTTGTAAGACAGTATATATATGCCCACATTATGCTGAATAAACGCCTTTACTCCATCAGAGTCTTGGTCCCCATGTCTCTATTCATTTCTCTCTCTTTCTCCTTTCTCTCTTTATTTTCTTATTGTGGACTCTGTACCCCCAAGCCCCGGCCCATTAAAGGGCCATAACACATATAAATTCAGAAGTCCTCTCCATTCAAAATTAAAATTACAGGGAAAAAATGTGTGTGGGGCTGAATAAAGCTGCTGCCTTGAGGCCATTTTCTGTAACAACTTGAAAAGTTGTGCTGTTGGGCATTGAGTATTCTCAAGGTCAGAGGGTCTGGAAGCAAAAAACAGGTGATCTCCACAAATGTCCTCGTGGTGGTCATCAGAAAAAATTTACAACAGGACTGAGTTCAAGGGAGCCAATCTGGAGAGGTGAGCTGAACTCACCCTTGAAAAGAAATGGCATGAAAGTGTAGGGCCTAAGTGACTCCATCTTAAAAAAGGTGCTGCCACCTTGCGATAGAAGGCCACACCCAAGTTCCCCCACCCCCAGGTCACCACCCTAGACACGACCAATCACCGTGCGCCAGGGAAGTGCTGGGGCTGTTTGTGGCTGAATATACCTATCAGGTACTAATGCGGCACATAAAGCCCCTGACTTCCCTTCACCTCCCAACCAATCACCCCATTCGTGGTCTCCCCTTTGTCTTCTCCCTTTAAAAGCCTTGTACCATGCTGCTCGGGGCCGCCGCCCTCACTCCCCTGCATCGGTGTATGTGCAGTCCAGTCCGGACCCGGGTCTGCAATAAACTCCCTCTTGCGCTTGCATGGGTGAATGGCCTTCTGGTGGTTTGTGGAGATAGGGATCTGGGCACAACAAAGGGATGTCTTCATCGCTGAATATTAGGAATGCAAATCGAAACCCTGGGAAGGTATCACCTCACAGAAGGGAGAATGGCCACTATCAGAAACTCAAGGAACAGTAACTGCTGATGAAGGTGCAGGGAAAAGGCAACGTGGAGAGTTTCATATTTCACGCAGGAGATCCTGCACCCATGCTTTGCTGCAGCAAATAGGGGGTATCCACAAGGACCTGATGCTAAACACTCTGCTCGACTTGTTATTGCAAAGTCCAAACACACAACAGAGAAACACCGTAGATACAAAGTACCTGAATCAAGCGGCTGTAAGCTGACAGCAATCACAATACCGTACGTAACTCAACTATGCTGCGATGTAGTATGGCAAGATGTTAAAGGAAAGGAAAGGAAAGCAGGGCCTCCTCTGTTATAAATGATCTCCCTGAGTTAGGATGATATCCTATCCCTGGAGGCTGAGCAAGCTTGAGTCCCACTGCTGGACTGGGGAGGGATGGACGCAGCCTGGCACACTGCCCTTCACTGAAACCTTTTTAAAGGTCTACAATCTACTGCTCTCTGGCTGGGACCAGAATCCTCCATGGCATCAAGGGCCCAAGGAATTTGAAGGCATGATTCAGCTAGCCTCGACCTCTCATGGTGTTGAGGTTAGCAGCAAAAGCCTCCTTCCTGAGAAGGCAGCCTCCGAGGCACCGGGTGCTATGGACCTGGAAGGGATTAGTCTGGATGGTGGGTTTGTGTGATGCCATAGGGGCAAAAAGTACTGAAACTCTAGCCCTGTTGTGTTTGTCCAGGCACAGTCCACTCTGTTTCACACCGGTGAAAGCCAACTTTCCCAATAGCCCCAGGAACCACGTGTGGGCATGCAAAAGTGCTGCCGCCTTTTGAACTTTTTCTGAAACTACAACTTGATCACCAGTTCTCACAGCCACCTCAATGCACAAGCCCTGGGGTTCTGTAATGACAGCTGTCCTCAGGAAATGTCATGGTGTGGATGCTGCAGAACAAATTCCAAACAGAGTCGACTTTCTGGAAGCCAACTGCTAAACAAAACCAAACCTCCACCACAGGACAAGATGCTCAGCATCCATAATTGCTGCAGGAATGCCAATCAAAATGCCAACGGGAAACCAAATTCCACCAGTCACAATGGCCATCCTCACAAGTCTACAAACAATAAACGTGGGAAGGAGCCTGGAAGTAAAAGAATCCTCCGAAGTTGTAGGTGGGAATACAATCGGCTACAGCCAGTATATAAACAGCCTCCGAATGCCTCAATAAATATATAAACAACCTGTCAAGACAGGCTAAACAAACCTGGGATCGCACATTCTCACACCTGGACCTATATGCTGAGGAAACCATCAATCAAAAGGCACATGAACCCCAATGAACACTGGAGGACTACTTCCAGTGGCCGAGATACACAACCAGGAAAATCTCCACCTAGATTAAAGCTTAAGCAAGATGTTGTACATATATCAAATAGACTGTTTCTAACTCCTAAAAAAACCTACCATTGAAATTAGGGAATTATGACACAGGTAACCACAAGGATAGACCCTGAAGGATCATACATTAAGGGAAATCAGTCAGGCAGAGGAAGTTTATGGCATATGAGATACCTTCTTGGAAAAAATAAATATATACATATAAGGAAACAAATTTACAACTCAAGAAGGACTCTGAGAATTCAAAATCAAATAAAGGGTTCCAGAAAAAAAAAGTAAAGGGGCTGAAATTAATCAGGAGGTAGGTACCTACATAGATAAGAAATCTGTATCTGTAATAGATAATCCACACAGATTATCCTCTTCCTTCCTTCCTTCCTTTCAGATACACACTTAAATCTGTATCTCTAAGAGATAATCCACAAGCATTATCTCCTTTCTCTTTGTATGCAGGAAACTGTATCTAAGATAACTCACAAGGACCTCTGCTTGACCTTCCATGGCAAAAAAGTCCCAAAAGACAATAGAGATGTCCCACAGATACCCAAATCTGTCACCTGTGCGCTCACAACAAACACAACATTTGAACTGACTGTACTGCAGTGTAGCATCAGCAAGATGTTAAAGAAAAGGAAGGAAAAGCAGTGGCTACTCTATTATCTCCGACCTTCCTGACGTGGGATGCTATCCCAACCCTGGAGGCTGAGCAGGCTTGGGTCCCACTGCTGAACTGGGGTGGGGTTGACACAGCCTGGCACAGTGCCATCCGTTGAACCCTTTTTAAAATTCTACTGTCTGCTGTGAGGACCAGAGTGCTGAGTGGGATCAAGGCCTCTCAGAGTTGGAGCAATAATCATGGAGCCTCCAATTCTCCTGGTTTTGGGGGCCCCAGCTCAAGCCTCCTTCCTGAGAGTGCAGCCTCCTAGGCACATAGGCACCCTCAGCAGTGTGCTGTGGACCCAGGAGGGATCAGTCTGGACGGGGTGTTTGTGAGCTGCTTTAAGAGAGAAAGAAGTGAGACTCAAGCCCTTGGGTGTTTGCTCAGGCACATTCCACTCTAATTCACAGACCAGAAAGCCAACTTTCCCTAAGGATCCAGTTGCCCCAGGAACCAAAGGTGGGGATAAAAAGTGCTGCCATCTTGTGGACATTTTCTGTAACTACAACTTGATCACCAGCGCACACAGGCACCTCAGGTCACAAGGGAGGCGGCTCTGTTAATGACAGCCGCCCTCAGGAAATGCCCTGGGGCGGGTATTAGAGAAATATATTCCCAAACCAGCCGACTCCAGGAAGCCAACTAACAAAGGTAAATTGTCCTCACACCCTTTAAAGTAAAAAACCAAAAATAAAACTAAATCAAACCTCCACCACAGGACAAGATGCTCAGCATTCCTAATGTCTGCAGGAATGCCAATCAACACGACAAGGGAAACCAAATCTTACCACTCACAATGGCGTCATCAAAAGTCGACAAACAACAAATATAGAGAGAGCGTCTAAGAAAAAGAATACCCCTAAGCTGTTGATGGTAATATACAGTGGCTACAGCCAGTATATGGACAGACTCCAAAAGAACAAAAAACATCTATCAAGAAGGGCTAAGGTGAAAAAAGATGCTATCAAGAAGGGTGTGTGTGCGATGCTTTAAGAGCAAAAAGTAGTGAGTCACAAGCCCTTGGGGTTTTGCTCAGGCACATTCCATTCTATTTCACAGCCCTGAAGCCGGCTTTCCCGAAACCTCTGCTTGCCCCAAGAACCAAAGGTGGGCATCAAAAAGTACTGCCCCCTTGTGGACACTTCCTGTAACTACATCTGACCGCTAGACCGCGGCACCGCTAATTCACAAGGGCTCTCGGATGCTCCTGACAGGTGCCCTCAGGGAGTGTTCTGTGTTCTGGATATTGCAAGATAAATTCCAAACACAAACAACCCCAACTGCCACAGACCTATTTTCCTCACACCCTTAAAGTGAAAAAACCCCAACAAACCCTATACCTCCAACACTGGACAGGATGCTCAGCAGCCCTAATCATTACAGGAGGAAAGCCAATCAAAATGACAATGAGAAATGAAATCCCACCGGTCAGAATGGCTATCCTCAAGTCTACAATAAGTGCAGGAGTGAGTTTGGAGTAAGGAGAAACCTCCTACACTGTCACTGGGAACATACATTGGCAAGAGCCACAACAAAGGACAATGTTGGCATGCCCGAATAAAAGCTATCAAGACACTAAGCCTAGGATCTGACATTACCACAACTGGGCTTATGTAATTCTATATGAAATACAGAAAATTCTATTTTCATATATGAAATATTCAACAACCATGATATATAGAAAATTATATTTCATATATGAAATTTGCACCTATCTTTTCATTTATGAAATATAGAAAACTCTCACATATGAAATATGCACCTATATATTCACCTATGAGAATAGAAAATTCTCTATTCATTATGAAATATGCACCTATATTTTCATCTGTGAAATACCAAAAATTCTATTTTCATATATGAAATATACATCTATATTTTCATCTATGAAATATAGAAAATTTTATTTCTATGTATGACATATGCACTCATATTTTCACATGAGAAATATGGAAAAATTCTATGTTCGTATATGAAATAGGCACCCACAGTGTCATATATGAAATATACAAAGTTCTATTTTCATATATGAAATATACACCCATGTTTTCATGTAGGAAATATTAAAAGTTCCATTTTCATTCATGAAATATACACTCATGTTTTCATATATTACATGTAGAAAGTTCTATTTTCATCTTGAAATATGCATCCATGCTTATATATGAGCTGTAGAAAATTCTATTTTCATCTTTGAAATAAGCAACCATGTTTTCATACATGAAATATGGAAAATTCCATTTTTATCCATGAACTATGCACCCATGTTTTCATACATGAAATGTAGAAAACTATATTTTATTCATAAAATATGCACATATCTCTTTATAAAGGAAACACTGAAAATTCTATTTTTCATCAATGAAATATGCACCTTTTTATACATTAAAATTCATGCATCCTTTTGTATAATATAGAAAATTCTACGTTCATTAAATTTGTACTTATCTTTTCATTCACAAAATAGGAAATATGCACATATGCTTTCATATATGGAATATAGAAAACTGTATTTTCATTCATTAAATTTGCACCCATGTGTTCGTATAGGATATACAGAAAATTCTACTTTCATATATGAAATAATCGCCTGACTTGGGCTTCCATCCCATTCCTGGAGCCTCAGCAGGCTGTTTTCATGGCTGGGCTGTGATGGGGTTGAATCGACCAGGCTGGTTATCCTCTTAAATCTACTTTCTGGTTTGATCTGGCAGGGACCACAGTCCCTAGGGTACACAGTCGATGGTGTCCTGACACTTTGGCCTCGATGACCTTGGAAAAGTCTACTAACTTCCATGTCTCCTGGTGCTGGGTTCTCCAGCTCAAGCCTCCTTCCTGAGAGTGCAGCCTCCTAGGCACCTCATCAGGGTGCTGTGGTCCAGGTTGAGATTAGTCTGAAGGGAAGGGTTGAAGCTTTAAGGGGAAGAGGTATTGAGACTAAGCCCTTGGGGGTATGCTCAGGCACACTGCACTTGAATTCACAGCCTAGGAAGCCAGCTCTTCCTTAGGCTCTGGTTGCCTGAGGAATCCGAGTAGGGTGTGGGGAAGTGCTGCCGCCTCGTGGACGTTTTCTATAACTACAACTTGACCACCTGCGCTTACCGGTACTCCAATTCAACAGACCTCGGGGACTGCTAATAACAGCCGCCTTCAGGAAAGGTCCTGGGGAGAATATTGCAGAAAAAAATACAAACACAACTGAATTTCAAAAAATCAAATAAAACTGGTAAGTTTTCCTCACAACCATGAAGGAGGAAAAAAAAAAAAACTTCACCACCACAGGACCAGATGCTGAGCATTCCCAATTACTGCAGGAGGACCACCAACCAAAATGACAACGAGAAACCAAATCTCACCAGACTGGCCATCCTCACAGACTACAAACAGTAAATGCAAACTAAGCCTACCATCTGACATTCCCACACCTGGGCCTATATCCCAAGAAAGCCATCTTTCAAGAAGTCACATACATACATCCCAATGTTCACTTCAGCACTAGTTAAAGCATCCTGAACACAGACCCAGCAAAATGTCCACCTTCAGATTAAAGCTTAAAAGCGATGTGGCACACACAGAAAATGATCTAATACTCAGTCATGAAAGACTACCACTGAAATCATGAGATTATGCCACTGGTAGTCACAGGGCTAGACCTTGGGGGATCATACACCCAGTGAAGGCAGCCAGTCAGAGGAAGACTGTAACATGATGTCCCTTCTAGGCAAAAGGGACACAAAGGGATTTAAACAAAAAATTTAAACATACACATAAAACATAATTTAAACATAAAAAGAGACTCTGAGAATTCAAGTACAGAGAATTCAAAAAAAAATTCATAAAACCAAAGAAAAGCCAGGGGTTAATTAGAAAGTCAGGACCAACATGTACACAGACATGTGTATGTGTAATAGATAATCTACAAGGGTTATCCCTTTCCTTTCTTCGTTCCTTCTACAGAAATCTGTATCTCTACCATATCCACAGACATCTGTACATGTAACAGATAGTCAACAAGGACACGACATTCAGCACAGGGAACTTTGCTCCACCTTCTGCAATAACTTCCACAGCAGATGAATCCGAAAAAGAATACATATGCTTTACATACATGTCATAACTTAGTCAGGTGGCTGGATACTAACAACAGGCCCAACATTGCACACCGACGATACTGCAGCATACCAGAGGCATGGAATTAAAGAAAAGAATAAAAGGGAAAGCCTTGCCTAGGTTATTTCTGCTGACTTCCTGACCCCGGCTGCTATCTATGGCTGCAGCCCGAGCAGACTTCAGTCCAAGGCTGGACCGGGGTGGGGCTGAAACCACCAGACAGTGTGCCTTAACTGAGCCCCCTCTTAAACTTGTACCTTCTGGTTTGCTCTGACAGGGACCATAGTCCTTAGCTCACCTAAAGGATGTTTTAATGACTGTCTGGCCTCAAGAACCTTGGAAATGCCACCTAGCTTTCAGTTCTGGGGCTGGGGTTCCCAGCTTAAACCTCCTTCTTGAGAGTGCGGCCTCCTAGCACCTCAGCAGGGTGCTGTGGCCCCGGTTGGGATGAGTCTGGAGGAAAGGGGTGAATGTTTATGGGGAACAAGTAGTGAGACACAAGTCCTTGGGTGTTTGCTCAGGCACATTCCACTCCAGTTCACAGCCTAGGAAGCCAACTCTGGTTGCCCCAAGAATCAGAGTTGGGAGTGAAAACGGCTGCCGCCATGTGGACATTTTCTGTAACTACAACTTGACCACCTGTGCTTACCAACCAGGGTAAGAATTTCCCAGGCAAGAATACTGGAGTGGGTTGCCATTCCCTTCTCCAGGGGATCTTCCTGACCCAGGGATTGAACCAGGGTTTCCTGCATTGCAGGCAGATTCTTTACCATCTGAGCCACGAGGGAAGCCTGACCTGTGCTTACTGGCATTTCCAATTCACAACATTTTGGGGGCTGTTAATGACAGTTGCTCTCAGGAAAAGTCCTAGAGAGAATACTGCAGAAATAAATTAGAAAAAACAACCCACTATCAAAAAGTTAACTGCAACAGGTGTATTTTCTTCGCAAACATGAAGGAGAAAAGAAAAAGAAAAAACCATACCTTCACAGGACAAGATGTTCAGCATCCTGAATTTTTACAGGAGGGATGCCAATCAAAACAACTACAAGAAATCAAATTATACCAGTCAGAATGACCATCCTCACAAGTCTACAAACAGCAAATGGGGGAGAGGGTCAAGTGGCGAGGGGAACCTCCCCCTCCCTACACAGTTGGTAGGAAGGGACACTGGCAATAGCTACTAGAAAAGACAGTCTTGACATGCCAAAAAAGCTTTCAAGGGAAATATGCCTAGGAACTGACATTCCCACAGCTAGGCCTGGTATCCTGATAAAGCCATCATTCAAAATGACACACACACCCTAACATTCAACGCAGCATTACTTACAAAAGCCGAGACACACAGCCATCAAAAGGTGCACTGACAGATTAAAGCTTAAAGAAGATGTGGTACATATAAGCACGTGGAACTCTGCTTACTTTCTGCAGTAAAGTCTATGGAAAAAGAATCCAAAGAAGAACAGACATACTATATGTATATGTCAACACTGAACCAAGTGCTGTATACTGACAGTAAGCACAAAACTACAAATCAACTATACTTCAACAGAGGATTGGCACGAGGAAAAGAGAAAGAAAACAAGCAATGCCTACTCTAGTCCCTGCAAACTCCCTCTCCTGGGATGCTATCCCATCCCTGGAGTCTGAGCAGACTGTGTCTCATGTCTGGACTGGGATGGCATTGAGAAAGCCAGGTGGAAACCACCAAAATTTTAAAAGAGATGAGTCACCCTGCGATTCTGGCCCCACTATGTACAACAGCCAAGACAGAGAATCAAGTTAACTGTAGAACAGATGAATGGATAGATACAGACAATGGGGTATGTGTACACGATACAACATTTCTCAACAATAAAGAACGAGGAAGCAATGCCAAGGTTGGCCACAGAAAAGAAAGTAGAGATGATCATTGCAGGTGAATTAGGCAGACAGGGAGAGACAAGTATCATGATATCACTCCCAGGTGGAATCTAAAGATGGATAAAAATGAACTTGTTGCCAGGAGACACTGCCTCATAGACTTAGAAATTTCCAGTCACAAAGATATAAAGATGTGGAGCATGGAGAAATGAGTAACTTCAGGCTAATATATGCCCAATACTGTTTATAAAATAAATGACCAAGACCCTCTGTATAACACAATGAAAATTACTCCACACTCTGTAATAACCTATATGGAATAAAACCAAAATATATACACATTTATGTATTAATAGAAGTGAAAGAAGTTGTGGTAGAAGGAAAAAAAAAAAAGAACACCACCAACAAGGCAGTAATTCACCGATATAGTCCAGTTCAAATGGCGGAAAAAACGAAAAGAAACCCTGACTCTGGTCAGAGACACTGATGTAAAGAACAGACTTTTGGACTCAGTGGGAGAAGGCAAGTGTGGGATAATTTGAGAGAGCGAATAGCATTGAAACATGGACATTACCATATGGAAAACAGATGACCAGCGCCAGCTCAAAGCATGAAGCAGGGCACCCAAAGCCAGTGCTCTGGGCCAACTCAGAGGGACAGGGTGGGGAGGGAGGTCGGGGACACGTGTATACCTGTGGTCGATCCATGTTGATGTATGGCAAAAACCATCACAATATTATAAAGTACTTATTCTCCAACTATAATAAAGAAATTTTAAAAAATAAAAATGTTTTAAAGAGAAAAAAAAAAAAAAAACAACTGTTGTCACATCCCTGGAGCCTGACTGGCTTGGGTCCCGAGGCTGGAGGGTCCTGGGGCTCAGAGAGCCGGGAGCACGTGGCAGGCCGTGCGCCTCCACATGGGCCTGCAGTGCCCATGATTCTCCAGATGCAGGCGGGATAATTTAAGGGACTGGAATTAACATGCACACATTAATATACATCAGATAGATGATCAACAAGTACCTACTGAATAGTACAGGGAAGTTTACTGAACACACTCTACTCACCTATATGAAAAAAGAACCCAAACTAGAATAGATTAATATTATGTATTAATGAACCAAGTTCCTGAACACCTGACAAACACATACAAATCACTCACACAGCTCAATATAAACAACAACAAATCTCAGTAAGAAATCGCCCAAAGGACTAAATGCATATTTCTCCAGAGAGATCATAGAGATGGCCAGAAAGAACATAAAAAGATGCTCAGCATCACTAGTTCTTAGAGGAAAACAAATCAAATGTACAACAAGGTGTCACCTCACACTGATCAGAATGGCCATATCAAAAAGCCTACAGCAATAAGTTCTGCAGAGGGTGTGAAGAGAAGGCAGCCCTCCTACACTGTTGGTAGGAATATAAAATGGTACACTCACTAGGGAATACATTACAGAGGGTCTGAAAAAACTAAACTTAAAAATACCAAGTGATGCAGCAATTTCGTACTAAAGCTTAGATCCAGAGAAAAACCAGAATTTAAAAGCACACCTATTCCCCACTACTGATCATGGCAGCACTGGGTACAATAGCCAAGACAAGGAAACAACTCAAGTTTACTAGGACAGATGGATGGAGATAGGAAATTGGGTACATATACCCAGTGCAGCATTACTCAGACATATATAAGGATGAAACAATGCCGTTTCCAGTTACAGAGAAGAAACCAGAGGTGATCATACTAAGTGGAGTGAGACAGGAAAGAGATATCATAGAATACCCCTTCTGGTGGAATCTAAAAATGGATACAAATGAACTCCATTACAAAAGGGAAACATCACAGACTTAGGAAAGAAAGTTGTGGGTGCCTAAATGGAAAGGGGGAGCGGGGAGTAATTAGCTGGCTCAGGTCAATATACACACATTAAAACAGGTGCTGCTGCTGTTTAGTCGCTCAGCTGTGTCTGACTCTTTGTGACCGTGTGGACCGGAGTCCACCAGGCTCCTCTGTCCATGGGAGTCTCCAGGCAAGAATACTGGAGGGGGTTGCCATTTCCTCCTCCAGGGGTTCTTCCCACCCCAGGGATGGAACCCATGTCTCCCGCAAGTCTCCTGCATTGCAGGTGGATTCTTTACCAATAAGCCAGCAGGGAAACCATAAAACGGATGCTAAAGAGCTCTTAATAGTCACAAGTATGACAGGGCTGTAAATGACACCTGCCCTCAAAAAATGTCCTGGGGTAAGTTATAAGAAAAGAATTCCAGACAGGGCCAAGTTTCAAGAAGTCAGTGTCAAGAGGTAAGTTGTACTCATAATGTATAAAATAATAAAAGCACATGGAAAGATACTCCACACCAGTAATTATTAAATCAATGCCAATCAAACGACAGTGAGTATTACCCAACACGGATCACAACGGCCATTGTCAAAAAGATCTACAAAGAATACTACTGCAGAGGATGTGCAGGTAAGGGAGTCCTCCCACAATCGTGGTGGGAATGTAACTGGTGAAGCCATTAGGGAAAACAGCATGGAGGTTCTCTGAAAAACTAAGCATAGATGTATCATATGATCCTGCAGTCCCTTCCCAGGCTTAGGTCTGGAGAAATTCATCATTTGAAATGACACATGTACCCCAATATTTGGGGTCACACTATTTACAATATCCAAGACTTAGAATCCACCAACATATTCAGTGACAGAAAAACGAACATTACATGGTCATAAAACAGAAAAAAAAAAATAATATTGGGAGCTATCGGGTTCCAGCCCTAGCTGGATGCAGGGGTCTTGAGAGATGAGTGGCGTTGGCGAAGTACTGAACTGAATCAAAGCATTGATGGAGCAGTCTCTCACTTTATTGTTGTTGGTTTACAGTTTTATGCCCAAAGAACATCCCCATTACATCACATATCACTCAAGGTTGCGTTTTGCTTTTATCAGGCGCAGCTGTGTGGAGGCTTGAGGGAAAGGCTAGGCTTGAAGCTGTATTTATTCCAGTGACCTCGACCACTATCTGTCTCATTCTGTTCTGAAAACCTTGTCTATAATTATTGTCTCACACCTGCTATTTTATACCTATAGGGAAAATAAGTGAGGGGTCAACTAAGGCAGGTACAGCTGATTGTGTTATGCCCGTATACTCTGGTTCTTACAAGGAATGGGAACAATGAGACAGTCTAGCAGCACTGCTTTAGCAATAAAACCCTAGTAACCTTATATAACTACTATAATGGATTCCTATGTCTACACTGTCCTAAAGCAATCAATGTCTCCAACTATGCTGGCTACAGTTATGAGCATTCCTAAGTCCCACCCCTTCTGGTCTCTTCAAAGAAGGGAGCCTCCACCGTGGAGTGGTCAGGGGAGTGGGAGGTAGAAAGGTGACCCAAGTACGAACCCATCTGGTGGTGGCTTTGCCAAGACCCCCAGGGTGGCATGAACAGAACTCCCAAGAAAAATACCAGGAGGGGCCTTGCCCAGAGATGTCCCGATACGGAAAATCCGCTTTGCAGTTTCCTTCTCAGTCTCGTGATTTTGCCATCCGAGTGAGGGGGGCATCCTGACGGCTCCCGGAAGGGAGCAGCATAGAGGTACTAAGAAATTATTATACTAAGTAAGGTAACTCAGGAGAAAAAATGAATATCCTAAGATACCACGTATAGGTGGGATCTATAAATCCATACCAATGAACTAATGTACAAAACAGAAGCAGACTCACAGCCTGAGAAAACCAAAGTGTGGTCATTGAAACAAAGAAGGGAGGGATGAATGAAGAGTTTGGAATGAAAAGAAACACACTAATATATATCAAGTTGATAATGAAAAAGGACCTACGGAATAAATAGAACAGGCAACTCTACTGAAAACAATGTTAACATCCTATATGAGGCAACAAACAATAAAAAGATAGATATATGTCTATTTATAACTGAAGGAAGTTCATATATACCTAAAACAAAGCATTGGAAATCAACTCTACTCAAATTTACAATAACAATGAAATTACAAATCACCTGAGCTCGGTCTAGGGGAAACCAGACAGTCCTGGCCCCTGTGATTAGACATGTGGTAGGCTATGAGATTAAGATGACACCACCACAGATTTTCACTCAGCAGATCACAGAGCAGAAACCCACTCAAAGGTGCCTGAGCTCATATGAATGCGACAAGATGAAGAGAAGGAAAAGGACCACAGGTTAATCAGGGCAACACCCTCAATACAGATGCTGGGCATTTCCGAGGAGACAAGACAAACTGCAGGCAAAGAGCAGATACATGGTCTCCGGGTACAGGGCCCTGACCCCTGTGGATGGGGGTGAGACCCACACAATCTCCAGACCCTGCACCTGGGGACACATTCCCACAGTCTCCAGGGGGACACCACCTCCCCAGACCCTCCACTTGGGGTCCCATGACCCTTCGTTAGGACATCGTATCTCTGCTGCTTGGGCCCCTAAAGTGAAAACGAGTGGGCTCCTGTAACCTCCTGGGATGGCAGAAAGACGTGCAGGGTCGGTCTCCTCTCCCCACACTCGTCCCAGAGAAGCCCTCCTCTTTTCCCTTTAGTTCTGTTATAGTAACAGTTTTTTACAGCTGTCATGATAATGTTGAACACACTACCTTGGTTCTGGCAGGCTCGGTCCTTTCTTGTTCCACTGAGGTGTTGAGAAAACACGCCAGACGCAGGGCTGGAAGATGAGGGGCAGGTCTGCTCTCTGCTGACTAGGGACGGTCGACTGGAAGGAGCTCACAGCAGCAACCTCACCTGCTGCCCTTTGGCTTTTGGCCTGATCCGTGTGCCCTGCAATCAACTAAACAGGTAAACCTGCTTCCCTTCTCACCATGCTCATCCTAGTGAATCGGAATGATTACGAGGTAGACACCTGAGGCGTCTCCAGGAGCCCCAGGGAGGGTAAACTTTCCAAGGGTAAAGAGACAAATAGGTACAGGCCCGTATAAAGTGAACACCATAAAGTATTAATTCCTAAACACAAATGAAGCTCTCATGTATTCTTCCCTTTTTCTTAGCTTTGTTTGTGTGTGGTCTCCCCGTACACGTGATCCTGACCCATGCAGATGGGGTGAGACTCACACAGTCCCCAGACCACCCAACCTGGAGTCTGCGTCCCCTTGGTCAGAACACCACGGCTATGGTCGGAGGGCCCCCAGGGTGTAAGCAAGCCAGGTCCCTGGGACTTCCTGGGACCCTAGAAAGAAGTCTAGGGTCAGTCTCCTCTCCCCTCAGTTGTCCCTGAGAAGTCAGGCCCCTCCTGTTTTCACTTTGGTTCTGTGTGATTTTTTGCTGGTTTGAAAGCTCATGCTAGAGGTGAACACACTACCTTGGTTCTGGCAGGCTCTGTCTTTCTTGTCTCACTGAGATGTTGAGAAAATAGCAGAGCTGGGCTGAAAGATGAGAGGCAGCTCTGTTCTCTTCGGAGGAGAGAGTCAACTGGAAGGAGACCACAGCAGCAACCTCACCTGCTGCCCATTGACCTTTTGCCCAATCCCTGTGTCCTGGAACCAATTCACCAGGTGAACCTGCCTCCCTACTCAACCTGAATGTGCTGGAAAATTGGAATGATTACCAGCTAGCTGACATGAAGAGTCTCCAGGAACCCTATCACTCCAGGTCCCATCACTTCATGCCAAAAAATAGGGAAAAGGTGGAAACAGTGTAGATTTCATTTCCTCAGACTCCAAAATCAATGTGGACTGTTCTGGCAGCCACAAAATTAAAAGACACTTGGAAGAAAAGCTATGATAAACCTAGATGGTGTATTAAAAAGCAGAGACATGACTTTGCCAACAAAGGTCTGTATAGTCAAAGCTATGGTTTTTCCAGTAGTCATGTACGGATGTGAGAGTTGGTCCATAAGGAAGGCTGAGTGCCAACAATTGATGCTTTCAAATTGTGATGTTGGATAAGACTCTTGAGAGTCCCTTGAACTGTAAGGAGATCAAATCAATCAATCCCAAAGCAAATCAGTGCTGAATATTCACTGGAAGGACTCAAGCTGAAACTCCAATACTTTGGCCACCTGATGTGAAGAGCTGACTCATTTGAAAAGACCCTGATGCTGGGAAAGATTGAGGCCAGGAGGAGAAGGGGATGACAGAGGATGAGATGACTGGATGGCATCACTGACTCGAAGGACATGGGTTTGGGTAAACTCCGGGAGTGGGTGATGGACAGGGAGGCCTGGCGTGCTGCTGTTCATGGGGTTGCAGAGAGTCGGACATGACTGAGCAACTGAACTGAACTGAACTGAATATGAGGGCACAGCAATCCCACACCTGGGCATCCATCCAGAAAAAGTCAAAGTTTTGAAAGACAGCAGTTCCCCTGTGATCATGGTGGCACGAGGTACCATAGCAAAGACACTGAGTAACCTAAGTATAGAAGGACAGATGAATGGATAAGGAAGATTGAAGTACATAGATGCAAAGCAACATCACTCAGCCATAAAGAAGTGGAACATAATGCTATATCCAGCCTTAGAGAAGAAAGTAGAGGTGATCATACCAACTGAAGTGAGGGACACAGGGAGAGATAATAGCATATGATATTACCTCTAGTTGAAATCTAAAAATGGATACAAATGAACTTCTTCACTAAAGAGAAACAATCTCACAGATTGAGAAAAGAAACTATGGTCCCCAGAAAAGAAAGGTGTGAGTCAGGGAGAAAAGAGCTGTTTCAGTCTAACATAGGGAGGGTAATATTATAAAAAGAAGCCACCAGGAACCACTGTGTAACACAGGAATCCTATTCCCCACTCTATAATATCCTGCACTGGGGAAGAACACGGAAAGGAACATGTGTACATCTATGTGTAAGTGAATCTAGTTGCTGTAGATCCAAAATGGAAGAAAAAAAGAACCCACAACCTTGTCATTCAATTGTATACTCCAATTCAAATTAGGGAATGAAAACACACAAAAAAGAAAAGAAAAGAAAGAACGGTGACTCTCGCCCTCATGCCACAGTGACTTGGCCTGATGTCACATCTCTGGAGCCTGAGCAGGCTTCATTCTCAAGACTGGAGGCTCTCGGGGGCGGGTGGAGCTGGGAGCAGGAAATACGCCCCCTACCATGGGCCTGCAGGGCCTCTTGCTATCTGCATGAGCACCCAATCTCCAGATCCAGGCAGGCCCACCTGCAGAGGAACCACGCCTACTTCACCCAAAATGGTGGAGCCTCTGGGCTGCAAAACCTTTGCACGCTCCCCTGGGCACCATGTGTCCCCTATTTCCCAACTCCAGCCTCCGTCCTTAGGGCTGCCCCCTGACGGACGCTAGCACCCTCTGCAGAGCGGTGTTCCAAAAAGTGGCGTGTTCTGGGGATAAAGGATAAGGGGGAAGAGAATAGAGATAAGCCTTGGGGTTTCTTCTGGCACATTCCCCTTAGTTGATCCAGGAGCAGAGTCTTTCATAAGACTCGCTGCCTGAGGACCAAAGTTGTGCAGGAAGTAATGCTGGTTCCTCAGGACTGCTTCCCAGAACAAGTTTAAAACAGGTGCTGTCGGGCGCTGACTATTCACAAGCCTGGGAGGCAGGGGGGGCATGCTGTAAATGACACCTGCCCTCCAGTCATGTCTTGGGGTGAAACATCGGAAAGGAATTCAAACGAGGCCACCTTTCAAGAAGATAATTTTAAAAGGCAAACTATACTCACACTGTATAAGTTCAAAAAACACCAGGAAAGGTACTCCCGCTCACTAACTACTAAGCCCAGGCAAAACAAAACTACCGTGAGGAACCCCCTCACACAGGTCAGATGGCCACCATCTAAAACACCACCTACAGAGAATCCTTGCTGCAGAGCATGGAGGCAAGAGGGAGTACTCCTGCACTCTTGGTGTGAATGTAAATGGTGCAGCACCATAAAAAGCAGCAAGGTTCCACAGGGTTTTGCCTCTCTTTGTCCTTGCCAAGATTATTCCCTGGAGGCATTTACAAGAGACAAAGACTGGTCCTTATAAACTTGCTGCTTATAAACTAAACTTCCAGAAACCATATGGTCCGACAGTCCCACGCCTGGACTTAGACCCAGAGAAAATCAGAATTCACAATGACCTGTTCACCCTTGTTTTCAGGGCAGCACCATTGCCAACGGCCAAGAACTAGAATTATTGCTGGCCAAAATCTTGGCTTTCTCTGTCTGGTAAAACCAAATAAAAAATATGGAGACTGAGTTTGGAAGAAATAGAAGGTGGCTTTAATTCTCAGCTGGCGAAGCGGGGAACACAGTAGGCTTGTGCCTCAATAACTGTGCCTCCCATGAGGAGTTTAGGGGCTCATATAAGATGAGGGCTCGCAGTCAGTGATGAGGAACAAAGGTGATAGGACTTTGATTTCTTCCTCTCGCATTGTTTCAAAGACAGTCATAAACTGGTGTCAGTAATCCATTAATTGAGTCAAGTGCAGTGGCCTTCGTCCTGATGTGTAACTACAAGGGGAAGGGTGTTGCAAGAGTAAACGCCAGATGGGGGATGTATCTAGCATAGCGTCAAAGGAACGTAGGTGCAAAGGGAGCTCCTGCAGAGTTAGGGGCAGAAAGGCAAACTTAGTCACAGACATGCAGAGTTAGGAGCATTAAGTAAAAAAACTAGGAATGTTCAGGCCTGCTCACTGTTCTCTTTATCTTCTTTGTTCCAGGAAAGTGAAAGAAAAAAACAAAAGTCACTCCTTATTTTTTCCTTTTCACTGCAACAAATTCAACCAAGATACCACTTGGCGGGAAGCATAGTGTTCCTCCCAAGTTGACCCTTTCAATTCAGGGAGCCTCTCGTGAAGCCTCAGGGAAGTCAAGGCAACTTGGGAGGTTCGAGGAGGAGCCGTGGAAGTTTCTCGCATCACTGCAGGGGAATCAGGCCTCATCTCGCCTTCAGAGTCACATCGTGGGATGGTTCTCGACTTGACAGAAAAATGAGGACCGAGAGTTGTACCTCTACACTGGAATACTACTCAGCCACGAATCAGAACAGAATAATGCAATTGACAGCTGTGTAGATGGACGGGGTGATTACCCTACTCAGTAAACGAAGTCAGAGAGAGAACAACAAATATCACAGGGTATCATTAACAGGTATATTTTTGAAATGAATGCTCATGTCAAATATTACATAACAGAAACAGACTCAAAAATTAGAAAACAAACTTATGATTACCAAAAAAAAAAAATCTTAGGGTCGAGGAATAAATTAAGACTTTGCTAATAATATATGCTCATATATCAAACAGTTGATCAAAATAAATCCGTTGACTAGTACAGGGTAGTCTGCGGAACACATTTTAATCATCTATATGGTAAAGAGAACTCCAGAAAGAACTGATAAACATCTATGTATAAGTGAATCAAGCTCCCATACACCTGAAACAAACACAATGTTAGAAATCAATTCTACTCCAAGATACAATAACAATGAATGTGCAGAAAAGGCAAGATCAAGTGAGACAGGAAGAAATGCTGCCTCCTTGTGGACACGTCTGTAACAGCAACTGTAAGAGCTGTGCCGATGGGCACGTCATGCGCCCAAGGTCCCCCAGGCTGGAAGTAAACAACTGCCCTCATTAGTCCCCCAGGGGTGGTCAACGAAAAAGAATTCAACACTGGGGAAACGTTCAGGGTCTGATTTCAGTAGGTACATTTAACGCACATCCTTTAAGAAAAAAGCCACATGATGTCAACATCGCTAAAGGTTAGAGAAATGCAAATGAAACCTACGGGTAGGTGTCACCTCACAGCGGCCAGAGCGGCCATTTAGAACACGACACAAAGGCTAGACGCTGCAGACGCTGTGGAGGAAAGGGAGCCCTCCTGCTCTGCTGCTGGAGACACAAGTCGGTGGCAGCCGCGGTGGAGGACAGTGTGCTGGTCAGTTCCCACGTTCAGAGCGGGAAGGGCAGCACTTCAGTTCAGCTCAGTTCAGTTCAGCCGCTCAGTCGTGTCCGACTCTCTGCGACCCCATGAACCGCAGCACACCAGGCCTCCCCGTCGGTCACCAACTCCCGGAGTTTAGCTAAAAGTAGGGCCTTAGTCTCCCAGACCCGGAGTCCTAACCGCTGGACCACGGGAGCCAGCTGTTAGGGATAAAGTCCCTCCTCTTGCCTGCCTAGTCAAGAAAGAATTCAGGTGAGGAGCCAGAAGGTAAAGTAAAAAGTTTATTGAAAAAAAAGTACATGTGGAAAGGTGCACAGGTGAGAGCAGAGAGAGAGTTAGCCTTTGGAAGTTTACATCCTTTATAAGTGGGCAGTTCTCCAGATCTTTGTGTTCCCTCATGCCAGTCATTTTGCTTTGTCCCCTGCCCTGGATAATTTGTCTCAGGGCCCTCCCCTGGGGTGCGCATGTACACGTTAGCTAAGATGGATCTCGAAGTGAAGGCTTCTGGGAGAAGCAAGACTCTTTATGGCCTGGAATTATCCTCTGACTTTTGATGCCAAAGAGCCTTTCTGTGCATATGTAGTGTTCTCCCTAATCCTTTACTCAGACAGGGTTTTGCTTCTATTTGTCCTTGCCAAGATTATTCCCTGGAGGTGTTTACAAGAGACAAAGACTAGCTACTTACTCTGTTTCTGTTGTTACTTCAATTTCCTAGAGCAAACAGGGGGCTGGTTATAAATTCCTCAACTGGAACCCACCTGTCTGTTGCCTCAGGAGACGCAGAGACGATGCTGTCTGTGAATTTCCAACCTGGAACCCATCTATCTCCTACCTCACTGGTTCCTTGAACAGTGAAAACAAGAATGAAATTAGAATATTCCTGAACACCATATTCAAAAATAAACTCCACATAAGATAAAGTTCCCACCTTAGTATGGCTCAGAGGTAAAGAACCCACCTGCCAATGCAACAGTCTCAGTTTTGGATCCCTGGGTTGGGAAGATTTTTTGGAGAAGAGAAAGGCAACCAACTCCAGTATTCATGCCCGGGAAATCCCATGGACAAAGGATCGTGGACTGTAGGTGGGCTACAGTCTATGGGATTGTAAAAAAGCCAGACACAACTTAGCGACAGATTTTCAGGATAAAGATCTAAATGTAGGATTGGTCTCTTGTGATGCCATGGACTGTAGCCCACCAGGCTCCTCTGTCCATGGCATATCTAAGGCAAGAACACTGGAGTGGGTTGCCATTCCCTTCTCCAGGGGATCTTCCTGACCCCACATCTCCTGCCTTGCAGGTAGACTCATTTACTAACTGAGTCACAAGGGAAGTCCTGATGCCTGGAGGCAGGTGTTTATGAAGACCTCAACCCAAGCATTGCTGGAAAGGGCTGGCCAGCTTGTCCAGGTCAGCCAATCCTCACCCATCAGGGGCTCGTAGTTGCAGAAAATGGGGCTTGTTGTGCTGGCCAGGTGCAAGAAACAAGTACAGTCCAGAGGGTCAGGATGGACATGTGGCTGCAGGTCTGGCTTGATATCTAATAATTTTTTCTGGGCCATGAGAGGGAGAGAATTTCAAGGAGACCTTTTCCTAAGGAGAGGAACCCGGGAGTCAGGGAGGGGAGGAGTGGTGGGTGGCGACAGAGGCCCAGGGCCCTGGGTGCAGTAGAAGCTTCTGGAAGACCGGTGGAGGGAGGCCATACAGAGTGAATCCCAGGGTCACAAACCTGTCCAAGAGCAGCTGTTGGTTAGTCCATATCCTGCTCTGAGGGGCTCAGGGCCATCTCTGCCGAGGAAGAGGGCTGGGGGTGCTCTGCAACAAGGTCTGTGTGCACGGTTCCTATGTGCTGAGTCCTGCCCAGATGGGTCCCCTGCTGGGGAGGGGTCTGCCCGTGTGAGCCCCGTGCCCTGGATGGGATGCATGAACTGGTCCCTCTCTTTGCAGCTGGCACAGAGCTGCTTAGGATGCAAATTAAAATCAGCCAAGGACAAAGGTCAGGAGCAGGGTCAGGGGTCCCTCGGGTGTGGCCATGCAGGAGTTCCAGCTCGCTATGCTTGCCACATGACACAAGATGTTTCATAAGGGCACAAATCTCATTTGTGAGGGCTCCACCTATGTGACCTAATTACTTCCCAAAGGCCTACCTCCTAAGACCATCAAATTGGATGTTAGGATTTGACACATGAATTATAGACAGACACAAACATTCAGACACAAACATAGCCATGTTCAATGAATATTTGCCCAGTTTACTCTTGCCAGAGCTGAGAATATATACATGACCTAGCCCTTGAGAAACTCATAGTCTGAAGGAGATGCTCATGTGAACAGATATTTTGAAGCAGAGTGACAAGCACTGTAATAGTTGTTTGTTATTCAACCACTAAGTCGTGTCTGACTCTTTGTGACCCCATAGATTGCACCACGCCAGGCTTCCCTGTCCTTCATTATCTCCTGGAATTAAGTCTAATTCATGTCCATTGAGTCGGTGATGCTAGCTAACCATCTCATCCTCTGCCACCTCCTTTGCCTTTTGCCTTCAATCTTTTCCAGTGAGTTGGCTCCAAGGGATTCGGTAGCTCTGAGGAGGGTCCCTGATGCTCTCTGGAGAAGCCAATCAGGCCTCCACATAGGTCAGGATGTTGCTCTGGGAGGAGGAAGAAGAACGTTCCAGGCAGAGAAATCAGGATGTGCAAAGGCAGAGAGAAGTTTCCATGTGGAATGGAACATGAAAATCAAATGAATGCCTTCAAATTAGTTAATTAAAAGACTGGATATTCATGAGGCTGAAATTGCTAGTAAAGGTGACATCTTTGGAATAGTTAAAACTTTGATTTATTGAAACTTCCTACACTGTTCTACCACCTCCTGAACACACACACATGCAACACACACCACACACTTGTGTGTACATTGTGTAATATGCCAACCCTTCACTAGTTAGCATTTCAAAGAAATTCATTTGTTAGCTTAACAAATACTGGCTGAGCACCTAGGATATAATATGTCTAATCTCAAGGATTTGACATTCCAGTAGGAGACATGGATAATAAACCAGAAAACAAAGAAATATACAGGATATTTCTCTATGGAAAGTGCTATGAAGAAAAGGAAATAGGGTGATTGGGCACCACTAATTTAGTGGAGAGAGTCAGGACAGGCCTTCTGAGGAGGTGATACAGGAGTCCAGACCTAAAGGATAGGGCAGAGCCATCCATGCCAAGAGATGAGGAAAGAGCATTTCTGGCAGAGGGAAGAGTGACCACGGGGACTCCAGAGTGAGCACAGGCTTTGCGTGGTCAAGGAACAGAAAGAAGATTGATGTGGTGAGAGTGCAGTGGGGCAGGGGAAGAAAGGGTGTGAGATTGAAAGGTTGTGGACGAAATCACAACAAAGACACCAGGAATCTTGGCCTCCGGAAGAGAACAATTCAATCTGGGGCCAGGGACGAGGCTTGAATGCTCAGAGCTTTTGTATAATAACGTTTTATTAAAGTATAAAGGAGATAGAGAAAGTTTCTGACATAGGCATCAGAAGGGGGTAGAAAGAATACCCCCTTGCTAGCATTAGCATTGGGGTTATATACTCTGAAATTAGTTATTACAGTGAATCAAAAGAATGTCTGGAGGTTGTAAAGACCTCACCAGACCCATTCCCATAATTTACATCTTAAAATAACAGGATTAGCCAGAAGGTTTTTTCCAGACTGTCCTCAAGCAGGATACATTATTGTTATATAATCCTAAAGAATGTAGAGAGAAAAATAAGTTTGTCCTTTCTTCTTCCTTGAGAATTCTAGACTCCTCTCTCCTTGGGGACCCCTAGGCTTCTTATCAACTTGCCTAGGAGATGACTCTCTCAAGATGAGGCTGGAGAGCTTCTGAGGACCAAATCATTCAAGGCTTTGAGGGTCAAGGTGAAGACTGGAGTTTTACTCCCAAAACATGAGAAGCCACTGAGGAGTTCTACGTGGGAAGAAATATGATCTACTTTTCCAATTCATTTATGTCAAAAATCATTCATCAAAAAAACAAAAAACAAAAAAAAATCAAATTGGACCTCATCAAAAATTTTAAAATCTGCTCATCAAAGACACTGTTAAGAATATGAACAGATAAGCCTTAGACTGGAGAAAAGATTGGCAGTAACTGTGTCTGATGAAGAACTTATATCCAGAATATATGAGGAACTATTACATGTAAACCATGAACTCTCCCTCCCCAAGAAAGACAATGGCAAAAGACTTGTAGTTCACAAAAAATACTGACAGATGAAATCAGGAAAATGAAAATTGAAGACACAATGAGATGCAGTATCACACCTACCAGAATAGTGAAAACAGACTGATGATGTAAAGTTTTTGGCATAAATGGAAACTCTCCATGCATTGTGGATAAATGGATAAAATATGACAGCAATGTTGGAAAACTATGTGACAATTTCTAATAAAGTTAAGCACACACATACCCTTGACCCAGCAATTCCATTTATGGGTATTTACCCAAGGAAAATGAAAACATGTTCACAAAAACAAAATCATACAAGAATGTTCATCACAGTCTTTACTTCATAATGGCCATCAATAGGAGAATGGATAAACATTATGGTATATTCATACAATGGAATAGTATTCAGCAATAAGAAAGAATGACTTACTAATATACACAACAATATGGGTGAATCTCAAAAACATTATGTTAAGCAAAAGTAGCCAGACACAAAAGAGTACATATTGTATGAAGTCCAAGAACAGATACTACTGATGTAGATTGCTGGAAATACAGAAGTAGTTGCCTGGGAGGAGGGGGGAATTGATTCAAAAGAGACAAGAGTAAGCTTTGTTAGTGATGAAATGTTATATACCTTGCTCTGGATCATGGTTACCTAAGTACATACAATTGTGAACATTCACAGAATTGCATCCATGACATCAGAGTGTTTTATCATATCTGAATTATACCTCAATAAAAAAAAGAGGCCTATTTTTTAAAAGAAAGGCATGCATGTCTGCCTTGAGCTGTCATGGGGCCCTTGTGAAACGTGACACAGTATTTTGAAAGAGTTAGATTCAGCTTCAGACACGCTGGGTTCCAGTGCAGCTGCAGGACCTTGGAAGAGTCACTTAGCTTTTTTCCATTTCCACCTCTGCAAGAAAAAATAATCTAAATCACAAGATGGATATAAAGATTAAATGGAAAATTGATGTTAGTCTTTAAATCAGTACCTATCACCTGGAAAACTCTCAATAAACTTAGCTATTTCTAAAAAATGTTTTAAATAAACTGTAATCCTGGGGTGGGGGGGCAGATAAAAATACATTCTGTTCTACTTTGAAAATAATATCATATGCAACTTAGAACAAATATTCCAAAATCAAAAGGAAGCACCTGGAAAGCAATTAAGTTAAAGGCATAGGTGTACTCGGTGGAGTACAGCTGTGGACACAGCTGGTAGCTATTACTTACTTGTGATTATTAAAAGAAAATCTGGCACTTTCTGTGATAACATACACAAATCTGTCTTCATCATGTTGTACCTCATCTTTTTACCCAGTGTCAAAAGGGAAGGGAAAGGCTGCTTGGAATGAGAACTAAAAGAAAAACTAGCCAGGATTATTGGAGGTGGTCAGCTTCAGCTTTTCTAAAGGAAACTCCCATTTTCACCTTTCCAGAGGGCTCCATGACAAATTATTTATTCAGCTTCAGGACGCATTTGAAGTTGAGAAAAAGGATTAGTGGAGAAGTAAGAATGGAAATGAAATATATCTTGAACCTGTCTGCTTAATCCCTGCTGCTGCTGCTGCTAAGTCGCTTCAGTCATGTCCGACTCTGTGCGACCCCATAGACGGAAGCCCAGCAGGCTCCTTCCTCCCTGGGATTCTCCAGGCAAGAATACTGGAGTGGGTTGCCATTTCCTCCTCCAATGCATGCAAGTGAAAAGTGAAAGTGAAGTCACTCAGTCGTATCCAACTTGTAGCATCCCATGGACTGCAGCCTACCAGGCTCCTCCATCCATGGGATTTTCCAGGCAAGAGTACTGGAGTGGGGTGCCATTACCTTCTCTGTGCTTAATCCCTGCTCCCTGCTAAATCATCTTTCACCTCTCTCTGTCTGATCCACTTTTGAGAAAGAGAACCCACTAGGGCATCCCCTGGGAAGACCCTCCTTTTCTGTCCTTTTGTCTCTGCTTGGAGAGTCCTGAGGAGCCGGCCCACTGCACAGAGTATCTCCTCCTTCTCTGACTTTGCTGGCAAATCCAGCTGGTCTGTGACAGCCCCTCTCCCAGGCTATGGTCCAAGGGCTCCATCCTGGTTGCCCACCCACCCCCACCCCCACCAGGTATTGCAACGAGCCAGTCAAGGGAAAATGAGATGTAAAGGACCCCTTTGCACCGTCTGATGGCGGATTCTCTGTGTGCTACTCAGAGAACTTGACGGGCAACTAACCAGAAAGCAGCTCGTGGTCGTCTTTGGCCAGCTCGTCTCCAGCCCATCATCCCTTCTCCTCCAGTGGCCATCTGTGACATTCCTTTTCTTTCTGCAGAGACTTGCGGGGAGCTTGGCAACTGGACTCATTGTTCTGACATGTGTGGCCACTTGGAAGCCCTAATTTAGAGACCCCAGTGCTGATGGCCAATGGGCAGGAAGTCAGCGAGGCCTTCTGTGACCAGCTCCGGAAGCCACGGGCTGCGTTCCAGCCCTGTAGCAACTGGGACTGCCCCATGAGGTGTGTGCAGTCACTCTTCTTCTCTCCTTGCTACCAGGGTTTCGCTTGTTTTAAAATGCACAGTAATTTGGACTGAATAACTCAACCACTAACCCTTGTTTTATGAGGACTATATGAGGTGCTCAGCTCAGTAGTTTATGTGGATCACCTCACAGTCACCTATCAAGTCGAATTTATTCATTTTCTCTTTTAAAAATTAAAAAAACTTTTTTTGGTTGTACTAAGCTGCACATGCAATCTTAATTCCCTGACCAGGAAACCTGAGGCCCTTGCACTAGAAGCTCAGAGTCTTAACCTCTGGACCTCCAGGGATGTCTCCAGTGTTGTTCATTCTCTATTAGACAGTTGGAAGAGGTCCCCTAGGCCACACAGGTATGAGGGCCAGAACTCAAGTTGGGTTAGTCTGATTTCAGAGCTTCTGCTCTTAATTGCCACCCTCACCTGCTCCCTGCACTCACAACGGACCCTAAGAGCACTGGGAAACTGATTTCATGGGTTCACCTAGAAGATATGGCAATGGGCCAGCATCAAAATGTGCTTGTGAAAAGCACATTTCTTAGACTCTACCCCCAGGGTCTTGTCGTTGTTTAGTCGCCCAATTGTGTCCGACTCATTGTGACCCCAAGGACTGCAGCACTCCAGGCCTCCCTGCCCCTCACCATCTCCCAGAGTTGGCCCAAGTTCATCTTCATTGCATCAGTGACGTCGTCCGGCCATTTCATCCTCTGACGCTCTCTTCTCCTTCTGTCCTCAATCTTCCCCAGCATCAGGGACTTTTCCAGTGAATTGTCTGTTCACATCTGATGACCGAAATACTGGAGCTTCAGGCTCAGCATTAGACCCTCCAGTGAATATTCAGGGTGGTTCTCCCTCAGGATTGACTGGTTTGATCTCTTTGCTATCCAAGAGGCTTTCAGGAGTCTTCTCCAGCACCACAGTTTTTTTTTTTTTTTTTAAATTTTCTTTACTTTATTGTGTTGGTTTTGCCATACATTGATATGAATCTGCCATGGGTATACATATGTTCCCCCTCCAGAACACCCCTCCCTCCTCCCTCCCGATCCCCTCCCTCTGGGTCATCCCGGTGCACCAGCCCTGAGCATCAAACCTGCGCTGACGATTGATTTCACATATGATAATTAACATGTTTCAATGCCATTCTCCCATATCATCCCACCCTTGCCCTCTTCCACAGAGTCCACGAGTCTGTTCTATACATCTGCGTTTCTTTTGCTGTCTCGCATGCAGGGTTCTCGTTACCGTCTTTCTAAATTCCATATATATGTGTTAGTATACTGTATTGTTGTTTTCCCTTCTGGCTTACTTCACTCTGGATAATGGGCTCCAGTTCCGTCCACCTGAGTAGAACTGATTCAAATGAATTTTTTTTTTAATGCTGAGTAATATTCCATTGTGTATATGTACCACAGCTTTCTTATCCATTCGTCAGTTGATGGGCATTAGGTTGCTTCCATGTCCTGGCTATTGTAAACAGTGCGGCGATGAACATTGGGGTGCACGTGTCTCTTTCAATTCTGGTTTCCTCGATGTGTATGCCCAGCAGTGGGATTGCTGGGTCATATGGCAGTTCTATTTTCAGTTTTTTAAGGAATCTCCACACTGTTCTCCATAGTGGCTGTACTAGTTTGCATTCCCACCAACAGTGTAAGAGGGTTCTCTTTTCTCCACATCCTCTCCAGCATTTATTGCTTGTAGATTTTTGGATGGCAGCCATTCTGACTGGTGTAAAGTGGTACCTCATTGTGGTTTTGATTTGCATTTCTCTGATAATGAGTGATGTTGAGCATCTTTTCATGTGTTTGTTAGCCATTTTTATGTCTTCTTTGGAGAAATGTCTGTTTAGTTCTTTGGCCCACTTTTTGATTGGGTCGTTTATTTTTCTGGAATGGAGCTGCAGGAGTTGCTTGTATATTTTTGAGATTAATTGTTTGTCCGTTGCTTCATTTGCTATTATTTTCTCCCATTCTGAAGGCTGCCTTTTCACCTTGCTTATAGTTTCCTTTGTTGTGCAGAAGCTTTTCATTTTAATTAGGTCCCATTTGTTTATTTGTGCTTTTATTTCCAATATTCTGGGAGGTGGGTCATAGAGGATCCTGCTTTGGTTTATGTCGGAGAGCAGCACCACAGTTTGAAGGCATCAATTGTTAGGTGTTCTGCCTTCTGTAGGCCCATCTCTCACAACCGTACATGACCACCGCGAAGACCATAGCCTTGAGGAGACAGATCTTTGCTGGCAGAGTAATGTCTGCTCTACAGCACACTGTCTAGGTTTGTCATCGCTTTCCTGCCGTGAAGCAATGGTCTTCTGATTTCAAGGCTACAGTCACCATCTGCAGTGAGTTTGGAGCTAAGAAAAGGAAATCTGTCACTACGTCCACCTTTTCCCCTTCTATTTGCCATGCAGTAATGAAGCCGGACGCCGTAATCTTAGGGATTTTTACTATTTTGTCCTAACCAGGCTCTTTCACTCTCCTCCTTCACCCACAGCAAGAGAGCTTTTAATTCCTCTTTGTTTTCTGCCATTAGAGTGGTATCATCCTCACCCCCAGGGGTAAAACCATTAATAACCTTTCAATGTCAAAGACGACACAATAGTTTTAAAAGTATCCAAAATCAAACTCATAATCTCCACCAAATCAGATCTGCCCCCAGTGTTGCAGATCACAATGACTACATCCTAAGCTACCCTCTTTCCTCTCCCTTTCATCCATCCCTATCAGTTTTCCACTGTTCCTACCTAAGCCCAAGCCATTGTCATTCTTCATGAGGGTCACGTCAGGAGCCTCCTGAGTTCTGTCTCCTCTCTAGAGAGCCTTGTCCACTCTATAAGCAGAACCATCTTTTACTTACTTTTGACTGGAGTCTAGTTGCTTCACGATGTGTGTCCGTCTCTGCTGTGCAGCTAGGTGACCAGCCCGTGGACACACACCCTCTGTTCTGGACTTCCTCCCCATTCAGGCCACCACAGAGCGTTGAGTAGTGTTCCTGGTGCTACAACAGGATCTCCTTAGTTACCCATTTTATACATAGTAGTTAACCTATGCCAATCCCAAGCTCCCAATTCATTTTCCCAAGTGACGCTAGTTGTAAAGAATATGCCTGCCTCTCCTGCAAGAGCTGCGGGAGACTCAGGTTCAATCCCTGGGTTGAGAAGATCCCCTGGAGGAGGAAACAGCAACCCACTCCAGTATCCTTGCCTGGGAAATCCCATGGACAGAGGAGCCTGGAGGGCTACAGCCCATGGGGTCACAAAGAGTCAACTAAACAACAACAAGGAGCATATCGTTGCTCCCTTTTTCTTCCCTTTGGTTTCAATGAGTTGAAATCCACCCTTTTGAAATTTCCACCTAATTTTGCCCTAGCTCTGCTCTCTGAGGCCACACAGATGATGGCTTTTATATCCTGAGTACGACTTAATCCCACTCCCATGCTGTTGTCTCCACATGACAATTCTGTTGCTTCTGAGTGAAAGGAAATCCGAGAGTATGGCTGGGAGTTATATGTGCTGCTGCCTATTCCCAGATACGTGTGTGTCGGCCCTGAAACAGTCATAACGCTTGGATGGGCTTTCCCTCTGGAAGATAGTCCCCATAGGGTCTGACCTACTAAGCTCCTGTAGTTTTTATTCTTAGGTGGCTCACAGGCGCATGGTCAGAGTGCCCTGTGTCTTGTGGTGAAGGATTCCGCAGTGGGCAAGGGACACGTAAGCACACAAGAGCCAATGGAACGGTGCAGGCATTGCCACTGGGAGTGTGCATCCCCAGAGTCAGGACTGACTAGTTGAACAAAGGAACTAGGTAGTGCTAACAAATGTAGTGTTTTCAAATCTTCCAGTCCCTGCAGTCAAACCCACACATCAAAAAAGGTACTTCCCCTGGCAGCCCAGCGTTAGGAATTTGCCTTCCAATGCAGAGGGTGCAAGTTCCTTCCCTGTCAGGGGGCTAAGATCCCACATGCCATGAGGTCAAAACATCAAAACAGAAGCAATGTTCTAACAAAAGCAATGTTCTAACAAAACCCCACCCATCAGGGCCCCTTCCCACAGGGGAGAGGAGAGTGCCCAAGTCCTGCAGGACATTCAGGAAACTCATCTGCACAGGGAGCTGACCACACCATACACCGGCTGGTTCAGGGGACTTACTATTCTATCCTAGGCCTCCTGGTCCTGATTAACACAGGCTGCAGGTAGGTATCAAAAGTCCCCCTCGGCCCTTTGGAAAATGTCCAGTGTTGTGAGTGCAGGAGGATAGTACACTCTTTAAAGCATTTCTGCCCTGCAGTGCAGCAGCTGTCTCTCTTGAGAATGATTGTGCTAATTCTTAGGTCATTAACTCCACGTCCTACATGACTACACACTTCTCTAACCGGAGATGATATAAGACAGAGTGATACGGAGGGTAAAACAGATCTCCAGAGGTGATCTTTCTGGAGAATGAAGTTTATTAAAACTATGAAGAACCAAGGAGTTGGTAAGGACTATCCCCTCTACCACCAACATGGAAGGGGAGTATGGGGGAAGGGGGACACGCCCCGGGGACAGTCCAGTCTGTGAACTTTTACCCAGTGGGGTAGAAGGGGCAGCTAGGTCAGGGTGGCACCTATTCTGGTCCCCCAGGCCACTCCAGACCATGCTCTGAGCAGGCCAGGGATGTACTGGATTTGAATCGCATTGAGTCCACTTGACCGGGTCCCAGGGAGTTCGGGACCTTTTGTCTTGGTCAGTAATAATGGGTTGTTTCTGAGCCTACTTTCCTCTTGCGAGCTTTGCTGGGCAATCCACAACAGAAATGTTGGATTATAAACCTCCACATTTCCCAGCCACTCCTATCTTTTTCTGGCTGAGGTCAGAGTGAGAGGCTTGGGAGTGGGGCTACTTAGTTTGGGAGGAGCTTCTGGCTGTGTCGGCCACACTCAGGGGGCCCTGGGTTCCCTCTGGGCTTTGAGCTGGTGTCACAGGTGTCACTGGTGCTCCGGTGCTGGGATGCCTCAGGTGTGGTGGGTGTTGGGGGGAGTGGCGGGTGCCTTGGGTGCCGAAAATGCCTCTGGTGGAGGGAGTAGCCCCAGGGTCACACAAGGCAGATGGGATGGGTGGGAAAGTGGTAGAGTCAGGATCTTTGAATCGTGGGTTGTCTCCTGCATCCGAATGGTCTCCCACAGGAATAGCCAGGCCAGTATGAGGGTGGACACCTCAGGGCTTGGAGGCTGGAGTTTTTGGGGGCTGAAGTTCTTCGCGGCAAGGAAGGGCTTCACAGTGGTGGTTGGGGCCCCACCCTGGGTCTATTCCAGCTCAGGCTTTCTGAGCTCCGGCTCTGGCCCCATCTTGAGCCCAAGGGCACCTGCACTGTCACTTAGGAGCCTCTTCACAGAGTGGCAGGAGTGGCTCTCCTGGCCCACCTTGACCCAAGGATGCTGCCAAAGATGTGGTACATTAGCTCTGCTTTTAGGGTTGAGGATCAGCATGCTTGCCATTTGGTACTTATTTCACATGATAATGTGAGATTTATCATGATAATTCCCTACGAGGCCATGGCGTTCTGGGTTTGAATCCCATAGTCCACTTTACTGGGTCGCAGGCAGCTCGGCAGGCCTGACCTTTTGTTGCCGTTAGTCATGCAGCGGTTGTTACTGGGACTATTGTAATTCTGTGCCTGTTTCCAGTGAGTAGCAAACAGTAATGATTCACAATAAAATTTCATTACTCCACCAGCCAGCTCCTTCTTTTTCTAGCCTGGGCAGGGGAAGTGGTTGAGGACTCTGACTGCCTGGCTTGGGAAAATGTTCCAATGGTGACAGACCCGGCTAGGGGGCAGCGATACAGCAGCTACCCCCTGAGGCTTTGCTGCAGGGCTCCCGGTTCCCCTGACATCAGGGGTGTCTCGGGTGCTGCTGGTGTCTTGCGTGTCAAGAAAATCGCTGGTGTTGTGTTTGCCCCACATTAGTGTCCCAGGTGTCAGGGGTGCCTTGGGCTTGGCAGCTGTCGGGCGTGAATGGTGTGCAGTGGGTGTCAGGGGTGCAGCGGATTCCTCAGGTGCAGAAGATGCCGCTAGTGGAGGGATGGCCTCAGGGTCACTCAAGGCAGGTGTGGTAGGTGAGGCAGTGGTAGTGTGTGTGATCTTTGAGTCTTGGGTTGTCTCCTGCATCTGAATGGTCCCTCAGGAATAGCCAGGCTGCTATAAGAGTGGACACCTCCGGGCTTAGAGGCTGGAGTTTCTGAGTGCTGGAATTCTTCATGGCAGGCAACGACTTCACAGTGATGGCACGGGGCCCCAGGGTGCCGATTAATGCTGGTAAAACCGGCGAGCCCCCTTCCTCCTTCCGCCAGAGCCGTCAGCTGGTGACAGAGGCACGGCGGGCACTGAGCACAGATGAGGATTCCGCTTATCCAGGCCACGGGCTGAGCCATGTCCGCTGAGCACGGAGCACTGTCCCCTCCTGTCCATCTCTCTCCTTAGAAAGCCTCCATGCACACCCCGGGAAGGTGCAGTCTTTTCACACTCCCCTCTTCCTTACAGCCTTTGTAGACCTGTCCGAGCTAATGCACCATCTGGACAACAACTGTCAATACTGGAAAGGACGACATGGAGCTGTGGGGCCTGCGCCTGCCTCCCGAATAGCGCGGTACCCTTGTGGTCACTGGGGATTCCTGAGGGCGGCCTGAGTTCCTTTCGTATTAGCCGATCAGCCCCCCGATGCACAGAGCCTGCGTGAGCACCCAGGGACATGGTCACCTTCCCTAACCACCACCTGATGCCGCTGCCCTAGACTGAGGCTTCGTCCACTCACTGTGCCAGCCTGCTGCCGGGGCTCCAGAGTCTCAGAGAACACGGCTTGCATCAGCTTCTGTCTGTCCAAACCCGAGCTCGGGACTTGGCTACATGGTGACTATAGCCATGAAATGAAGCACCTTATTCAGAACACCAAGAGATGAACCACAGACTGGGAGAAACTATTTCCAAAACAAACATCAGAGAAAGGATCTGTACTCACATTATACCAAACAGCTCCTTAAAACTTGATAAAGATTGAAATACATACCTGGCCAAAGGATATACACAGATATATACATAGAAATTTATATCAATATATGGAGAATTGTTTGTATCTCTCTGTAGATAGAGGTTTACATGTTTAGGTAGATAGATATTTATATTTCTCGGTAGATAAATATTTACAATGCTACATAGATACTCTATAAAATTAATAACTTCCCTAAAATTAATAACCTCCATAAAATTGAAAACTTCCATAAAATAAATAGCTCTCATAAATTGAGTAACTATCATATATTGAATAACTTTCACAAAATTATTCACTTTCCTAAAATAAATAACTTTCATACATTAATAATATTCATAGAATTAGTCACTTTCTTACAATTATCCACTTTCATACAATTAAAATAAACTTCTTCGGAAAATCAAAACCTTCCTCAGAAAATTAAAAACGTCCTCAGAAAAATTAAAATTAGAAAATTATTTATAAAATTAAAAACTTCTACTCTATGAAACACCTCATTCAGAAAATCAAAAGATGAACCACAAACTGGAAGAGTGCCGGGAGCTGTCAGGATGGCCCCTTGTTCAGATGACAAGGTCACGAGACTAAGAAAGAAACTGCAAAGCTGACTTTCTTTATCGGGGCATCCTGGGCAGGCCCCTCCTGGTATTTTTCTTGGGAAGTTCTGTTTATGCTCTGAAGGTTAGCTCATCTCAGTAGGTCAGTCCCAGTTAGAAATAATTCATCCTGAGATAATTCCCTCACACCTTATTTCCCCCAGGGGATTGGGGAAGGCAAATTCCCTTCCCTGGGGACAAAGGAGGAATAAGGGACATTTAAATAGATTACTACACCTCCTACTCTTTACTGGGGAGTTTCTTTCTACTTAGATTGATGTACTTATCCAAAGTATGCTGGAGACAATCAAATGGTAAACATACTAATGTTAAATCTAATTATGCAAAAATCAAACTTTTGCAAGGAAAATGAGCTTAAGGTTAAAGTTGTTGATGATAGGCAGAAAACAAGATTGTATAGAATAACATGTGATGTAATGGGTGTGTTTCTTGGGTATGAAAACTGTAAACCAACAACAATAAAGAGAGACTGCTCCATCACCACACCTCGACTCAGCTCAGTTCTTCCGCCGATGCCACTCATCCCTCAAGACCCCCGGACCCGCCGAGGCTGGACCCTGGCAGAAGAGACTATTTTTAAACCACATATCGGATAAAGGATCTGTACTCAAATGATACCAGACAACCCGAATAAAATGTGGAAAGGATTGAAACACACACCTGGCCAAAAACAATCAACAAGGAAGGAGGGACTAGGGTGGGGAGAGACAGCCCCTTGAGACAGCCAACCCTCTGATCTGACCTTCCCCCACCTGGGCTGATATCCTGAGAGAATCAACATTCAAAAAGGCCCGTGCACAGCAACCCTCACTGCAGCACTCCTTACAACGGCCAGGACACAGGACCAGCAAGATGCTCACCCACAGGCTGAAACTTACAGAAGCAGATGCAGATAATGGACTGTCACTCACCCCAGAGACACTGCCACCGAAACTGAAATAACGCCGCTGCTAGCCCCAGGGACGGCCTCGGGCGGTCACACACTAAGTGAAGGCAGCCAGACAGAGAAAGGCCGCAGCACAGAGCCCAGTCTAGGAAATGAAAACAAGCAGATGCAGGGAACTGATTTACAAGACAGAAAGAAACCTTGAGATTTCCTACACAAAGCTAACCACAATAAATAAATAAATACAGGCTTTATCTCCTTTCCATCCACATGTGCAGAAAATCTGTATCTCTAATGGACACTCCACAAGGACATGAGGATCATCACATGGAACTTTACTTGAGTTTGTGCAATATCCTTGATGGAAAAAGAATTGAAGAAAACAGATATGCTGTCTGTATGTGTCACAACTGACTCAGGTGGCTGTACACTGCCAGCAAGTACAAAATGGAAAACTGTCCCAGCACAGCTACCCATGAGATTAAAGAAAAGGAATGACTAGTTCATTCCCTGCCACCTCCTAAACTTGGGCTGATATCTCATTCCTGGAACCTGAGCAGACTTGAGTCCCAGGGCTGGGTTGGGGTGGGGTCGAGACAGGCCAGGAGGGGCCCTTCATTGACAGCCCTGTGTAACCTGCACTGTCTGGCTTGCCCTGGCTGGAAGCAGACCCCTAGTGCCCCCTAACGACGGTGGCCTGACCCTCTGGCCTTGAGGACCAGGGTAAAGTCGCCAAGAATCCAGGTTCACTGGTGCTGGAGTCCCCAGCTGAAGCCTCCTTCCTAAGAGCGCAGCCTCCCAGGACCTCAGCAGGAGCAGTGCCCCAGGTTCGGATGAGTCTGGAGGGAAGACTGGGTGAAACTTTAGAGGGAATAAGTAGTGAGACACAAGCCTTTGGATGTTCGCCCAGGCACATCGCACTCTCACTCACAGACCAGGAAGCCCACTTGCCCTAAGGCTCTGGTTGCAGGTGGAACCAGAGTTGGGCATGAAGGAGTGCTGCCACCTTGTGGGCATTTCCTATAACTACAACTTGCCCACTGCGTGTTTACTAGCACCTCCAATTAACAATACGGCTTCCCTGGTGGCTCAGAGGGTAAAGCGTCTGCCTGCAATGCGGGGAACCCAGGTACAATCCCTGGGTCAGGAAGATCCCCTGGAGAAGGAAATGGCAACCCACTCCAGTACTCTTGCCTGGAAAATCCCATGGACAGAGAAGCCTGGTAGGCTCCATGTGGTTGCAGAGTCAGACTTGACTTAGCCACTTCACTTTTGCTTTCCAATTAACAAAGCCTCTGGGGCTGTTAATGACACCTGTCCTCAGGAAAGGGCCTGGGGCAGCTATTGCATAAATAAGTTCCAAAGACAACTGACTTTCAAGAATCCAATTAAAGGTAAATTTTCCTCACACCTTTTAAGAAAAAAAAAAAACAACTCAAACAGCCACAGGACAAGATGCTCAGGATCCTGAACTATTACATCAAAACGACAAGAAATCTAATCCCATCTGACAGAATGGGAATCCTGACTGTTTACAAACAGCAAAGGGGGAGAAAGAACAGGGAGATGATGGAATCCCCTACACCTTTCCTAGAACAGACATTGGCAACAGCCCCTAGAAAGGACAGTCTTCACAGGCCAGAAGAAAAAATTTCAAGAGAGCTAAGCCTAGGACTTTCGTGCCCACACCTGGGCCTATGTTAAAAAAAATCATCATTCAAAATGACACATGCAATCTAACGTTCATTCCAGTGCTACTTCGAATAACCAAGACACAGACCCAAGAAATGGTCCATGAACAGATTAAATCTTTTAAAAATGTGGTATATATATACAATCAGCTATTACTCAGACATGAAAAACTGCCACTGAAATTATGAAATTCTGCAAATGGTTCCCACAAGGATGGACCTTGGTGCATCATACACCAAGTGAAGTCAGAAACAGAGGAAGAAAATAGCAGAAGATGTCCCTTCTAGGTAAAATTTAAAGAGAGAAATACAGAGGAAGTAGTTTACAGCACAAAGAGATACTATGACAATCAAAACACAAAGAATTAAAAAAAGAAAGGAAACGTCATGAATGAATTAGTAGGTTGATACTAACATATACCCAAAAAGCTGTATCTGTAATGGGTAATCCACAAGGACTATCTCCATCCTTCCTAATTACACATTTACACAGAAATCTGTGTCTCTAACAGATATCACACAAACATCTGATGTTCACCACAGGGAACTTTGCTTGAAATTCTGCAAGATTTTTAAGGGCAAAACAACTCATAAAAGAACAGAAATGCTGTTATGTTAATATGTGTTGCACTGAATCAGGTGGCTGTATACTGACAACAAGCACCAAACGGCAGGTCAACTATATTCCCGTATACCATCGCCATTAGATTAAAGAAAGCAAAGCCTAGTTCAATTCCACCCACCTCCCTGACATGGGCTGCCATCCCATCTCTGGAGTCTGAACGGCCTTGGATCCCTGACTGAAGTAGGGCTGAACAGCCCTCAGGGTGCCCTTAACTGAGCCCCCTCTTCAACCTGTACTGTGAGGTTTGCTCTGGCTGCGACCAGAGCCCTTCGTTTAACCAGAGGATGGTAGCCTGACCCTCCGGCCTTGAACTTTGACATCCCTCTAGCTCACAGGCCAGGAAGCAGACCTTCCCTAAGGCTCTGGTTGCCCAAGAAACGAGGGTTGCGCGTGAGACAGTGCTGCCGCCCTGTGGACACTTCCTGTAACTACAACCTGACCAGCTGTGCTTACCCACACCTCCAATTAACAAGGCCTGTGGGGTCGCACAGAGTCGGACACGACTGAAGTGGCTTAGCAGCAGCATCAGTCGCGCTGTGACAGAGAAGGCAGTGGCACCCCACTCCAGTACTCTTGCCTGGAAAATCCCATGGACGGAGGAGCCTGGTAGGCTGCAGTCCATGGGGTCATGAAGAGTCGGACAGGACTGAGCGACTTCACTTTCATTTTTCACTTTCATGCATTGGAGAAGGAAATGGCACCCCACTCCAGTGTTTTGCCTGGAGAATCCCAGGGACAGGGGAGCCTGGTGGGTTGCCATCTATGGGGTCGCACAGAGTCAGACAGCAGCAGCAGCAGTGGGGCTGTGAATGACAGCAACCCTCAGGAAAGGATCTGGGGCTGATATTGCAGACATAAATTCTAAACACAACTGATGTTCAAGAAGCCAATTCAACAGGTAAAGTTTCCTGACACCCTTTAAAGAAAAGTATAAACGGGGGGAAAAAAATCCCACCCTAAAACAGGATAAGATGCTGAACATCCCTAATTATTACAGGAGGATGCAAGTTAAAGTGATGATGACAAATCACATCCCACCGCTCAGAATGCCCATTCTCACATGTCACAAACAACAACGCAGGAGCGAGCCAGGAGGAGGGAGAACCCACCTACACAGTACGTGGGAATGGACACTGGCAACAGCCACTAGAAAGGACAGCCCCCCTGTGCCAGGAAAAAGCTTTCCAGAAAGCTAAGCCTAGGATCTGACATTCCCACCCCTGGGCCTATATCCCGAGAAAAGCACCATTCAAAAACCCACATGCCCCCCGACAGTCAGTGCAGCACTGCTTACAGTAGCCAAGACACAGAGCCAGCAAAACGTCTACTGACACAGTAAAGCTCAAAGAAGACGTGGTGCACACACACAGTGGACCGCTTCTCAACCGCGAGAAACTGCCACTGCAGTATTGAAATTATTCCACTGGTCACCACAAGGATGGAGCTTGGAGGGTCAGACACTACTGGGGCAGACAGAGGGAGAACATAGCATATGATGCGAATACTAGGCAAAGTTAAAAAAGAAGTAGACAAACTAACCCACGACACAAAAAGAGACTCTGAGAATTCAAACACAGACAGAGGGTTCCAAAAACGTTGAAAGAGCAAGGATGAATTAGGAGGTCGGGACTAACATACACAGAAATCTCTATCTAAAATAGATAATCCAAAAGGATCACCTCCTTTCTTCTTTCCTTGCCCTTTCCTCCCCAAAATGGGCTTCCCTGGTGGCTCAGACAGTAAAGAATCTACTTGCAATGCAGGGGGCCTGGGTTGGGAAGATCCCTTGGAGAAGGAAATGCATACTCACTCCAGTATTCTTGCCTGGAGAATCCCATGGAGCGTGGGTTTGGCAGGGGTAGCAGTCCATGGGGTGGGAAAGAGTTGGACACAACAGAGCAACTAACACTTTCACTTTTTTATTACTTTCCTCCCACAAATGCAAAAATTTCAGAATCTGTAAGAATACCCAGAAGTCTGTATCACTAACATATAAATAGAAATCTATATCTGTAATAGATAATCTGCAAGATTATCTCCATCCTTGCTTTCTCTAGATATAAACAAAAGTCTGTATGTCTAAAATATATACCAAAATCCATGTCTTTAACATATACACAGAAATCTGTATCTCTAATAGATACTCCACAAAGACCTGATGTTCAGCATAGGGAACTTTGCTAGACCTTCTGCAATTCCTCTATGGTAAAAGAATCCAAAAAAAGAGATATGCTGTATGTGTATGTGGTAACTGAATCAAGCAGCAGTATACTCATAACATTAAGGAGTAGAGACATTACTTTGCCCGCAAAGGTCCATCTGGTCAAAGCTGTGGTTTTTCCAGTAGTCACGGATGGATGTGAGAGTTCAACCATAAAGTAAGTTGAGCCCCGAAGAATTGATACTTTTGAAATGTGGTGTTAGAGAAGACTCTTGAGAGTCCCTTGGACTGCAAGGAGATCAAACCAGTCCATCCTAAAGGAACTCAGTCCTGAATATTCATTGGAAGGATTGATGCTGAAACTGTAGCTCCAATACTTGGCCACCTGATGTGAAGAGCTGACTCATTGGAAAAGACCCTGATGCTGATAAAGATTGAAAGCAGGAGAAGGGGATAATAGAGGACAAGATGGTTAGATGGAATCACTGACTCGATGGACATGAGTTTGAGAAAACTCTGGGAAATGGTGGTGGACAGAGAAGCCTGACATGTTGCAGTTGATAGGGTCTCAAAGAGTCGGACACAACTCAGTGACTGAACGACAACAAAGATAAAGATCCCACCTTATTTATGGCTCAGTAGTAAAGAGCTCACCTATCAATGCAACAAACTCAGGTTTGATCCATGGGTCAGGAAGATTCCCTGGAGAAGAACATGGCAACCCACTCCAGTATTTCTGCCTGAGAAATCCCACGGACAGAGGAGGCTGGCAGGCTATAGTCCATGGGATTACAAAAGACTTGGACACGACTTAGCAACAGATTTTCAAGATAAAGATCTAATTGTAAGGTCAGATACTATGAAATTCTAGAGGAAAATATAGGCGGGAGAAGCTTTGTCATCATCAGAGCAAGTTCTTTTGGGACCCACCTCCTAGAACAAAGGAAAAGCACCCCACAATAAGAAATCAGCCCAGGAAGCGTGACCCCTCACCCCTTCTCACCAGGTCAGCCCCTGAGGGCAGAGAAGACGGTGTCAGGTGCTGCCGCAGGCGCTCTTGCTGCCTGGAGGGGGTGGCTCTTTTCAAGTGAAAGATGCTCAGTTGTGTCTGACTCTTTGCGACCCAGGGACTATACGGTCCATGGATTTCTCCAGGCCAGAATGCTGGAGTGGGTAGCCATTCCCTTCTGCAGACGATCTTCCCAACCCTGGGACTGAATCCAGATCTCCTGCCTTGCAGGGGGATTCTTTACCAGCTGAGCTTCTAGGGAAGAGACGGTGGTTTAGCTGCTGAGTCGTGTCAGCTCCTTGTGACCCCATGGACTGTAGCCTGCTAGACTCCTCTGTCTTGGGATTACTCAGGCAAGAACACTGGACGGGGTTGCCATTTCCTTCTCCAGGGGATCTTCCTGAGCAGAGATCCAATCCACTTCTGGGTACTGCGGGTTATTTCATTTACCAACTGAGTCACCAGAGAAGCCCCGCTGCCTGGAGGCGTTGTTTATAAGGACCTCAGCCCAGGCGTTGCTGGGAAGGGCTG
The DNA here is from genome assembly GCA_007570785.1 of Antilocapra americana. Classification (NCBI taxonomy): domain Eukaryota; kingdom Metazoa; phylum Chordata; class Mammalia; order Artiodactyla; family Antilocapridae; genus Antilocapra; species Antilocapra americana. The sequence goes on from ML663015.1 coordinate 62,211, forward strand.
GCCGACTCGTCCAGTCAGCCAATCCTCACCCACCAGGGGCTCACAGGTGCAAGGAACAGGTGTGGGCCTGAGGGTCAAGACGGACATGGGGCTGCAGCTCTGGTTTGATTTCTAATGATTTTATTTGGCCCACGAGTGGGAGAGAATTTAAAGAAGATCTTCTCCCAAAGAGAGGAACCCAGGAGTCAGGGAGAGGAGGGGTGGTGGGTGGAGACAGGGGCCCAGGACAGTGGAAGCCTCTGGAAGACCTTCTGGAAGGAGGCCACGCAGAGTGAAGCCCAGGGTCACTGACCTGCCCAGGAGTGGCTGTTGTTAGTCCAGGTCCTGCTCTGAGATGCTCAGGGCCAGCTCTGACCGGGAAGAGGGCTGGGGGTGCTCTGCAACGAGGTTCCGTGCACAGTTCCTGTGTGCTGAGCCCTGCCCAGACGGGCTCCCTGCCCTGGGAGGGGTCTGCCCATGTGAACCCCGTGCCCTGGGAGGGCTGTGTGAACAGGCTCCCTCTCTGCAGCTGGCACAGAGCTGCTTAGCATGCAGATTAAAATCAGCTGAGGACAGTGGTCAGGGGTCCAAGCTTGCTATGCTCGCTGCATGACACGAGGTGTGGAGGCTAGAAGTAGGACTGTATCCAAAGGGCCGGTTGACCGAAGTGATGGGGTCTTGAGGGATGAGTGGCGTCAGCGAAGTACTGAGCTGAGTCAATGTGTTGATGAAGCAGTCTCTCTTTTTATTGTAGTTGGTTTACAGTTTTATACCCAAAAAAATCCCCATTACATCACATATCATTCTATACAATCTTTTGTTTTCTATCTTCCATCAGCCTTATCACTGAGCTCATTCCCCAATCTATCATCAAAACATTCCCCTTGCAGAAGTCAGATTTCTGCATAATCAGATTTAACAATAGTATGTTTATTATTTTATTGTCTTCAGCATACTTCATTCAATCATGATAAGTACATCAATCTAGGCAGAAAGGTTACATTATTCTCTTATCAGGTGCAGCTGTGTAGAGGCTAGAGGGAAGGGCTAAGCTTGAAACTGGTTCTGTTCTAGTAACCTCAACCACTACCTGTCTCATTCTGTTCTGACACTCCAGTTCTTATGAGGAAAGGGGACAGTGAGACAGTCTAGCAGCACTGCTTTAGCAATAAAACCCTAGTAACCTTATATAACTACTATAATGAGTTCCTATGTCTACACTGTCCTAAAGCAGTCAATATCTCCAACTATGCTGGCCACAGTTATAAGCATTCCTAAGTCTCATCCACCTTGGTCTCTACAAGGAAGGGAGCTTCCACCATGGAGTGGTCGGGGGAGTGGGAGGTGGAAAGGTGACCCAAGTCCGAGCCCTTTTGGTGGTGGCCTTGCCATGACCCCCAGAGAACACTTGGTAAACTTTCCAGTAAGGAGTAGGAGGTGTAGTAATCTATTTAAATGTGCCTTATTCCTCCTTTGTCCTAGGGGAAGGGAATCCACCTTCCCCATCCTCTGAGGGAAAGAAGGTCTGAGGGAATTATCTCAGGACAAATTCTTTCTAACTGGGACTGACCTACTGAGATGAGCTAATCTTCTGAGCATAAACAAAACTTCCCAGGAGAGAATACCAGGAGGGGCCTTGCCCCCCCCCCATAAGGAAAATCCAATTTGCAGGTTCCTTCTTAGTCTCATGACCTTGTCATCCAAGCGAGGGGGCATCCTGACTTGCTCCCGACAATGGCCAATCAATGTCTTCAAATAACCCTCTTGTCGGGTCTGGATGCCAGGTTCTTTCATGAATTAAAGAAGGAGGAGGTGAGGAAACAAACTAAAAAGGCCTTAAATCTTGCAAATATCTTGGAGAAAGGCAAGCCTCAGGCAGGGGATGTGTTAATCTCTTCCTTCCTGTCTTCTACTGGCTGATGGGGTTCTGAACAAAGGCACTTGAGTTTAACAGTCAGGCAGAGGGGCCCGAAAGTGGGCTCTTGCCTAATACTCAGAAATGAATTATCTGAGGAGACACATAAACAAGAGATTTTACTGGGAAGGGGCACCCAGGTGGAGAAGTAGGGTAAGAGAACTCAGGAGAACTGCTCTGCCCCATGGCTTGCAGTCTTGGGTTTTATGGTGATGGAATTAGTTTCTGAGTTGTCTTTAGCCAATCCTTCTGACTCAGAGTCCTTCCTGGTGGTGCATGCCTTGTTCAGCCAAGATGGATGCCAGCAAGAAGGATTCTGGGAGGTGGCTGGACACATGTGTCACTTTTGAACCTTTCCTAGACTCTCCTGGTTGGTGGTGGCTTATTAGTTCTCTGTTCCTTACAGGACCTCCTGTCTGAAACAACTCATGCAAATGGTTACCATGGTGCCGGGCCAGGTAACTGGAATGGATTGAGGGTATCATGTATCAGGCCTTTACATGCTTTTATCTACTTAACTGATACAAAGTAGAGATTAAGCTCATTGTACAGATGAAGAAACTGAGGCTCAGATGAGTAACTAGCCCAGGATCATCCAACTCTGAAATGTCTGCCAAAGGTCCAGAGCCTTCTGTAACTATGAGTGTCCATTTCTCCTCCACTTCTAAGCTCTTCTGGCACCTCCTCCTTCCTTCTTTTGTCCTGGCCATGACCTTCCCAGCTCACCATCTTCCAGTCCACATGCCTGGCTGCTGGGCAGGCAGGGCTCAACCACATCCAGGCTGTGCTCTGACGAGGGCACCATGTCCAGGCTCACAGATTAGAGTGGAGAAGGGGCTGCTGGGAGACTCAGGCAAAGCTCTTCTTTCCAGATGGTGGAACTGAGGTCCAGAGAGGGCACATACCTTACCGAGGGTCACACAGCACAAACCCCCATGCCTCTCCTTCCCCAAGTTCTCCCTTGTGCCATCAAATGGATCCAAAGTTGTCGTTTAACCTTAGGTGGAATCAAGGGTGACTTTGGGGATGTTGGTGGGGGAGCAACTGGGCAACAGGCAGCATGACACCCCCAGCCTCCCTCACCCCAGTGCCCCTCCCCACCCTGGCAGTGCCCCTGGGAGGCCCGCAGGCTCCAGGGCTCCACTGGCAATTGGGGCTCAAGGAGCTTTGGGAGTCCAGGGAGGCTCTCAGGTTTGCTCTGTGCTTCTCTTTCCACCTCACCTTGTCCCAGGGTTTATTATCAGCAAAGGTGACAAGGCCCCTGATGGCAGGATGCTGGCTGGGGCTCAGGGTGCTGGCCCTTTAGCCCTGGGGGCCTCCAGGCAAACAGTCCCTTGGAAACAGGGCAGCTGTCCCTGAGGAGGGGGCAGGCTGGGAGGGGCCTCACTCCCCCAACACACTGGACCCTGGAGCAGCCCCTGTGTGAGCAGGACTGCAGCCCTGGCTGGCGGGACTGCCTTGGGCAGGTGACCTGGGCAATTCCGTGGTCTCTAGGGCCCCTGCCGCTCTGGCCGTGTGTCCCTGTCACAGCCCTGAAGCCCCTTCAGGCCCCTGTCCTCCTGTCTCAGTTCCAGCCCAGGCCCCTCCTCCATGGGAAGGTTGGCTCCATGCCTGCATCCCTACTGAGTCAGAAGACGCCCACTGGGCTGCCTCAGGGCCACTGGGACCCTGGAAGCCTCCCAGTCATCTCCACTCTATCCTCGCATCCCAGTCCCGGGAGCATCCTCAGGGCTGTCCCCTCCCAAGTGTCCTGCAGGTGTCTCCTCTTTCAGCTCCTGCTCTTAAAAGGGGGCCGATCATCTGTCCATCCCCACTCCATCCCCTGAAATGCCCTGGAAGGCTCCCCATCAGCATCAGACACAGCATCCTTGTTCGTTTCCAATCCCTTCTTCCAGCTTGGAAGCTGCTAATCAGTCTCCCAGGCCAGGAGAATCCTCACAGGTAGGACTACTGCCTGACTCCCATCTGGATGGCATCTTCGGAGCTTAAGAGTCAAACATTATGTTAATTTATTCCGTGGTTCCTCCATGACACTCCACCTTGGAGTCATGCTGGGTTGGTGTCCCCTGTCCCAATGGAGAAGAGTCATACGTTAAGGCAAAATTGGAGGAGGGGATTCAGACTAGTTTCTGCTTCCCATGTCATCTTGTCCCCATGGCCTTGCTCTCACCCCATGGCCTTGCTCTCACCCCATGTTTCCTCCCTGTTAATCTCTGATCTCCACTCCTCTGGGTGGGGCTGTGTCCCCTCAGATGGCAGCTCCTGCTAGTGATGGCTGCAGGGAGAAGAGGCCAGGACACGGATGTCTTCAGGTTGCTGTGGATGGAGGACCTGCCGCTGTGTCTTGGGTCCCAGAGCTCGCGTTTGGTCCTGGGCTCCCACCCATGGGCCCTGCTGACTTGTGCGGTATAGAACAAAGTGCTCAAACCCACCGCTTGGTACTTTTATCTGAATTTCCACTTCTTAGCCATGGTACAGGGGAAGGACATGGCAACCCATTCCAGTATTCTTGCCTGGAGAATCCCAGGGACAGGGGAGCCTGGTGGGCTGTTTTTGTCTATGGGGTCGCACAGAGTCGGACACGACTGAAGTGACTTAGCAGCAGCAGGGGCCATGGTACAAACTTAGGGACGGTGCTTAAGTCCTTGAGTGTTTTTTGTTTCCCCCTCTGCAAAATGGAGTTAACAGTACAATCCAGTATCTCATTTCTGAAACATTTGGGATTATATATCCTCCAGAATTCAGAGTTTTTCAGCTTCAATCATGAAACATGGTGAATCTACCCTGTATGATGGAACACCCCCTGGGGTCTTAAAGCACCTTACAGTCAAACCCAGTGGTGTTTCTTCAACTAAACGTTTAAACATTCACACTAAGTGAAATAAAGATCAGAAATTGTCTCATGTCTGTTGAGATAAAATCTCATTACCAAATGAATTATTTTAATTTAGTATTATATTTATTCAAGATTCCAATTTGGAGCAAAATTCATGACATTAAAGGTCAAATGAAGTTTTTAAAATTCTTTTTTAATTTTCAGAGCCATGAAAATTGAGTCATATAGATAAGGACCATCCTACCCCATGTTTCTGCAGATAATGTCATGTACCACAAAGTAATAATAATAAAAACAAATGTTCATAGTTTAATGCCAGACCTAACCCAGCTGTGAGGTTTGGGATAAGACAAGCCTCCTGGCAAGGCCAAGGGTGATGGGCGGGGAGAATCATTCTGAAGCGGTTGTGCTGTTAGCCAGGTGTCTGAGCCACTGGTTCTAACCACAGAGCCTGAGCTTCGGCAGTCACAGGACTCTGAATCTTTTCCAGGCATCTCACTTAACCTCCCTCCAGAGCTGGGTCTTTCTCTGATGGGTCCTCAGGGAAGACCACTGCCATCCTGGTGGCAGAGGCTGATCTGACTTCATGATCACCATGTGTTCATACTCGGGCCTGCTTTCTGCAACCATCCTGGGCTACTTCCTCCGCCTGCTGCAGCTGCTCTCCACCTGCCTGGCCTTCTCCCTCGTGGCCAGCATGGGCACTTGGATGGGGGCCGTAAGTAACTGGTCCATGTTCATCTGGTGCTTCTGCTTTCTCGTGACCCTCATCATCCTCATAATCGAGTTCTGCGGGCTCCAGTCCCGCTTCCCCTTCTCCTGGTACAACTTTCTCATCACCTATGCCTGTTATGCTGCCCTCCTCTGCATCTCGGCCTCCATCGTTTACCCCGTCACTTACATCTGGTTCTTCCCCCATGGCCGCTCCCAGGATCATGCCATCGCCGCCACTGCCTTCTCCTGCCTTGCTTCCGTGGCTTATGCCAGCGAAGTGGCCTGGGCTCGGACCTGGGTCTGGCTCGGCGTGATCACCGGCTACATGGTCACTGTGCCGGGCCTGCTCAAGGGGCTGGAGACTTTTGTGGCTGGTGTCATCTTCGCCTTTGTCACTGACAGCCACCTGTACCTACACCAGCCGGCCCTAGTGTGGTGCGTGGCCGTGTACTCCGTCTGCTTCCTCCTGGCAGCTGTGGCCCTTCTGCTGAACTGGTGTGACTGTGAGAACAGGCTGCCCATTGCCTTTCCCACTTTTCTTTGGGGGCTGACCCTGCTCTCCGTCCTCCTCTACACCAGCGCTCTGGTCCTCTGGCCGCTCTACCAGTTTGACGAGCAGTTTGGTGGCCAGCCCGAGCGGTCGAGCTGCAATGACGGGCTCATCTACTCCGTGTGCCCCTGGGACCAGCGCCTGGCTGTGGCCGTCCTGACAGCCGTCAACCTGCTGATGTACGTGATCGACTTGGTGTTCTCGGCACACATGGTTTTTTCAAGGACTGAGGACCAGCTCAGGGGCTCCCAGTTCCCTCTTCTTTACAAGTCATGATGTCCTCTTCCTGGACCTCCCTCAGGTTTGGCTGCCTCTTTTCAAAAGTCCAATGATGAGGGACAAGTGCCACTTAAAAGGAAAATAGCTTTATTGAGGAAGTTGCTAATCCTGGGGAGGATGTGAAGTCATGTCCTGAAGAATCCACTCCCAACTCCCCAAGTTTTCCTCATAGTTTGTATAAAGACAAGAGGAAGAGTATAAGGTACGGAAGCTTCCTAGGTGGTGCTAGTGGTAAAGAACCTGCCTGCCAATGCAGGAGACATAAGAGATGAAGGTTCAATTCCTGGGTCAGGAAGATCCCCTGGAGGAGGGCATGCCAACCTACTCCAGTATTCTTGCAGTGCCCTGCCCCCACCCAGCATATGGGAAGCCCCTGGAGGGCACACCAGGCTGCAGGACACTGGATTCTGTGCCTGGCCCTGCCTGGGTCCCAGGCTCATGGGTGAAGCCAGGCCTGCTCCAGACATGTGCCAAGTCCAGGGTGCCAGGGACCTTGAAGACTCATCCCTGACCCACTTTAGCCCTGGACATCAGGATGTTAGCAGGGAAGGCCTGGGTCCCATACACCTGGATTCAGCCCCCAGTCCCTTCTTTGTCCTATATCTGCAGGACAGCGTGCTGTGAAATCACTCAGTAGAAGACACCAGAGCAACCATGGAGCTCAACCATATCTCCAGGAGAATTCAAGAGCTGTGAGGGCTGCATGCCTGGTGGAGTTCAGCCTCCTCCTCAAGGACTAGAGGCCTTCATCTCTTCAGGACAAAAACTCTCTTACTTTTGGGAACATGCATCCTTAGCAGTAACATGGCTCCGTGTTTTCTCTACTCCCTTGGGGCCTCCTCTTATCTTTTTTTTCTGAGTGTCAATGGACACCACCCAGCACTGAGATGGCAACAAACGCTTGAGCTGGGATGGAGACAAGTGTCAATTTCCTTAACATCCTGAATCCTGTGCATCCAAGAAGATGTCCCTGGGACTTAATTAATACTCCATCCTCCACCTCACTTTTCCAGTTGCATTTATTCCTGGGAGGGTGACATTATTTCCTTGGGGTGACACCCTCCCTCAAAGGTCCATTCATCTCATCTTGATATTGGTGCCCCAGCATTGGGGAGCTTCCAGGAAGAGTGCAGGAAGTGATGGGTGCCCCCTGCTGATCTTCAGCACCTCATCCCTCCTCTTGTTTATAAAACTAGGAAACAAGGGTAGTGGACTTGCAAGAGTTGCGGATCTGTGGGAACAAGGTTCGAATCCTTCCTTTGGGTCCAGGAGTCATGTCCTGGACACTGTGTGTCCTGGTCTGGCGGCAGTGCCCGACCCACAGGTCCTACAACAGAACCCCTGTTTCAGTCAGATCAGTTCCTGTTGGAAAACCAGCCAGAAAAAAACAGAGTGTGGAGACTTTAGATGGGGGCTGATGGAGCTCATCACTCTCTTTCTACCCACCAACCTCTCTACAAGGACATTCACAGCCAGCCTCACAGACAAGGGCCGCACGGACTGGCAGCCAGCACTGCCACCCCCAACCAGGGTGGGCAGCCAGGTGCCCGAGGTGGCCCAAGAGAGTGATCCCTCTTCTCTCCACTCAAAGCTGGATTGAGGAAGTCATCTCCATGATTTTCCAAGAAAAGCCAGAGAATAGAAACATCTGTGCCCTCAGCTCTGTTCTGGATGCTGTTCAGGCCACAGTCTGGGGGACATCAGTGTGTGAACGAGGCTCTGGCCGGCTGAGAAGGGAGCCTCTGGCCGCTGCCCCAGGAGACAGGGAGCCCAAGCCAGGCAGGGAGAAAGGGAAGGGCCTGAGGCTTGGGCACCAGGCAAATAGGGGGGTCTTCTCCATCAACTGTGTGTGCTAAAGGGCTGGGGGAGGCCCTGGTCACCCAGAAGGTAGGCTTGGGGGCCCCAGCTTCCCCTCCCCAGACCCCTGGACCCAAAGCACTCCCTTTCCTCTGCCTTTGGAGACAATCCTGTGCAGCATCTCTCAGCTCCCCCGCCAGCCTGTCCATCAGGTCTGCAGGGAACATGGAGCCCATCAGCCAACCATCCTTCCCCTGACCCTTCTTCTCCACTTGGGATATTTTTCAAGCTTGAATTTTGTTTTCTTAAAAAGTTAATTTACTTCCATGTTTCAAAATCAAGTTGTTCTAAAGAGCCATGTATTGAGCCATTTAATCTCTCCTCACTCAACCCTCAGCTCCCCTCCCCAACCAGGACCAGTAACTGCTCCACTGGACTCCTAGGAGTCCTTCATGTGCTTTTTGATGCAAATCAAGCAAATGCAGATGTGTTTGTTTTTATTTTCTCCCCTTTGATTATTTAAAATGTATCATACTATTCATAATTCTGTATCTTACTGTTTTTCCCTTATAAATCCTGGAGATATTTTTCTTATTGTTATTTTGAGAGACTCTTCATTTCCAAGCTGTATAGTATTCCATCTTGTGGCTACACCATGGTTTATTAATCTTTGTCCTAAAGATGAGCACTTGGGTTATTTTAAATCTTATCCACCTTACTATCAACTGAGATCTTGAGTGAGAAAATTCATGTCATACAGCTCTGGTTAGAGAAGTGGTGGATGATGCCATCAACCTATTTACAACCCCATCAACTCACCAGAAACTTAGAGCCTCAGGGAAAACAGCTTAATAATAACCCCTTTGGTTATAATTTGCTTATTTTATAAATGGAAAACAGGCTCAGATCAGTGATAAGACTCATCTATGCTCATGGCAGATGAGCTGCAGAATCGGAACTAGAAAACTGGTCTCTTGGGCTCTGCTCTCCACATGATCACCATTCATCTGGGAGACCAGACCAGGGCTGTGGGGCCACTGGACTGGAGTCAGGAGCACATGTGACTGTGGACCCAGCCATGGACCCCAGGTCTGCCTCTCTCTCATTCTGGGCTTCTGTTTCCACTTCCCCTGCTATGGTTAGTCTTTCTGTACTCTCAACAGAATGAACTTTGTGTTCCCTAAAGGTAACATGAGTTCTCCAAACGGAGCGAGAGCACTCAGACTGCTGAGCTGGACTCTGAGGAAGTGGGAAGACAAGAATGTGCAGGAACAAGAGAGTCTGGGACCCCTCAGACGGTGGGATCCCCTGGAAGCAGTTTGTGTTTTGACAAGAATCACTGGAGAGCTGAAACACTGGGAAGTGACTGAGGAAACTCAGATTATGAAAGAGAAACATGTTCCCACCAAGCAGAGGTTGTGGGGAAGGAGGGTCTGCGTAATCAGGAAGGATGTGACCAATAAACAGGACCCGGCAGCCAAGAGGAAGCAAGCAAAGAGGGTGGACAGAGGGGAGGGAGCCGGCTTCCATTTCCACGTCTGAGTCCCCAAGACTGGCAAGTCCAGGGGCCCTGGGAAGAGGGGAGCTGGGAGGGACCAGGGTCTCTGGCACCCCTCCCCCATCTAGCAGGTGAGGAAACTGACTCAGCAGCAGTGAGCGCCCTCCTCAAGGGGACGGGGCAGGTTTGTACAGAACCAGGGTGGACAGGGCAGAATCCCAGCCTGGAGGATGCTGCTGCCACCCTTGTCACAAGCAGCGTGGGGCAGTGGACAGATAGCTGGCCTGGGGACAGGACACCTGGTCCTGACTCTGACTCTGCCACACACAGGGGGACTTTGGACACATCCTGCCCCTCCCTGGGGTCCAGCTGCTCCTCCTCTGTGATGAGAGGGTTGGACTAAGCAGAGGACCTTTACACTCCCTTTTGAGATCCACAGTGAGGGGATAGGACCAGCCTTGGAATTGTGACAAATGACCCTTAACCTCCAATGGGAGGGATGGAGCAGCTGCCCTCATGAACCACAGGCTTGGACTGTGAGCCCCTCAGGTGAGCCTGCCCTGGACAATTCTTTTACTAAAGCACAGAGGCATCTCCATCCTCTCAGAAGTGAGCTCCCAGTGTTGTGTTCAGTTTGATTTAGGAAAATAGAAGAACATGAGATTCTTTACCCAGACTTGTAGACATCAATGCATACTTGATTTTGTCAATGAAAAATTAATCAACAGTCTAAGAAAGAAATGGGAAATTTTATTCAAGCCAACCTCAGAATAATAAACAGTCTTCCTGAGGAACAGGCATCTTATTTAACAGTTTTAGCACTTTCCTGTAAGAGCATGAGAGGATGCAAGAAACTTGATCCTTAAGTTTCTCCTGAAAATATCTCTTTGAGGGCCAGTTCTTCCAGTTTTCTCAGAGCACAAAGTGCCATATCTTGATCTTTGCCCTCAATTCCTTTCAGGGTGGATTGTAGATCAGTAACTGCAGTAGCTGATGACTAGATTCTTTTAGAACTGGGTGGTAGACAGCATTCTTTATTACACAGTCCCCTCTATTTCCACCTTAATTTCAACCAAGTTGTCAGATACATCTTTAACCAATTTTTCCCAGGTTGGTAGGAATGCTCATTCCCAGGCCAGGTAAAGATTTCACTGATAGACCACTCAAGTGCTATTACTCATCTAGTTCTGGTAAGAGTAGCCGAGTCCACTGGGCCACATGTCTTACTAGTCTTTCAGCTCCGGGATATGGCTCCCTGCGGAGGCAGGACCTGCTGCTTTGATCACTGAGGCAGGAGGGCCACATTGCTGTCTCCCACAAATACTGCAGACAGATGTCTTCAAGACCTTGTGATTTTTTACCAGCTCCTTTTTTATTTTCCCAGAAAGTAGTTGGGATAAAATGTATCTCAACTTCTGTTAAGATGACCTCTACACAGCGGATATTTAGTAAGCCTAGAAAAATTCCAGAGCCAATTTCAGGTGGGGCTGAACATAAGATGGGACCCAGGGATCCAGGGTCCTGCCTATTGGGAATTACTGACGTCCAGAGTTTTTTGTGTTACTTAAAGGGGAGGTACACTGTACACCCCTCTCCACTGGGAGAAAGGAGGCCAAATTCTAGCTACATACCTCCAGCCACCAACCCCTCCCAACCCACCCCCTAACTCTCCCCACATACACACCAAGTAAGGCACCCCCAGGTGGACAGACTGGCTTTGGCAGTGAGGCCCCTCCAGAGGCCCAGGGCGTGAACAGCTGCACAGAGGGCTGTGTGGTGCAGAGTCAGCACCTTAGGAGGTGGGAGAGGGCTGTGGGCAGTGGACAGAGGACGAAGGAGTCTCGGGTCCTGACAGATCAGAAGGAGAATGGGGAGAGGGAGTCAGGACACAGGAGACGAGAAAACCAAGGATGACCAGGAAAGGGACCAAAACCCCCAGAAAATGTAGAAAAGACTAGAGCAAAAAGGAGGCAAAACAGAATGCGGGCAACCCAACAAAATACGAAGGAGACAGAGCAGAAGAAGGGAAGGAAACAGAAAAGAAAGAGAGATGAGTGGGGAGAGATGTGAGGAGGGAAAGAGGGAGCCAGGAAGAGGACAGCAGAGGACATCGCTGTTGTTCACTTGCTGAGTCGTGTCAGACTCTCTGCGAGCCCATGGACTGCAGCAAGCCAGGCTTCCCTGTCCCTCACCATCTCCCAGAGTTTGCCCAAGTTCATGTCCATTGAGGATGTCAGAGGACAGCAGAGCTCAGTGAGGAGACCTCTTGTGACCAGAGGGGATCAGAAGTCCCCGGGCTGGTCCTCAGTCCCTATAGAACCTGGCGGGCCCAGTACACCAGGTCAGCCACATAAATCAGTAGGTGAGCGGCTGTCAGGAGGGCCGCAGCCAGGCGCTGGATCCAGGTGCACATGAGGTCGTCGAGACAGCTGATATCACTGGGCCACTGGGGCTGCCCCCTGAATTCCTCATAGAATTGGTAGAGCAGCCAGAGGACCAGAGCGCTGATGGAGAGGAGGGCGGAGAGCAAGGCTAGCCCCAACTGGGAAATGGGGAAGGGGCCAGGCAGTATGTTCTCCCAGTCACCCAGTTTAAGCAGCATAGCTAGCGCCGCCAGGATGAAGCAGATGGAGTAGACGGCCACGCACCACTCCAGGGCCGGCTGGTGCAGGTACAGGGAGGTGTTGCTGAGGAAGGCAAAGATGACACAGGCCACGAAGGTCTCCAGCACCTTCAGCAGGCCTGGCATGGTGTGCACATAGCAAGTGATCTCACTGAATCCATAGTATTCCCACACAAAGGCCATGTCTACGGCATCAAGTACAGAAGCAACACAGGAGACTACAGTGGCTGCGGTGGCCCGGTCCCGGACAGGTCCATCAGGCAGGAACTGGACATCAGTGATGGAGTAGATGGTGGAGGCCAAGAGGCAGAGGAGGGTGGCGTAGCAGGCGTAGGTGGTGGGGAGGTTGTACCAGAAGAAAGGAAAGCGTGATTGGAAATCAAAAAACTCGACTGTGACTATCAGGAGTGTCACAGCGAAACAGAAGCACCAGATGGACATGGACCAGTTACCTACGTTCCCTCTCCAAATGCCCATGTCGGCCACCAAGGAGAAGGCCAGACAGGTAGAGAAGAGCTGTGGCAGGCGAAGGAAGCAGCACACTATATTCTAGGCATCCAGGTTTGGGTCTGTGACCCTAGTGCACATGGTGCTGTGATGGTCAGGCAAGTCACGGCCACCAGTACAGCATGGTCTTCACTGAGGACCCTCCAGAGAAAGGTCCAGTTCTGGAGGTAGATTAAGCCAGACACCTGGAAGAGGCTCAGGGCCTTGAGGCTCAGGATCTGTGGAGTTAGACCCAGTGGCCCAGACACTCAGGTATCAGCACAGCTGCTCCAGAATGGTTCTCCCCACCCATTACCCTTGGACTTGTCAGTAGACTTGTCTTATCCCAAACCTCACAGCTGGGTTGGGTCTGGCCTCAAACCATGAACAGCCTGGATCTCTCTGAGCTATGGGCCATTATCTATGGCGACACAGGATAGTATGGCCCTTATCTCTAACCTCAACCCTTCAGGTCTCTCAAAACTGAAAACAAATTAAAAAAAATTTTTTTGGTAACAAAATTTAACCTAAACAGACGTGAGACAATTTGTGATCTCTATTTATTTCACTTAATGTGAATCTTCAAAAGTTCAGTTGCAGAAACACTAATGTCTTTGATTACAAGGTCCTTTCAGACCCCAGTGGGGTGTCATGTCATATAGACATATACCATGTCACATATCTGAAGCTGAAAAAACTGACTTTTGAATTATGTCTGACCCTAAGCATTTCAGAAATGGGATTGAGGATTGTACTGCTAACCCCATTTCACACATGACAAAACTCAGGCTCAGAGAATTAAGTGCTTCCCCTAAGGTGGCATTAACAGGATGTGGGAACCCTAGATAAAAATACCAAATGTGTGGATTTGAATGCTTTCCTGTGCAGCCCATATATCAACAGGGCCCGTGGGTGGGAGCCTAGGACCAAAGCTCCGGGCTCTGGGACCCAGGACACAGCTGTAGGGCCACAGCCTCCTTCCACAGCAAACTGAAAACACACACGTGTCAACCTGTCCTCCCTGCAGCATCACTAGAAGGAGCTGCCATCTGAGCAGACACAGCCCCACCTGGAGGAGGGCAGCTCCAGGGATGAGCAGGGAGGAGCCATGGGGTGAGAGCAAGGCCGTGGGAACAAGATGACATGGAAAGTAGTGAAAGAGAGCAGGACTCTATGGTCGTTCCCTTCATGACCTCTGTCATGAATGAGTTTAATCAGAGAAATGAGAACATGCAGAAACAAGGGGAAACAGACAAAGAAGACCAAATAATAATAATAATAAACTCATTAAGTGTAGTCAAGGATCTTTAGTTCCTCCTTGAGGGCTATAGAGAATATTCTGAGCCATATTCTGTGAGCTGTCTTATAGATACTGGAATTCCCATCAGATGGGAGAAGTCAACTATATGATAATCAGACTGTAGCCATGACATAAGCTGCCATTTTTGAGAGCTGGCCTCAAACAAATGGAAACAAACCAACCCTAGAACTGAAGATTAACTGTACTAAAACAATCAAGATGATGCTATTCAGACCACCGATGACCGATTTGAAGATGCCTGTCAGAGCTGACTGTGCTGTTTCTGCATGTAGCCCCTTCCCTCAGCCTATAAAAGCTCTTGGCAGGGATCTACGGTGGATAGAGGCAGGTAGGGAGTCAGCCTTGGGATAGACATCCACCCTCCTGCCAAATTGCCACCATCTGAAGTGAAGTAAATTTTCCTTTCCACCAACCTGGCCTGCTTATTGACCTTTGGGCAGTGAACAACCAGACCCCACACCTTCTGGTAACAGTAGCAACTATTCCAAATCCTCTTCCCCCAATTTTGCCTTAACGTTTGATTCTTCATCATTTGGGAAAGGAGACCCCAACCCAGCATGACTCCAAGGAGGAGAGTCATGGAGGAACCACAGAATAAATAAACATGATGTTTGGCTTTTCAGCTTCAAAGGAGCCATCCAGATGTGAGTCTGGAAAGATCTAGAAGTAGTCCTACATGAGCAAGATTTTTCTGACCTTGGAGACTGGTTAGCAGGTTCCAAGCTGGGAAGAAGGGATTGTAAATGAACAAGGATGCTGTGTCTGATGCTTATCTGGAGACTTTCAGGGCATCCCAGGGAGGGGGTGGGGATGGATGGATATTCGGACCATTTTAAGGGCAGAAGCTGAAAGAGGAGGCACCTGCTGGACTCCTGGGAGGGGACAGCCCTGAGGATGCACCTGGGACTGAGGCAGGGGCAGGTAGGACAGAGTGGAGATGACTGGGGGGATTCCAGGGTCCCAGTGGCCCTCAGGAAGCCCAGTGGGCGTCTTCTGACCCAGAAGGGATGCAGACATGGAGCCAAGCTTCCCATGGAGGAGGGGCCTGGACTGGAACTGAGACAGGAGGACAGGGGCTTGAAGGGGTTTCAGGGCTGTGACAGGGACACACGGCCAGAGTGGCAGGGACCCTGGAGACCACGGAATTGCCCAGGTCACCTGTCCAAGGCAGTCCCGCCAGCCAGGGCTGCAGTTCTGCTCACACAGGGGCTCCTCCAGGGTCCAGTGTGTGGGGGTAACGAGGCCCCTCCAAGCCCGCCCCCTCCTCAGGGACAGCTGCCCTGTTTCCAAGGGACTGTTAGCTGAGAGGCCCCCAGGGCTGAGGGGCCAGCACCCTGAGCCCCAGACAGCTTCCTGCCATCAGGGACCTTGTCACCTTTGCTGATAATAAACCCTGGGACAAGCTGAGGCTGGAAAGAGAAACACAGAGCAAACCTGAGAACCTCCCTGGACTCCCAAAGCTCCTTGAGCCCCAATTGCCAGTGGAGCCCTGGAGCCTGCGGGTCTCCCAGTGGGCACTGCTGGGGTGGGGGCAGGGCACCAGATATAAGTTATTCTGGTATGTTAATGCTCTGTACCCCAGTTTGTTACCAACTTAACTCCCTGACTGCCACTGGGATTTCCGCTTAAGGATGAAAGACAATTTTAGAGCCTTTTAATGGCACAGAGGGAGGATTTGAAGTGGGAGAGGCATGGGGTTCCAGTTGTGTGACCCTGGATAAGGCCTGTGCCCTCTCTGGGCCTCATTCCCCCATCTGAAAAGCAAGAGCTTTGCCTGAGTCTCCCCAGCAGCCCCTCCCCCACTCTAATCTGTGAACCTGGACATGGTGCCCCCATCAGAGCACAGCTTGGATGTGGCTGAGCCCTGCCTGCCCAGCAGCCAGGCGTGTGGACTGGAAGACAGTGAGCTGGGAAGGTCATGTCCAGGACAGAGGATGGAGTAAGAGGTGTCAGAAGGACAGAGAAGGAGGAGGGGAGATGGACACTCAGAGTAACAAGGAGGCTGTGAGGCCTGGAGGAGACACTTCATAACTGAATGATCCTGGGCAAGTTAGTCATCAGAGCCTCAGTTTCCTCATCTGTGTGGGATGAGGAAACCTAATACCTGATTTATGTCAATTAAATAAATAAAAGCATGTGAAGGGCTCATGAAAGGGCCTGGCACAAAACGCGCTCAATCCATGCTGGCTACCCCTTACCCTCCCTCTCACAGAGGACGCAGAAGGCCCTAGCCCCACTTTGGACATAAGTACATGCAAGCTTCATTCTTCCAGATCAGGTGTTGCAAACCTGTGTGTCCTGAAGGTGATCTAGGGATGTGTTCAGTTTCTCTTCCCAGAGTTTTTAGGAAGAGATTGTGTAGAATCAGTATTATTTCTTCCTGAAGTGTTGGTAGCTGCAGTGTGTTTTAATTTCACGTGGAAATCCGGATTTCCAGCTCTTCTTGAAGCTTCAGGAGATCTGGGTATCACTGGGCTGTATTGCCTCTGGAAGGAGGAGTGGAGCTGAGTAGCTGTAATGTCCTTTACTTTATACTGCTTTTCATTCTCACCTTTGCTTAGTATTTTCTATATTTCCTCTTCTCATGTATAATTGACATGAAGCAGGACTGTGATCATCTCACATGTGCCCGGTTTACCCTCTTGAGCATGGCCAAGCTTCCTGCCTGCTCACAGGGGTGTCCACCTGTCCATCCAGGGATCATCCATATCCTCAACCTCATGTACAGCCTTTAACACCTTTCACACGCTCTGAAATCATATGTAGACATGTGTGTACATATGCAGCTTCCCATGTGGCTCACTGGTAAAGAATCTGCCTGTCTCTGCAGGTGAGATCTTCCCTGGATCAGGAAGATCCCCTGAAGAAGGGAAAGGCAACTCCATGGTAATGGTAATCAATGGTGATGGCGATGGTAATCTCGTCTGGGAAAGTGCCATGGACAGATGAGCCTAGTGGGCTATAGTACATGGGGTCTGACTCGACTGAGGGACTGAGCGTGCACACACGTACATACGTACACACGTTTGTGATACACATCTGTAGTTTTTTTTCAGGTTTATAAACATGAGACCATGTCATGCACGTGGCCTCTTGCTTTTTAACCACCCCCAACAAGTGCAGCAAATCTCTCCAGGGGCCCTAGTCCTCTCCATCCCCTTTACTTATTTCCTTCCCTCCTGGCTCCTGTGGGCGTTTGGACTGACCCTCCTTCTCTAGATCAGTGGACCCTCCCCTGTGAGTGTCAGACACTGGGGGACACAGGATATGGCAAGAGGTCCTGGGGTCCATGTGGCCACCATGCTCTAGGGCAGGAGGTCAGCCATTCTCTCTGTAAACTTTTAAAAAACACGACAAACTCTTTTTTCCTTTCTGGAAACTTTTCTTGGTTTCCTAGCATACAAGTTGGTACAAGTTTGCTGGCTTAAAATAACAGAGATTTATTCTCTCACTGTCCTGGAGGCCTGAAGTCTGAAATCAAGGTGTCAGCAGAGCTGTGCTGCTTCAGATTCTTCAGAAGAAGAGTCCTTCCTTTCCTCTTAGCTTCTGGAGGCCCCTTAGCTTGTGGCCGCTTAGCTGTGTCTCTGCCTCCACCTTCATGTACTCATCTTCTCTCAACTATGTGCGTGCATATCTCTCTCTCATTTCTCTTATAAAGATACCAGTCATGAGATTTCAGGCCCACCCTCTTTTCTTAACTAAATATGTCTGCAAACACCCTACTTCTAAATAAGGCCCATTCTGAAGTTTTGAGTAGACATGAATTTTTGGAAGATACTCTTCAGCCCTTTATGTTCCTCTTTCACATCTTCCTGTCCTTACTTCATGATTCTTTTTCTAATGTGTTTTATCATATAAAGTAACTTTGTTTACTGAGGATTTCTGATCCATGTGTGTTCACTGGAGTTCCTGGAACTCACAGTGGGTTGTTCCTCATGTATTTTGTCATTTAACTGAGACCCTTTTTTACAGGACCCCTTTTCCTGGAAGGGTCCTACTGGGTTGGGAGCTTCACTCAGAATAACTGCACCTGCTCTTGCTCAGGACCCTCCAGACCAGTCACCAATTGGGCACTGACTGTGTTAATTTCCCAGATTGGAGTTGTTGGATCTCAGAGATCATGCATATTTTGATCCAAACTCACAAGAAGAGAAGACCTGCAGTTTCTATTTCTCTTGTGGAAACTTAAAAAAAAAAAAAAGGCAAAACTCACGTGGGGCGGATATCAGCTTCGATCTTTCCTCTAGCTGAAGGGCATGGTTTTTCCTTCTCTACCCTTGGTCCAAGGCTGTAGGCCATGTGGTCTTGGCTTTAGGAAAGTGTCTCAGATTACCTTGTGCCTCCCCAAAGCCTCATTCCTGACTCAAATGGGGATATAGATCAGCCTCCAGTTAGCCAGGCTCAATTCTCCCTTCTCCCTCCTCCTTCCTACACACAAGCAGGAGTTACATCAGCTCTGCCACTGAAGACTCATGAGATCCTTGAGCAAAGCATTTAATCCTGCAACTCTTTCCTCTCTTTTTGCCTTGTTAATTCTAACTTGTCCTTGACCCACACATAACCTCCTCCAGGAAGCCTTCCTGGATCCCACAAGCTCCACCTCTCATTGCTCCCAGATTGATACTTCTCAGCCTTTCCCCTGCAGTAAGTAGTGATTGTGGACAGGTCACTACAGAGTCCTGCATCTTATCTGAGCATCACAAATGAGGTGTGGAGTAACAGGTGTTGGATGGGCCTGAATGCCAGAGAAATAAGTTGGATTTTAGCTGTGAATGATGATGCCTCACTGACATTTTCTACAGTTGGGCCACTCAATCAGATGCCCACACTGGAACTGTCCCTCCAGTCATTAGGAAGAAAATGAAATGGAGATCAGTGAAGAAGCAATGCAGAATGCAGTGGTCATGTGGAGCAACTGGAATATGCATACATCACTGTAGGCATGTAAAAGCTACACTCAAGGGTCTGACAGTTTCTTATACAATTAAACATAAATTATCCCATGACCCAGCAATTTCAATTATAAGCATTTTCTCGATAGAAATGAAATCTTCCTCTACAAGTCTTATATGAGAATGTTCATTCATAGCAGCTTTCTCATAATAATCCCAAATTAGAAACAGGCAATATATCAAACAATAGGGGAATAAACACAATAATATAGTCAAACCTAGAGTATTACAATACCAAGGATGAACTATAAACTACATAAAACATGGATGCATCTCAAAAACTTTGTGATAATTGAAAGATTCTAGAAACAAAATATACACAGTATGATTCTGAAATAGGTTAAACTAATCTACTATGCAGATTCAAAATGGTCCCCTCTTAGGCTGGGGAGGTGGATTTACTTAAAAGGGCATGTGGAAACTTTCTGGGGTGTTTATATTGCTCTATTTTAACAGTAGTTTACAACACATTGGTGCACGGATTATTTTTTGATGGAAAATGAAATTTAAGAAGTCCTCTTATTCTATAAAGTGTTTGATAATGTTTTACAATAAGCAGTATCAAGATATGTATATGCCACCTTTTGATAATGTTTTAAATAATGGAACACTTTATAACAATCTGAAGAAATTCTATTTTTTCAAATCTCCAGTTTTAGTTTTTGCCCTTTCATTTTACCTGATATTGAACAGCATGGCAGTATAAAAATAACCTGAGTGTCCATCAGTGGGTGAATAGAATAAGAAACACAAACACACGGAATACTATTCAGCCCTAAGAAAGAAAGAAATTCTGACCTTAGCAACAACATAGATAAATCAGGAGGACGTTACACTGAGTTGAAAGGGAGACACAGAAGTCTAGCACAATTGCACTTATGTGTGGAATCTAAGAAAAACATATTCACAGAGGCAGAAAGTAGAGCAGTGGAGGGGCAGGGAGGTGGGGAAGTGAGGAGGTGTTGTCAAAGGATACAAAGTTGTAGTTCAATTCAGGGATACTTCATGCTGCAGTTTGGGAAAGAGACAAGCTGGGGACATTAAATGCCCAGAGAGGCTACCAGATCTTTCTGAATCTGCTTCTCTTGATGCCAAGGGAGGTCACTGCTCCAGACGGACAACAGAGAGAGAATCCTAAATCTTTGCTCCCTCATTTATTCTGTTTGGTTTACTTCTTTTGGAGATACAAGAGGCGCCTTGGAAACTTTGCAGCTTTTCCAGGACACAATTTCCTTTGAGAATATGACTATCCCAGAAATACACATGCACATACCCTGGAAATATTGCATTCTGTTACAAGGCTCTTACAGACCTCCTGAAACCCATCTCCCAGGACATTAATGGACCCATGGGGCTCAGGGGAGGAAGCTGACCTTAGAGGTAAGTCAGGTGATTCCTGCACTACCTTCCCCTCAGGTGTAGGTGAACAGAGTCCTGAGCTCATACTCAGGTGTCCCCCTTGTGGTGCCCCTCAAATGCCCAAGGTCCCCAGATAGACAAGAGAGTCCTCTGGAGGCAGACCAAGGTATCTGAGTCCTGACAATGATGCCTCCACTCATCTTCACCGTCCCCTTTTGCTTCTATGACTCAGGAGTTCTGGGACCCCCACCACGGGACCCTCAGAAGGTGACTGCCTATTGAAACCTTTGGGGAAGGTGGTTGCCATATTTTCCACTATTTGGATTAAACCATTTTAAGAGAGTGATTGCAGTCTGGAGTTTGCATCCTTGGGAAATGATAGGGGAAGGGTACTTCTCACAGAAGAAACCAGGGGCAGGGGGGACAGAGGAATGTTTATGGGAGACAGAGCAAGTAGAGTCTGACAGGGTCAGACATTCACAGTCTTGGGCGTCACATTAAGCACTTAGGACTCAGTGGGAAGCCATTTTTTTAATCTTGATAAGTATTTATTTAATTTAATTTAATTATTATTTTTTTTACATTATCGTGTTGGTTTTGCCATACATTGACATGGATCTGCCATGGGTATACATATGTTCCCCTTCCAGAACCCCCCTCCCACCTCCCTCCCTATTCCCTCTCTCTGGGTCATCCTGGTGCACCAGCCCTGAGCATCAAACCTGGGCTGGCAATTGATTTCACATATGATAATTAACATGTTTCAATGCCATTCTCCCATATCATCCCACCCTTGCCCTCTCCTATAGAGTCCAAAAGACTGTTCTATACATTTGCGTTTCTTTTGCTGTCTCGCATACAGGGTTCTCATTGCCATCTTTCTAAATTCCATATATATGCGTTAGTATACTGTATTTTTGTTTTTCCTTCTGGCTTACTTCACTCTGGATAATAGGCTCCAGTTTCGTCCACCTGAGTAGAACTGATTCAAATGAATTTTTTTTAATGCTGAGTAATATTCCATTGTGTATATGTACCACAGCTTTCTTATCCATTTGTCAGTTGATGGGCATCTAGGTTGCTTCCATGTCCTGGCTATTGTAAACAATGTGGCGATGAACATTGGGGTACACATGTCTCTTTCAATTCTGGTTTCCTCAGTGTGTATGCCCAGCAGTGGGATTGCTGGGTCATATGGCAGGTCTATTTGCAGTTTTTTAAGGAATCTCCACACTGTTTTCCATAGTGGTTGTACTAGTTTGCATTCCCACCAACAGTGTAAGAGGGTTCCCTTTTCTCCACATCCTCTCCAGCATTTATTGCTTGTAGACTTTTGGATGGCAGCCATTCTGATTGGTGTAAAGTGGTACCTCATTGTGGTTTTGATTTGCATTTCTCTGATAATGAGTGATGTTAAGCATCTTTTCATGTGTTTGTTAGCCATTTTTATGTCTTCTTTGGAGAAATGTCTGTTTAGTTCTTTGGCCTGCTTTTTGATTGGGTCGTTTATTTTTCTGGAATGCCATTTGTTGAGATATAACCTGAGGACTAACTTTCAGTTACAGAAAAGCCTCTGGGAATTCCCCCCAGATAGGGAAGTGGCAGATATGCAATGAGCAGGGGGAGGGAGGGTCAAAAAATAAGAGAGGGACCCTGAGCTCAAACTCACAGGCAAAGATGGTCCCCCTGAAGCCCCAGGCAGGGGCAGGTGTGTGCTGAGAGCTGGGAGCTCACTGGGGTGGAAGGGCCCGGGGAGGCGGGCTGGACGCTAGGAGCTGTGGCCACACAGGGGCCCTTCTAACTCAGCAGATGTTTATGAAGCAACTGCTCTGGACCAGAGGCTGAGCACCTGGGTGAGCAAGGCCCTGCCAGTCCTTGAGAAACTCTTGGCTGAAGGGAGGGTGACCCATGACCTGATCATCAGCACATCTGAGGTGGGTGGCCACAGAGGGGAGGGCAGGTGTCCTGAGCAGGGATGGAGGGCGGGGGCAGACAGGACACCAAGTCCGAGTGGAGGGTGCAGGCTGTGTCTTAGTGGACGAGGCAAGAAGGGGGGACTGGGGAAGGGAGAGCCGGAGCCAGAGCCCCAGTCTGAGGAGTGGCGGCGGGGGCTTGTCTGGGGAGCAGGAATGTGCAGGAGGCGGCTGACGGGGCTGAGTTCGGGCCCCTCTGTAGGGCTTGTGGTACCAGGAACCGAGGACAGAGTATCAGCTCCTGGACTTACTGAAGATCCCTGTTCTCAACATGCTGAGCAAGGAGCACTCTAGAAACATCTGTGCCCATGTTCTTCAGGCCCTGGGCTCCCTGTGAGAACTGCTTGAAGCCAGGCCTGCTTCAGCACCTGCTAAGATTATTGTACTGGGGGCCTTGGAGACTCACTGCTGACCCACTTCAGCGCTGGACTCCGGGTGTGAGCAGGGAAGTCCTGGGTCACATGGCACCTGGATTCAGCCCCCAGGCCCCTCTCAATCCTGAGTCTGCAGGACAGTGTGCTGGGATTCAACTCGGTAGAAGATACCAGGGCAGCCGTGGAACTCTACTGCATCTCCAGGAGAATTTGAGAGCAGTAGGGCTGCCCACCTGGTGGAGTTCATCCCGCCCCTGCCCAAGGACTAGATCTTCACCTTTTCAGAGTAAAACTCCCTTGCTTTTGGAAAATGCTTTTTTTTTTTTTTTTAGCAGTAAAACGGTTCCATATTCTTTCTGCTCCCTCGGATCCTCCTCTTTTTCTTTCTTCTCTCTGAGCCAGGTGTCGGTGGACACCACCCAGCACTGAGAGGGCGATGAACACTTGAGCAGGGACAGGAACATCCTGAATCCTGTGCATCCAGGGAGCAGATCACGTGACTAATCAATACCCCTCCCTCTGCCTCCCTGTTCCAGTTCCATTTGCTTATGGGAGGGGGTCATTATTTCCTGAGGGTGGCACCTGGCTCAGAGGTCCATTCATCCCATTTAGAAATTGGCGCCCCAGCACTGGGGAGCTTCCAGGCAAAGGTACAAGAGGAATGATGGGTGCCCCCTGCTGACCTTCAGCACTACATCCCTCTGTTCCTGCAAGTTCTTGGGCCCCCTGCACAGTGAGGCCAAACAAACTGAAATGTTGAGGTTTATTGTAGGGCCATGCAAGGAGACAGGTGGCTGGTGCCCCAAAAACCTCCCTGAAGAGTTTCAGCAAAGCTGTTTTAAAAGCTATGTTGGGGGCAGGGAGTGTTGTAGGGTCTGTGATTAGCTCCTGCACATTTCTCTGACTGGCTGATGGTGTGACAGCAGGGTGGTGCCACAGGGCTGAACTCTAGCAGTCCCTAGGCTCTAGGAGGACTGGGGCTATGTGCTCTGGTCATCAGGCAGTTAGCCTCTTCCATTTATTGGAGAGGGGGTTGGTTTTCACATCTGCAGACCATCTCAGGAAATGTGCATCACCTACTATTCACTATCTAGAAACTTCAGAGGGAGCTAAAGCAGAGGATATCGCTGAGGGGCCTGTCCTGGGAAGATCTCATGGGTTCCTGCTCAGGTACACCTCCTCTCATTTATAAAAAGAGGGAGCAAAGGTGGTGGACTCTGGAGTCTGAAGGAACTAGGATGGAATCCTGGTTCTGCTAGCTGTATGACCTAGGGTAAGAGACTCAACCTCTCTGTGCCTCAGTTTCACCATCTGTAAAGTAGGGGAATGTAACCATTCATAGGGTTCTCATGAGATGTTGATACAAAACCCCAAGCACCAGGCCTGTCATAGATCAAGCAGCCTCCAAATGTCTGTAACTGTGATTATTCTCTGCACCACAGGCCTACCTAGGAGAGCAGTCATTCTCTGCTGCAGGGCCCAGCCTGTGAAGAGAGGCCGCACATAATGTGTGGGGAGAAGAGTCCAAAGCAGAGCAGTGACTGTGAATTGGAATCAGTTTCTGAGTTGTTTTTTAGTCCCTGCCTGGATCCTGTTTCAGGTTTACTGAACCAGAATCGCTGGGGTTGAGCAATGGGGTTGGGGCAGAAACCTGTTAGTATTTGACTTCTAGAGTTATTCTTTGCTTTTGTTTATTTGGCTGCGTTGGGTTTTTTTTTATCTTGTGGATTTTTCATTGCAGCACACAGACTCCCTAGTTGCAGTGGACCCAGTTGCTCCATGGCATGTAATATCTTAGTTCCCTGACCAGGGATTGAATCCATGTCCCCTTCACTGCAATGCAGATTCTTAACCACTGCCACCATGGAAGTCCCATTCTAGAGGTGATTCGGAATGCTAAGACATTGGAATCACCTGAGGAGTTTTTCAGCACCCTGGGACCTGAACACTGTGTTCTCACACTGGACCAAGAGCATCATCACCTGGGGCTCCTGGGCCCCATCCCAGAATTT
The DNA here is from genome assembly GCA_007570785.1 of Antilocapra americana. NCBI lineage: Eukaryota > Metazoa > Chordata > Mammalia > Artiodactyla > Antilocapridae > Antilocapra > Antilocapra americana. Next base: position 86,879 of record ML663015.1, read on the forward strand.
CTGATTCAGCAGGTCTCAGGTAGAACCCAGGAATCTGCATTCCCAACAAGTTCTCCCCATCAGGTACAAATTGGCACTTGCCGTCTTACCTCTACAAGGATTAAATTATGTGTTACTGCAGCTGCTGACCTTCAACACCCCCTAAAAGGAGTTCAGGGTGGAGAGCAGAAATGAGGCACTCTGTGCTTGGGGTACTGGCAGGACAGATCTTCAGACAGATATTTTCAGGAGCCGATTTTATGAACCCAATTCTTGTACCTCCTCATATCTACAAAAGCACTAAATCCTTCATGGTGACCACTGTTCCTCATGACTAGCAAAAGCTTCATGAGACTAGTTGGAACCTTCTGGAAAAATATGTGCTTGACTGCACATATTCCCCCTTCATGAAAATTATATATAAATTGCCTCTTTGGAGTGGTTTCTCAGAGCTACCTGAGGTGCTATCTCCAGGGCTGCAGTCCTCATTTTGCCCCAAATAAAACTTAACTCGCAACTCTCATGTCCTTTTTTTTTTTTTTTAATTTGACACCCTCCACCCCCTGTTGATGCTCTGCTGCTGGCCCGGGAACCATGGTTGAGAAGCACTGCCAGAGCATCAGGGGATTTATGCTGCGACGTCATGGATAAGCCACTGGCCTAGGAGCTGAGCACCACTGGGGGGATTCCTGTCACCACCCCCGCAGCCTCTCCCCTGCCTCTCCCTTGGCTGCTGTTCATGCAGAGAGGACACAACCCTGCAGGACGTGTCCTAAACAGCCCACTGCATGGACGATTCTTCAGGTGAGGTTAAGAACCTAAGGGATTCATTCCAGGCTCATCCGATTCCAAACAGACTTCTGTTTCCTTCCTTCCTTTCACTCTTTCCTCCTGTTTGGTTTGCCCACATCCTATTTTGCCTGTGGCAAGTAAGATGTTGGCCTCAACCACCACTTTTTTTTAACTAAAGCAGTCTGGCACTGACCTCAGAGAGACAGCTATGAGGTCCTGACGAGAGATCTTAGCTTCCTGCCCAGGAGTTGAACCTGGATAGCCTGGATGAAAACTAAGACTCCTTGCCACCAGGGGCTGGAAGCTATAAGAAAAGTGGCCCTGCTAGTTCCCTCGTTTGAAAGCAAGAATGTTTCAAGAAGGCAAAAACCATAAAAACAGGTACACAGTTTATTATTAGAAACACAGCATAACATGTGGGGAAACACAGAGAAACAGTTTTTTTTTTTATTGAAGTCAGAAGGAGGCCAGAAACATACACTTGGAGAGGAGTGCAATAGGAGGTGATTTATGTTGCTTATATAGGATAATCCTTCAAGGTCTTTGTTTACTTTTGACCAAGATGTGTACGCAACTTTTTGCTAAGATGAATCCCAATGCAGAAGCCTGAGGGTGCACGTCCGCACTTATTATGGGGTGCTGCGCTTTTCTTTTTGAACCACAAGGAGCCTTCTGCACATGTGCAGACAGGGAAGTCTTCCTTGACCTCAGGAGTACGCACCTTTTCTCTGCTTTAACAGAGCTCAGCTTCTGCCACTAGCTTTGTCCTTGGAGTGACTGGGTGAGAACAGAGCTTCAGTTTGAGCCCATTTGATAAACACCAACGGTCCAGCCCAGGGACCCATCTAGCCCCTACCTCAGTAATAATCAATTTATGTCCTGTCCTTGGGCTATGTCATTCTTTTAAACGTTGTGCCCTGCCCACCTCCCTCCTTCCCCATCCACCCATTCCACACTCCCAAGAAAAATTTGAAAAGAAACTTTCCCTTTAAGAATAGGGTCACCCAGTAATTTTCGCCACCAAGACTAGAAAGACAAAACGAAAAGTACCCTTCCTAACATCGCCTTCAAGGCTGGCAGTGGCCATTATTTCTTCGTGAAGAGGCCTGGGAACACCAAGGCAGGAGGGCCACAGGGATGCCTCTCGCAAACATGCAGGGAGGTGTCTCCAAGACCATGAGATTTTTTTGATCGTTCATTTTGTAACTGAACAGGACCCTGTGGGGGCTTCTTGGATCAGAAAGAAAGTGTTAGTCACTCAGTTGTGTCTGACTCTTTTCAGCCCCATGGATTGTAGCCCACAGGCTCCTCTGGGATTCTCCAAGCAAGAATACTGGAGATTCCTCCCTCAAATCCTCTGCTTTAGCTCCTTCTGAAGTATCTAGAAAACAGTATCTGATGCACATTTCCAGAGTTGTTTTACAGATGTGAAAAACCCTGAGTGAATGTGAGACCTTAACCACTTCAAGAGCTGGACTATAAAGAAAGCTGAGCACTGAAGAATTGATGCTTTTGAACTGTGGTGTTGGAGAAGACTCTTGAGAGTCCCTTGGACTACAAGGAGATCAAACCAGTACATCCTAAAGGAAATTAGTCCTGAATATTCATTGGAAGGACTGATACTGAAGCTGAAACTCCAATACTTTGGCCACCTGATGCGAAGAGCTGACTTACTTCAAAAGACCCTGATGTTGGGAAAGATTGAAGGCAGGAGGAGAAGGGGACGGCAGAGGATGAAATGGTTGGATGGCATCACTGACTCAACGGACATGAGTTTGAGTAAACTCCAGGGGTTGGTGATGGATAGGGAAGCCTGGCATGCTGCAGTCCATGGGATTGCAGAGTCAGACATGGCTGAACAATTAAACTGAACTAAACAGAAGCACTTCAAGACCTTGAGCACACATCCTCCAGGCCTCCTGGAGGTAAGGACTGATAATCAGAGCATTGCATAGGGGCTGCTCGCTATCATGAGACCTTCCTCCCTTACCCAGTCTTTAAATATGCTGATACTCTTGGGGAGTTCAGGGCTTTTGGATATGAGCCACGTTTTTCCTCCCACGATCCTACAGTAAACCTTTCTTTCTACTCCAAACTCAGACATTCTGGTATTGTTTGGCCTTATAATGAATAAGGCACAAGAGCTTGCTTTCTATTACAGTTGTTTGATACCCAGAGAGCAGTTGGGATGGAAGGCATCCACCCCTGGCTTCCTCTAAAATACCCTGTAGGCAGTGGGTATTTAGTGAGCTTGCAAAAGTTCTGGAGCCAGTCTCAGGTGGGGCTGAGAAATCCAGGTGGGGTCTCAAAATCTAGGGTCCCTGTTCTAAGCCTCCTGCCCACTGGAAATTACTGACCCCCTGAGTTTTATTTTGCTTTTTTTCAGTTAGAAGGGAAGAGCACTGTACACCACCCACCACTGGGAGAAAGGGGACACTATCACTAGGTACCCACCACCACCCCAAACCACCCCCCGACACACACACACCAACTAAGGCATCGCCAAGGGGACAGATGTGCTTTGGCAACGAGGCCCCTCCAGAGTCCCAGGGTGTGAACAGCTGTACAGAGGGCTGTGTGATGTGGTCAGCACTTTAGGAGGTAGGAGGGGGTGGTGGGCAGAGGAGGAAGGAGTCTCACGTCCTGATGGATCAGAAGGAAAATGAGGAGAGGTGGTCAGGACACAGGAGAAGAGAAAACCAAGGATGACCAGAAAAGGGACAAAACACAGAAAATGTAGGAAAAATGCTGCTGCTGCTAAGTGGCTTCAGTCGTGTCCGACTCTGTGCGACCCCATAGACAGCTGCCCACCAGGCTCCCCCGTCCCTGGGATTCTCCAGGCAAGAACACTGGAGTGGGTTGCCATTTCCTTCTCCAATGCATGAAAGTGAAAAGTGAAAGTGAAGTCACTCAGTCGTGTCCGACTCTTAGCGACCCCATGGACTGCAGCCCACCAGGCTTTCCGTCCATGGGATTCTCCAGGCAAGAGTACTGGAGTGGGGTGCCATTGCCTTCTCTGGCAGGGAAAATGAGAAAGAGGCAAAACAGGGTGTGGGCAACCACACAGAACAGGAAGGACACAGAGCAGAAGGAGGGAAGGAAACAGCAAGGAGACTGAAATGAGTGGAGAAGGGTGTGAGGAGGGAGAGAGGGGAGCCAGGGAGACGACATCAGACAACATAACAGCTTCATAAGTAGAGGGAATCTGGAGCCTGTGGATGGAGCCTGTCACTGACCAGGCAGCTCGCGATCACCAGGTCGGCCACGTAAAGCAGCAAGTTGACGGCTGTCAGGACGGCCACAGTCAGTCGCTGGTCCCAGTTGCACACATAAGTAGTGAACTCGTCTCTGCAGGTCCTATCACTGGATCGCTGGGACTGGCCGCCCAGATCCTCACTGAACTGATAGAGCGGCCAGAGGACCAGAGCGCTGATGTAGAGGAGGCTGGAAAACAGGGTCAGCCCAAGCTGGGAAACGGGGAAGCAGATGGGCAGCCAATTGTCACAGTAGAGCAAGCCCAGCAGGATGGCCAGGGTCCCCAGGATGAAACAGGTGCAGTACACAGCCACGCACCACACCAGGACCGGCTGGTGCTGATACAGGGAGGTGTTGCTGATGAAGGCGAAGATGATGCAAGCCACAAAGTTCTCCAGCAGCTTGAGCAGGCCATGTACCGTATGCACATAGGTGATGATCCTTCCGGGCCGGTGACCCACCCAGGTCCAGACAAATTCAGTCCCGTAAGCTACAGCAGCGATGCAAGAGAATGCTGTGGCAATGATGGCATGGTTCCGGGTGGGGCCCTGAGGCAAGAATGGGACGTAAGTAGTGGCAGAGATGATGGAGGTTGAGAAGCAGAAGAGGGCGGCATAGCAGGCATAGTTGATGGGGAAGTTGTACCAGTGAGAGGAAAAGTGGGACCAGAGCTTACTGTATTCCACAATGATGATGAGGAGGGTCACAATGTAGCAGAAGCACCAGAAGAACATGAACCAGTTATCTATGCCCACCCGCTGAGTGTCCACGCTGGCCACCAAGGAGGAGGCCACGCCAGTGGAAAGCAGCTGCAGCAGGCGGACGGAGCAGCCCATGATGGTCCAGGAGCAAAGACCTGGGGGTGACAACGTAGTGGGCATGGTGGTTCAGATCATCAAACTGGTCACTGTCCCAGGTAAGCCCTGGCATTCACCGAGGACCCACAAGAGAAAGATCCAGCTCCGGAGGTGGATTAAGTCAGATGCCAGGGAAAGGCTCAGGGTCCTGTGATGGCTGAGGTTCAGGATCTGTGGAGTTAGAACCAGTGGCTCAGACACCTGGGTAACAGCAAAGCCGCTCCAGAATGACTCTCCCCACCCACCACCCTTGGCCTCGTCGGGAGACTTGTCTTATCTGAAACCTCATAGCTGGGTTGGGTCTGGCATCAAACTGAACATTTTTTACCTCTTTGTGCTATGTACCATTATCTGCGGAGACACATGGTCCTTATCTGCAAGCCCAACCCTTCAGGGCCCTGAAAAATGTAGAAAATTTTTTTAAAAGTCATTTGAAACAAATTTGATCCGAACAGACATGAGACAATTTATGGTCTTTATTTATTTCACTTAGTGTGAATGTTCAAAGTTTGAAGAAACACTACTGTGTCTGATTGAAAGGTGCTTTCAGGCCCCAGTGGGGTATGAGGTCATATAGAGTAGATGCAACATGCCATCTGCCTAAAGGTGAAAAATTCTGAATTTTGGAGCGTATCTGACCCCAAGAATTTCAGAAGAGGCATTATGGATTGTACTGCTAACTCCATTTTACAGATGAGAAAGCTAATGCTTGGGGAAGAAAATGTCTACCCTAAGGTCCCATGCCTAGGAAGTGGGAACTTCAGATGAAAATGCCAAAGTTATAAGTTTGATCCTTTTGTTCCACCACGCACATGTCAGCAGGGCCCTTGGGTGGGAGCCCAGGACCAAAGCTCGGGGCTCTGGGACCCAGGACTCACCTTCAGGGCCACGGCCTCCTTCCACAGCAACCTGAAGACACACATGTCCTGGCCTCTCCTCCCTGCAGCATCACTAGAAGGAGCTGCCATCAGAGGGCACACAGCCCCACCTGGAGGAGGGCAGCTTCAGAGGTGAGCAGGGAGGAGCCACAGGGTGAGAGCAAGGCTGTGGGGACAAGATGACGTGCGAAGTAGGAACTGTTGTGAATCCTCCCCACCCTGGGGAATCTTGCCATAACATGTGACTCTTCCACACATGGAAAGGGAGACCCCAACTCAGCATGACGCCAAGATGAAGTGTCCTGTACGTGTACCCTAATGTTCATCGCCACATTGTTTACAATAGCCAGGCCATGGAAGCAACCTAGATGCCCATCAACTGACGAATGGATAAGAAAGCTGTGGTACATATACACAATGGAATATTACTCAGCATTAAAAAAAAATTCATTTGAAGCAGTTCTACTCAGGTGGACGGAACTGGAGCCTATTATCCAGAGGGAAGTAAGCCAGAAGGAAAAACAACAATATAGTATACTAACGCATACATATGGAATTTAGAAAGATGGTAACGAGAACCCTGCATGTGAGACAGCAAAAGAAACGCAGATGTATAGAACAGACTCGTGGACTCTATAGGAGAGGGCAAGGGTGGGATGATATGGGAGAATGGCATTGAAACATGTTAATTATCATGTGTGAAATCAATCACCAGCCCAGGGCTGATGCTCGGGGCTGGTGCACCGAGATGACCCAGGGGGAGGGAATCGGGAGGAGGGAGGGGGGTTCTGGAGGGGGAGCATATGTAAACCCATGACGGTTTCATGTCATTGTATAGCAAAACCAACACAATAAAGTAAAGAAAATTTAAAAAAAAAAATGACAAAAAAAAAAAGATGAAGTGTCCTGGAGGAACCAAGAAACAAACGTTAAAATGCCAGCTTTTTAAGCTCCAAAGATGCCATCCACGTGGGAATCTAACCCCTTTTAAGGGCAGGAGCTAAAATAGGAGGTACCTGCTAGACCGCTGGGAGGTGACAGCCCTGAGGATGCACCCGGGACTGGGGCAGGGGCAGGCAGGACAGAGTGGAGATGACTGGGGGGATTCCAGGGTCCCAGTGGCCCTCAGGCAGCCCAGCAGGGGTCTTCTGACCCAGAAGGGATGCAGACATGGAGCCAAGCTTCCCATGGAGGAGGGGCCTGTACTGGAACTGAGAGAGAACGGGGGCCTGAAGGGGCTTCAGGGCTGTGACAGGGACACACGGCCAGAGTGGCAGGGGCCCTGGAGACCACGGAATTGCCCAGGTCACCTGCCCAAGGCAGTCCCGCCAGCCAGGGCTGCAGTCCTGCTCACACAGGGGCTCCTCCAGGGTCCAGTGTGTGGGGGAGTGAGGCCCCTCCCAGCCCGCCCCCTCCTCAGGGACAGCTGCCCTGTTTCCAAGGGACTGTTTGCTGAGAGGCCCCCAGGGCTGAGGGGCCAGCACCCTGAGCCCCAGCCAGCTTCCTGCCATCAGGGACCTTGTCACCTTTGCTGATAATAAACCCTGGGACAAGCTGAGGCTGGAAAGAGAAGCACAGAGCAAACCTGAGAACCTCCCTGGACTCCCAAAGCTCCTTGAGCCCTGATTGCCAGTGGAGCCCTGGAGCCTGCGGGCCTCCCAGTGGGCACTGCCAGGGTGGGGAGGGGCACTGGGGTGAGGAAGGCTGGAGGTATCATGCTGTCTGTTCCCCAGTTGCTTCCATACCAACATCCCCAAAGTCACCCTTGATTCCACCTAAGGTTAAATGACAGCTTTAGATCCATTTGATGGCATAAGGGAGGACTTGGGGAAGAAGAGGATGGGGTTCCTACTGTGTCACCCTGGGTAAGGCCTGTGCCCTCTCTGGGCCTCTGTTCCCCCACCTGGAAAGCAGCAGCTTTACCTGAGTTTCCCAGCAGCCCTTCCTCCACTCTAATCTGTGAGCCTGGACATGGTGCCCCCGTCAGAGCACAGCCTGGATGTGGCTGAACCCTGCCTGCCCAGCAGCCAGGCATGTGAACTGGAAGACAGGGAGACAGGAAGGTCAAGGCAAGGTCAGAGGAAGGAGGAGGAGGTGCCAGAAAGGCAGAGAAGGAAGAAGGAAAATGGATACTCAGTTACAAAGAGGCTCTGGAGCTTTGGCAGATACTTCACAGCTAGAGGATCCTGAAGTTTTCCCACCTGTGCAATGGGCTTAACACCTACTTTGTGTTAAATAATGAATAAAAACTTGTGAAGGGCTCATCAGAGGGCCTGACCCATGGCACACTCAATCCACGCCAGTTCCCCGCTTCAGCTTGTGGCCGCTTAACTCCATCTCCGCCTCCACCTCCACATGCTCATCTTCTCTCAACTACATGTGTGCAAACCTCTCTGTCCTTCCTGTTATAAAGACACCAGTCACTGGATTTTGGTTCCATACTCTACCCAGGATGTCTGACCCAGAGGCCTTAACTAAATATGTCTCCAAAGACCCTATTTCTAAATGAATTCGTATTCTGAGTAGAAATGACCTTTTCGGAGGACAATCTTCAATCCATTATGGTCCTCACTCAGATCTTCCTGTCCTTTTTTCATTGTGTCTTTTTCTGATGTGTTTATCATATTAAGTGAATTTTTTTTCTTTTTCAGATTGTTCTGTGTTCACTGGAGTTCTTGGGACTCACAGTGGGTTGATTCCTTGTGTATTTTGTTGCTACACTATGAGACCCCTTCTACAGGACCCCTTTTCCTGGCAGGATCCTGACATCTGTGTTAGGAGTTTCACTAAAGTTTCACCAAAGAATAACTGCACTTGCTTCTGCTCAGGACCCTCCATGCCAATCACCTGTTTGGCTCCTATTGTGTTAATTTCCCCAGTTTGTAGAGCCATTGGACCTCAGGGATCAAGAACTTTTGAGCCCAAATCCACAAGAAGTGAAGACCTGAGATTTCTATCTCTTGTGGAGACAAAAAAAAAAAAAAAAAAACCCCCCATGGAGGTAGGTATTAGCCTTGACGTTTCCTCTTGCTGACGGGCCTGATTTTCCTTGTCTACCTTTGCTCGGAGGCTGAAGACCATGTGGCTCTGGCCTTAGGGAAGTGTCTCAGCTCCAACTCCTCACCTTGTGCCACTCCAAAGCCTCATTCCTGACCCAAGTGGGCAAATAAGTCAACCTCCAGATATCTATGCTTAATTCTCCCTTCTCCCTCCTCCCTCCTACACACAAGCAGGGGGTCACATCAGTTTTGCCACTGAAGATTCAGGAGAAACTTGAACAAATCAATTAATTCTAAAGGTTCTTCTTCTCTTCTTTTCCTTCATAAAGACTCGACTTTTAATCACCTCCTCCAGAAAGCCTTCCAGGATCCCACCAGCTCCATGTCTCATTGCTCCCAGATTGAGTTTTCAGCCTTTGCCCTTCTGTGAGGCAGCCTGGTGTGGACAGGTCATCACGAGCTCCTGGGTCTTACCTGGGCAAAACAGGTGAGGTAGGGAGGAAGGGAGATGTTGCAGGGGCAGCAGATAGGGCCCAATGTGGATGGACCCGAATACAAGAGACATAGGTTTTTAGCTGTAAGTGATGAGGCCTCACTGACACTCTCTAGGGAGGGGCTGATCCATCAGAGTTCCACTTTGGAACTGACACTCTGGCTATAGGAGGAAAATGGAATGGAGGCCAGAGCATCAGGGAGGCAGCCTGGGTTCCTGCCTCTGCGTCTTCTGGAGGACTCTCCTGAAACACATGTTATTCCTCCACCTGCGCCTGGAGGCCTGGCTCGTGCACTTCAAGAGGGATGGAACTGATCAGGGGATGAGAATTCTGAGGCAGACTAGCCCACTCTGGTGAGTGATCACACAGTGAAAGATGACAATAGTCTTGCACAGGCCCGACTGCCCTGAGTTGCCCAGGCAGCCAGATGCAGCTCCTGAATCTGCCTCTGATAGAAGGTCAGCATCTCACAGCTTCCCTCTGCCCTGGGATGTCTGGCTGAACAGTGACTGGAGCATTTATGATGAAATGTGGAAGGAGAGTCTGTGTGGTCCTGGATGACAAGACCTCCATGACTGATTTCTTTTTTTTTTAGTAATATAAATGTGTCTCTTTGTAATGTATATCTATATAAAGCTTATTTTTACCTTATCATAATTGTAATGTATATGATTTTGTCTTTGTAAACATTACACTTGATTTTCATGTTACCATGTGGGGTTCTTAACTACTTTTTTATGTTTTTAAAAAATTTTTTATTTAAGTATTATTGACATGAAACTGTTCTGTATACAACTCGATGAGTTTTCAGATAAATATACACTTCATGAAACCATCAACAGTCTCAAGACCATAAACTTTTTCACCATCACCCAAAGTTTCCTCCTCATCCACTTTATTGTAATAATTATCACTTTATCTGCATGTGATAAGAACACCCCCTTCCCCAATGATCACTGATTCCAATTGTTCATTTGTCCAAGCTATGTCGCAGATGGACTTGGCCCAGAGACCCAGAGGTGACCACAGAGACTAGATGCTTATTTGCTCCAGTGGGTGTGTCAGATGACAAATCCATAAACTAGTTAAATCCTCTTACATGGTAACCTCAGGAAGCAACCAGCACAGAGAAGAAAATAAACAGTCCCAGGATGGAGCAGACAACTTTTGGAAGATCCTCCTACACACATGACGTTTCAGCTGAGATCTGATGACTTACAAAGAGGTGGCCACATGCCAGGCAGAGGGAACAGCTTGTCCAATATCTTGAGCAGGGAACAAGTCGCCATCTCAAGACTATGTGTAAGAGAGTTGTGGGATCTGGAGAGTTAAGTGTTCATGGAACAACGAGCGCTGGAGACCGAATGTCCCAGGAAACATGTGAGACACCATGTGAGGCTCCACAACTCTTCATCGCAGCCAGCCAGGAGAGTGGAAGATCTGGAGATGGGGGCACAGTTGCGGTTACATGAGCAATCCAGGGAGGCTCTAAGCACTTCTGCTCTAAACAACAGTTTACCATATGTTTGCTGTGTGCTGGGCACTACAGACCCCACAGCAAAGCCTGGTTCCTGTCCTGAGGGAGCGCCTGGCTTAATGCAGAGACACTCAGTCTAGGGGATGTGAAGACAGAAGATCCAGAGACAAGAGCAGAACTTTCAGAGGACTCTGCAACAGGAAAAGGTTGGGTCTGTTCTATTCAAACTCCAGAGAGTGGGGCAAATGGGCTTTGCACCCCCTAACGATTTAAAGATGCCCCCGAATGAGACGGGCCACTGTGGGAAGTGATGTCATTAGAGCTTTCCAGCCAGCACTGCTGGGTCACTCCCAGTGGAGGCTTGGAACTAATGGTTCCCAAAGGGTATTGCATGGAACACTAGTCCAAGATGCTGCATGGAAAGATTCCCAGATCATGCGAGTCTGAGAAAAACTTCCTGCTATTGGTAATTTTATAATGCATACTGCTCTATTCAAGGTCCTAGGAAGTCCTGTAATAGACAAATCTGTTTAATTTTTTAACATGGTGTTAAATGTATTTGGCCATATGAAATTTTTGTCTTGCCTTAACATATGAATTTTATTCCATTACTTCTTAAGATTACCTGCCATGGGGACCACCTCCTGGGAGCCCTCCCCATCCACTGCACCTGCCACTGGGTGAAGATCACATGGTTCATCCCAGTACAGGAGTGAGGGGCCGCAGTGGGGGTCCTTCCCCTGCCCTTCCCACAGCTCTGCTTGCCTGGCCCCTCAGGCCCTGGTGACCCTAGGATGCAGGGCTCTGAGGCTTTGTGGTTGAAGACAGGAGGCTTGTGGTGCCTTCACAACCACCAGTTGATCTCAGTGCATGGGAGTGCATGGATGGACGGACACACAAATACACACTCTGAGCAAGCATGCAGGCACACAACTTTAAGACAGGCATTGAGGTGCTGGCAAGGGACCTTTAAGAGCTACAGGATAGGATGTTGGGCATTGGGGTGGGGTCCAACCCCTAGCTTCCCAGAAATGAGCCCTATCTAAGGCTTTGAGGTGGGGAGGCAGTAGCAGGGGCTTGTAAAAACCTTGGTTTGGGTGAAGATTGACACCTGCTCAGTTGCTTCTGCATTCTAAGCAAATCTGGGTAATCAGGGTCTGTGGATTTTGTGTCTTGCCTTTTGTTTGATTGGTTTTTCCCTTCATCTTTCTCTGAGCATTAGGAAACATCTGACATAGAAACATACGTGTGCATGCTCTCTACACATGCAAACGATGCAATTCCTTTCACTATAGCAATAGGTTTCAAACCTGCCCCTCTGCTTGCCCCAAATCTACCCCTCCATCCCCCCAAAATTGAAAAGCAACTTCCTGTTTAAGAATAGGGCCACTAGTACTGTTCGACCTCATGCCCAGGAAACAGAAGAAAAAATCCAGGTTAATGTCAATTTGAAGGAAAAAAAAAAAAAACCCCACAAAGTAAAGTTGACAAATTCTGTTTTACTCGGGGAACTTAAGGAGGACCATAGCTTTGGAGACAGCCTCTAAGATAGTTCTGTGGGACTGTTCCAAAGAGCCAAGGAAAAAGCCAGAATATTCATGTGTTTTTGCTGAAAAAGAAGAAAAAATAGCATGAAGTTGACCATCAAAAGATTATTGCTAGTCACAAAACCCAGGCACCTCAAGTTAATCATTTTAGTGCTTTCCTATATATGGGAAGTGAGTCTGAGCTCACTGAAATTATTAGATGTGTATTTTAACCATCTTGAGCTAGTATCCTGTTTTTATCCATTGTGAATTCCTCCCTGGTTACACTTTTGAGGGTGGCTGCAGTGGCTGATCGGAGAAGGCAATGGCAACCCACTCCAGTACTTTTGCCTGAAAAATGCCATGGACGGAGGAGCCTGCTAGGCTGCCATCTATGGGGTTGCACAGTCAGACACGACTGAAGCGGCTTAGCAGCAGCAGTGGCTGATGGATAGATATCGGGAAACAGTCATTGTTTACTGAAATGACAAACCACATTCTTTGTTCTCGGCACTTCCTCCTGGTAAAACTTTGACCAAAGTTTGGAAGGCATTTCATGGCCAGTTTGTCTGAGGGCACTAGAAAGACTCATTCCTAAATCAGGCAAGGATTCTGTTGATAGGCCACTTAATATGCTAACTTTTTGGATTAGGTCCTGTTGATAACCCAAAATTCTCTGGATCACCTGTCTCACTAGTCTTTTGTGATCCAGGAAATGTTTTTTCCTGTTGCTTCTCCTTAAATCTAGAGTTGCAGTATTACAGTTACTCTATGTAGAGTTTTATACATGATAGAGCAACGTGTTTAGCTATCCTTGATTTTTTTGGAAGCTTGGTTACACATTGGGTAAAATAAGAGATAGCAATCTTAGAAGTAGACAGAATATAAGTGATAGAGCAGTGACATTGATAAAGTCATAGTACAGCAGAGAGAGGCATGAGGCATACATAATTTGAAAACAGTAAGAGACAACAAATTAAAACAGCGAATAGTATAACTAGTTGTAATCTGGTCACAATAAGCCATCAGGCCCACAGGAGAGCAAGCTGGATAAGCCAAGTTCTAGAGGGGTAAGGTAAAGAGAAAAAGATAAATGTCACATATTTATTTACAAAGGTATACTTTATCAGTTTGTTGTAGATCATAGCATAAGAGGAAAGGTTTCCTGAAAACCAAAGATTAAAAGCCATTCTATTTCAGGGCTTCACTGGTGACTTAGGTGGTAAAGAATTTGCCTGCCAATGCAGGAAACCTGGGTTCAATCCCTGGTCTGGAAAGATCCCACATGCCATGGGGCAACTAAGCTAGTGCGCCACAACTACTGCACCCACACACCCTAAAGCCCGTGCTATGCAACAAGAAAGGCCGTTACTATGAGAAGTCCGCACACTGCAGCTAGAGAGTAGCTCTGTGTAGCAATGAAGAGCTGCAGTGAAGACCCACCAAAGCCAAATAAAAGAGGTGCCACCACAAGAAGGTGCAAAGGATGTAGCCTTCACAAAATGTAGAAAGTTTACTCCCAAGTGTAGTATGAGAAAGTAAAAAGAAGGTTAAGATGACAAAGGACCCTTATGGGTTGGGATCCCTTATCACTAATTTCCCTGAGAGTTGGCAGAGCCAGACAAAAAGTCTCCTTGGAATCCCAATGTATTTCACTGGCTGCCATATGAGTTTCTCTGGATAACAGAGACCAAGCTCTTAAAACACAGGGCGGGGGATGGGGGTGGGGTGGAAATGCCTAAGATCAGGTTAATCACAAAGACACAGGAAGAGAAATTTAAGTTTTCACTACAGGGCTTTTGTTCCTTTAAGGTAAGAATTTTAAAAAGATGGTTTATCAAGCTGTTTTCTCTAGCTGCACATGCAAAAATATATTAATTTTGCAATGTCAAAAGAACCCCAATCTGGCCAATTTAAGATGAGATTTCCTTTAATTATCAATTAAGCAGATACTTGTAAGTATAAATTCTGTATGAACATAATAAACTATTCCCAGTGTCCTTCAACTGAGAATAATCCAATGTTCTTGAAAAAAGTCATAGTTGGTCTAAGAAACAAGTGGAAATTTTTATTTGAGCTTACCTGGAGGATTATAACCCAAGAGACAGTCTTTCAAAAATCTCTCTGAGGACTGTTCCACTGTTATAGGTCAAAGCAGTTATATAAGCTTTTGAGACAGTTATACATTAAATGATATATTATCATCAGTTTACTCAATCCCGGTCTACACAAACAAAGAGAGCAATAGGTATGAGTCATCTTGTTCATGCTCAGTTGTGTCCAACTCTTGCAATCCGATGGACTGTAGCATGCCAGCCTCCTCTGACCATGAGATTTTCCAGGCAAGAATACTGGAGTGGGCTGCGTTTCCTCCTCCAGGAGATCTTCCCAACCCAGGGACTGAACTTGCGTTTCTTGCATCTCCTACATTGGTAGGTGGATTCTTTATTGCTGGGAACAATCTACCTGAGAAGCCTGGATCATCTTGGGTCCCTTACAGAATTAAGAAGGAAGATTATCTCCCGAGAAGCTGTGATCTTTGATGAGATCAAGAAAAAAAACTGTCTCCCAAGGAGGCCTGGTTCATGCAGACGCACAATACACAAAAAAGTGAACGAGGAGACCCAAATGGGTAGAGAAAAATTTTATGCTTATATTTTTCTCAACTTGCCATAAATATGGATTTTATGGTAACATTCAGTGTGTTTCAACTGAGCAAAATCTTCCCAGCATCTTTTAACTGAAGAAAAACCAGTCACTGCCTCTCAAAACTAAGTTTCAAGGAAAACCTACTCCTCCAGAGAGGAGCTTAACACCAAAGAATAACATTTAGGATTATCAGCCAATAACAGGAAATCCAAAACCCAAGAGAGACTCACCCCAATTCATCTGGACTCCCTAAGGAGGCAGATGGGCACAAGAGACCTCTCACCAGAGGCTCAGTGCTTCGTAGAGTTCAGGAGAAGAGGAAAAGCCTTCCTTGGGTGACTTCTGCAGTCATCAAAACCGCTGACTGAAAAAAAAAAAAAAAAGCAAAACTTAAAAGTCACAAATTTATGTTTAATTTGGAGATGTTACTGAGGACTCTAGCCAAGGAGACACTCTCAGATAGCTCTGAGGAACTGTTCCAAAGAGGTAAGGGAGGAGTCAGGATATACAGGGGATTTTACTGGGGCTGGGGGAACACATGTGATCAGATTATTGCTGATCACAAAAAACAGATGTCTCAAGTCAATGATTTTACTGCTTTTCTATGTATGGGAAGATAGAGTGCTCTGGGCTCACAAAAATTATTCCTCTGAGTTCCTTGTTTTCCTCCATCCTGAATTCCCCTCAGGATAGGATATTGGGGCTGAAACAGAGGCTGATGGCCTGAGGACATGATGGACAACATAATTCACCATTTTCTGAAATTGCAGGCAGCATTCTTTGCCCACATTTACATCACTTCTAAGGCTGGTGGGTCCACGCTCTTCTCACTGCAGAGGCAGGCTGTTTTGATCACTGAGGCAGGAGGGCCACTTTGCTACCCCTCACCAACATTGCAGACAGGTGTCTTCAAGACCCTGAAGTTCATCACAAGCTCCTTTTATGATTCCATAGAGAGTAGTTGGCCTGGAAGGCATTCACTCCTGGCTTCCTCTAAGATGCCCCTTAGTCAGTCATGTTTAGTGAGCCTGCGAAAATTCTGGAGCCAATCTCAAGTGAGGCTGAACACCATGGGGGGACCCATGGACGAAGGGTCTCTGCTTTGAATGTCCTGCCCATTGGACATTATTGACCTCCAGATATTTCTTTTTAACTTAAATGGGAGGCACACTGTGCACCCCCCTCTACTGGGAGAAAGTGAGCCCAATGCCTATCTACCTACTTCCACCCCAAAACACGCTTTGGCAATGAGGACCTCTGGAGGCCCAGGGTATGAACAGCTGCACAGAGGGCTGTATGCTGTGGAGTCAGCACCTTAGGAGGTGGGAGGGCTGGTGGGCAGAGGAGGAAGGAGTCTCAGGTCCTGATGGATCAGAAGAAGGAAGATGGGGAGAGGTGGTCAGGACACAGGAGATGAGAAAACCAAGAATGACCAGAAAAGGGGCAGAAAGCAGAAAATATAGAAAAGATGAGAGCAGTAAGAGAAAACAGTAGAATAGGGTGTGGGCCACCATACAAAACAGGAAGGAGACAGAACAGGAGGAGGGAAGGAAACAAAAAAGAGAGAGAAAAAAGTGGGGAAGGATGTGAGCAGGGAGAGAGGGAACCAGGAAGAAGACATTAGAGGACACCAGAGCTCAGTGACGATACCTCCTGTGAGCAGAGGGGATCAAGGGTCCCTGGGCTGGTCCTCAGTCACTAACAAAGACCCAGCAGGCCCAGTACACCAGGTCGGCCACATAAATCAGCAGGTTGATCGCTGTGAAGATGACTACAACCAGTTTTTGGTCCCAGATGCACACCAAGTAGGTGAATTGATTGAGGCAGCTCACATCATTGGACCGCTGGGGCTGGCCACCAAAATTCTCGTCGAACTGGTAGAGCAGCCAGAGGACCAGAGCGCTGGCATAGAGGAAGATGGAGAGCACGGCCAACCCCAACAGGAAAATGGGGAAGCAAACGGGCAACTTGTTGCTATAGCCTCTCAGATACAGCAGGAGGGCCACGGCCCCCAGGAAGATGCAGACGGAGTACACAACCACACACCACACCAGGGCCGGCTGGTGCAGGTACAGGGAGGTGTTGCTGATGAAGGCAAAGATGACACAGGCCACGAAGTTCTCTAGCCCCTTGAGCAGTCCTGGCATGGGGAGCACATAGCAGGTGATCTGGCTGGGCCAGGCGTAGATCCAGGCCGCTTCAGTGGCATAAGTCACAGAAGCAAGGCAGGAGAAAGCAGTAGCAGCAATGGCGTGGTTCCAGGAGCTGCCACGAGGGAAGATCTGGATGTACATGGTGGGGTAAATAATGGAGGCCGAGAGGCAGAAGAGGGTGGAGTAGGAGGCATAGTTGATGAGAAAATCATCCCAGGAAAAGGGCCAGAGGAACTGGAGTCCACACAACTCGACTATGAAAGTAAGGAGGGTCACGACGAAGCAGAAGCACCAGATGAACATGGACCAGTTACCTACGGCCTCCCGCCAAGTGCCAGTGGTAGCCACCAGAGAGAAGGCCAGGCAGGTGGAGAGCAGCTGCAGCAGGCGGAGGAAGTAGCCCAGGATGGTTGCAGAGGCCAGGCCAGAGCACGAGCTCATGGGGAGCCTGATGGTCAGGCTGGTCCCTGTCATCAGACTGCGTCTTCACTGAGGACCCACCAGAGAAACATCCAGCTTTGGAGGTGGATTAATCAGACATCTGAAAAGTCTGGGGGCCTGCGACGGCTGCGACTCAGGATCTGTGGAGTTGGAACCAATGACTCAGACACTTGGGTAAAGGCACTGCTGATCCAAGATGATTCTCCGCACCCATCATCCTTGGCCTTGTCATGAGACTTGTCTTATCGCGAAGTTCAGAGCAGGGTGGGTCTGGCCTCAAACCACGAACGTTTTGGATCCCTCTGAGCTGTGTGTCGTTATCTACAGAGACTCAGGGTGGGATGGTCCTTGCTATAATCCCAACCCTTCCAGTGTGTCATAATTGAAAAAAAAATTTTTTTAATTGTCTGGTAACAAAATTAGATGTGAACAGACATGAGACAAATTATGATTTCTATTTCCCTAAGTATGAATACTTAAAAGCTCAGTTTCAGAAACACAAATGTGTTTGATTACAAGTGCTTTCATTCCCCAGTGGGATGGGGTGGGATGTCCTATAGAGTAGATGTACCGTATGCAACTGGAGTTGGACAAATCCTGAGTTCTGGAGCATATCTAACTCCATGGATTTCATAAAATGGACTGTGGATGTACTGCTAATCCCATTTTAGAGATAAAAAACTAAAGTGAAAGTTGCTCAGTCGTGTCTGACTCTTTGCCAACCAGAGAATTCTTCAGGTCAGAATACTGGAGTGGGTAACTCTTCCTTTCTCCAGAGGATCTTCCCAAGCTAGGGATCAAACCCAGGTCTTCCACATTGCAGGTGGATTCTTTACCAGCCGAGCCATGACTGCTAATCCCATTTTAGAGATGAAAAAACTAGGGCTTGGTGAATCAAGGGCCTTCTCCTAAGGTCAAAGTTTGGGAGTAGTAACCTCATATAAAAATGCCAAAGCCAGGGATCTGAACGCTTTCCTCTACAGCCCAGCATGTCAGCAGGACCCGTAGGTGGGAGCCCAAGACCAAAGCTTGGGGCTGTGGGATCCAGGACCCGCCTTTAGGGCCACGCCTCCTTCCACAGCAACCTGAAGACACACATGTTCCAGCCTGTCTTCCCTGCAGCCATCACTAGAAGGAGCTGCCATCTGAGGGGACACAGCCCCACCCAGAGGAGGGCAGCTTCAGGGGTGAATAGCAAGGAGCCATGGGGTGAGAGTAAGGCCATGGGGACAAGATGACATGGGAAATAGGGACTGCTGTGAATCCCCTACCCTCAACTTTGCCTTAACATGTGACTCTTCCTTATTGCGACAGGGGACACCAACCCAGCATGACTCAAGGTGGATTGTCCTGGAGGAACCACAGAATAAATAACATAATGTTTGGTTCAAGCTCCAAACCTGCCATCCAGGTGGGAGTCTGGAAAGATCTAGAAGTAATCCTATGTGAACGAGCATTTCTGTGACCTGAGAGACTGGATGGCAGTTTCCAAGCTGGAAAGAAGAGGTTGAAAATGAACAAGGGTTTTGTATCTGTATGCTGATGTGGAGCTTTTGAATTCATTTAATGGCACAGAGGTAGGATTTAGGAAGGAGAGGCATGGGGGTTTCTGCTGTGTGACCTAGGTAAGGCCTGTGCCCTCTCTGAGCCTCTGTTCCCCCACCTGGAAAGCAAGAGGTTTGCCTGAGTTTCCCAGCAACCTCTCTTCCACTCTAATCTATAAGCCTGGACATGATGCCCCCATCAGAGCACAACCTAGATGTGGCTGAGTCCTGCCTGCCCAGCAGCCAGGACTGGAAGACAGTAATCTGGGAAAGTCACGACCAGGACAGAGGAAGGACGGAGGAGGTGAGATGAACAGTAAGAGTTTCAGGGAGGATGTGGGGTATGGAGGAACCTGGCAAGTTACCCACTGAGCCTCAGTTTTTCCGTGTCTACAGTGTGCTTAATACCTGTGCATGCATGCTGTCATGTTCGACTGTTTACAATCCCTTTACAATCCCTTGGACCGTAGCCTGCCAGGCTACTCTGTCCATGGGATTTTCCAAGCAAGAATTTCTACAGTGGTTTGCCATTTCCTTTTCCAACAGATCTTCCATGGATTAAATCCACATCTCTTGTACCTCCTGCATTGGAGGTGAATTCTTCATCACTGAGCGACCAGAGAATGTGTCGATTAAGTGAATGAAAGATTGTGAAGGGCCTATCAGAGGGCCTGGCACACGGCACACTCAATCCATGCCAGCTTCCTGTTTCCCTCTCCCTCCTGCTCTAAGAGGACCGAGAAGACCCTGCCCCCTCTCTGGATACAAACATGTGCAAGCTTGATTTGCTCCAGATCAGGCAAACCTGTGTATCCTGGAAGTGGCCCAGGTATGTATTTGTTTTTCCTTCCCAGTGTTTTCAGAAAGAGATGGTACAGAATCAGTTTTATCTCTTCTTCAACTATTTGATAGATGCAGTGTTTTCATCTCTCATGAAAATTCAGGTTTCTAGCTCCTTTAGAAGTCTCATGAATCAGTTGCTATGCCCTTTACTTTATATTGTTTTCCATTCTCATCTCTGTTTAACATATTCTATATTTTCTTCTTCTCATATATAATTGGAATAAAGCAGGACTATGATCATCTCAGATGTGCCCAGTTTCCCCTCTTGGGCATGGCCAGGCTTCCTGTCTGCTCACACGAGCAGCCACCCTTCCTTCTGGGGAGCATCTGTGTCCTCAACCTCATGTACAGCCTTCAGTACACTTCATATGCTCTGACATCATATGTAGACATATATGAACACGTATGTAGGGCACATCTGTAAGTTGTCTTCCTATTTTATAAACCCAAGACCCTGTTATGCGCAGGGCATCTCGCTTTTCCACCACCCCTGACAAGTACAGCTGTTCCTCTCTAGGGGCCTTAGTCCTCTCAACCACCTTTACTTATTTCCTTCCCTCCTGGCTCCTGTGAGCATTTGGACTGGCCACCTTTCTCTAAATACTCCCCTCTGAGTCTCAAACATGGGGGACACAGGATAGGACAAGAGGTCTGGGATTCATGTGACCACCGTGTTCTATAGCAGAAGATTGATTTCTCTGTAAACTTAAGAAATATGAAAAAGACTCTCTTCTTCATTTCTGGAAACTCATCTTAGTTTCCTAGGGCTACTGGAACAGTTTACTCTAAGTCTGATTGCTTAACATAGTAGGAATTGATTCTCTCACAGTTCTGGAGGCCAGAAGTCTGAAATCAAGGTGTCAGGGGGACCATGCTGTCTCCAGCGCTCCAGGTGAGGCTCATTCATTTCCACTAGTAATATTTCAACCCCCTCAGTTTGTGGCCTCTTATTCCATCTCTGCCACAGCCTCCATGTTGTCATCTTTTCTCAACTCAGCATGTGCAAACTTCTCTGTCCTTTCCCATATAAGGCCACCAGTCACTGGATTGCCAGCCTACCCTCCATCCTGGACGATTTTCACCTCGCGATGCTTAAATAATTATGTCTGCAAAGATCCTACTTCTAAATAATGCCATAAACATGGATATTTTGGGGGAGGTTGGGGTCACTTTTTGACTCATTAAGGTTTTCTCTCATATCTTCCTGTCCTTTTTTCATGGTGTCTTTTTCTAATGTGTTTAATCATACGTGTAACTGTTTGCTGTCTCTTCCAGATTGGTGTATGTTCATTGGAGTTCTTGGGACTCACAGTTGATTTTTCCCTCATATACTTTGTCATGACACTGTGAGCCCCTTGTAAAGGAGCCCTTTTCCTGGGAGGATCCTCTGCCTGGATTGGGAGCTTCACCCAGAATAACAGCACCTGCTTCTGCTCAGGACCCTTCAGGCCAGTTGCCTGTTGGTCCCCACTTGCATAAATTTCCCAGGTTGGAGTTGTTGGAGCTCAGGGATCAGGTACATTTTGGTCTAAATACACCAGAAATGAAGATCTGAGAATTCGATTTCTCCTGTGGAGATTTAAAAGAAATCCCAAATTCCTTTGGAAACAGATGTCAACTTTGTCCTTTTATCTTTCTGAAGGGCATGGTTTTGTTTTTCTTTGTTTGTGTTTTTAAACTTTTTATTTTTCACTGGGGTATAGCTGATTAACAATGCTGTGATGGGTTCAGGTGTACATCAAAGGGACTCAGCCACACATATACATGTATCCATTCTCCTCCAAACTCCCCTCCCATCCAGGTTCCACATAACATTGAGCAGGGTTCCATGTGCTATACAGTAGGTCCTTCTTGGTTATCTAGTTTAAATGTAACAGGGTGTACAGAAAACCATAAATTCATTCTCTAAGTCTGTGAGTCTCTTTCTGTTTTGTAAGTTCATTTGTATCATTTCTTTTTAGATTTCACATATAAGGGATGCCATATGATATTTCTCTGAAGCACATAGTTTTCCTTGTCTACCTTTGCTCTGGGGCTGCAGGCCCCATAGTCCTGGCTTTAGGGAAGTGTCTCAACTCCAACTCCTCACCTTGTGTCACCCCAAAGCCTCATTCCTAACCCAAGTGGGCAAATAGACCAGCCTCCAGTTGGCCAGGCTCAATTCTCCCTTCTCCCTCCTCCTTCCTCCCTGCTATACACAAGCAGCGGTTATATCAGCTCTGCCACTGAAACTTCATGAGATCCCTGAGCAAATCAGTTATTTTATATGTCCTTTCTTGCGTATTTCCTGTGGACCTGAACTTCTCCTTAAAGGCTTGACTGTTAGTCATCTCCTCCCAGAAGCCTCCCTGGATCCCACCAGCTCCATGTCTCATTGCTCCCGGACTGACACTTCTCAGCCTTTGCCCTTTTGGAAGCAGCCTGGTGTGGACAGGTCATCACAAGCTCCTGGGTCTTACCTGGGCAAAACAGGTGAGATGGGTAGGAAGGGAGGCGTTGCAGCAGCAGCAGACAGGGCCCATTGTGGATGGATCTGAACGCCAGAGACATAGGTTGGAGGCCTCACTGACCTTCTCTAAGGAGGGACTGATCAGTCAGAGGCCCACTCTGACACTCTGACTATAGGAGGAAAATGGATGGAGGCCAATTCTGTAGTCAAGATATGTGATGATGGGCCTTGAGCAAAGACATCCCAGGAGTGAAGGGTAGGGGCATATTTATGAAAATATTTAGGGAGCAAACATTCAGCTGATCTTGAGGAGAGAAGGGGCCGCAATTACCAGATATTTGGTGCCCCCCAGGGCAGCTGCAACCCCACCTCTCCCTCCTGCTCCCTTTACATCTCAGACCCCGTCCCAGGGTAGGTGTTCCCAGCACCCTACCCTTCCTCTGGGCACCTGAGCACTGAGTGCTTTGGGAAGGGAGAAATGGGGAAGGATATGAGAAGAGAGAGAGGAGCCAGGAAGAGAACATCAGAGTGTGGTGAGGATACCTTTTGTGAGCAGCGGTGATCAGGAGTCCCTAGGCTAATCCTCAGTCCCTGCAGAGACCTGACGAGCCCAGTACCCCAGGTCGGCCACGTAAACCAGCAGGTTGACGGCTGTCAGGACGGCCACAGCCAGGCGCAGGTCCCAGGCACACATGTCGTAGGTGAGCTCGTCCCTGCAGTCCCCATCACTGGACCTCTGGGGCTGCCCGCCGAACTCCTCGTTGAACTGGTAGAGCAGCCAGAGGACCAGAGCACTGATGTAGAGGAGGACGGAGAGCAGGGTGAGCGCAAGCTGGCAAATGGGGAAAGGGATCGGCAGCCTGTATTCCCGTTCACCCAGGTTTAGCAGGAGGACCAGAGCTGCCAGGATGAAGCAGATGGAGTACACAGCCACACACCACCCCAGGGCCGGCTGGTGCAGGTACAGGGAGGCATTGCTGAGGAAGGCAAACATGACACCAGCCACAAAGGTCTCCAGCACCTTCAGCAGGCCTGGCACAGTGTGCACATAGCAGGTGATATCATTGAGATCATACCAATCCCATATCCAGGCCACATCCAGGGCATAAACCACAGATGCGATGCAGGAGAATGCAGTGGCAGCGATGGCCCGGTCCCGGGAAGGACCATAAGGCAGGAATTGGACGTAGGCGATGGAGTAGATGACGGAGGTCGAGAGGCAGACGAGGGCAGCGTAGCAGGCGTAGGTGACGGGGAAGTTGTACCAGTAGAAAGGAAAGCGGGACGGGAGCCTCCATAACTCGACTATGACTATGATGAGGGTCATGGTGAAACAGAAGCACCAGATGGACATGCACCAGTTACCTATGTCCCCTCTCCCAAAGCCCATGTCAGCCACCAGGGAGAAAGCCATGCAGGTGGAGAAGAGCTCTGGCAAGCGGAAGTACCAAAACCCTCCCCAAAAGTCATCATAGTCTGGAGATGATGCCCGAGTGGGCATGATGTTTCGCTGTCCAGGCAGGTCACTGTCACCAGTCCAGCAGTGGTCTTTGCTGAGGATCCACCAGAGAAAGATCTGGATCCAAAGGTGGGTTAAGTCAGATGCCTGGAAATGACACAGGGCCCTGTGACCGCTGAGGCTCAGGATCCGTGGAGTTGGAACCAATGGCTCAGACACTCGGGTAACAGCACAGCTGCTCCAGAATGGTTCTCCCCACCCATCACCCTTGGCCTTGCCAGGAGACTTGTCTTATCCCAAATCTCACAGCTGGGTGTGGTCTAGCCTCAAACCACGAACATTTTGGGTCTCTCTAAATAGCTACATGCCATTATCTATGGAGACACAGGGTAGGATGGTCATTATCTACAATCCCAACCCTTCAAACCTCTCAAAATTAAAACAAATTTTTAAAAAATTATTTGGTAGCAAAATTTGACATGAAGAGATATGAGACAATTTATGATCTCTTTTTTTTCCCATTTATTGTGAATGTTCAAAAGATCAGTTGCAGAAGCACTAATATCTTTCATTACAAGGTACTTTCAGACTATAGTTAAATGTTATGTCCCACAGACTAGATGCACCATGTCATCTATCTGGAGCTGAAATAGTCTGAATTCAGGAGCAGATCAGACACTAAGGATTTCCAAAAAGGGATTGCAATTGTAGTGCTAACCCTGGAGGTATTAAGTCCTTCCCTAAGGTGGCATGACCATGAAGTAGAAACTCCAGATAAACATACCAAAGCTGTAAATGTGAACCCTTTGCTCTACATCCCACATGTCAGCAAGGCCTGTGGGTGGGAGCTCTGGAACCCAAGACCTGCCTTCAGGCCTCCTTCCACAGCAACCTGGAGACACACCTGCCCTGGCCTCTCCTCGGCAGTAACACTAGAAGGAGCTGCTATCTGAGGGGACACAGCCCCACTCAGAGGAGGGAGGCTTTAGGAGTGAACAGGGAGGAGCCATGGGGTGAGAGCAAGGCTGCAGGGAAGAGATGACATGGGAAGTAGGAACATTTTGAATCCTTTGCCCAATTTTTCCTTCACATGTGACTCTTCCCCATTGGGGAAGGGAGACTCCCCAACCCAGCATGACTCCAAGGTGGAGCATCATGGAGGAATCACAGAATAAATTAACATAATGTTTGGTTCTTAAGCTCCAAAGCTGCCATCCAGATGTGAGTCTGAAAAGATCTAGGAGTAGTCTTACCTGAGCAGGATTTTCCTGGCCTGGGAGACTGGTTAGCAGCTTCCAAGCTGGGAAGAAGGAATTGGAAATGAACAAGGATGCTGTGTCTGGTGCTGATGTGGAGACTTTCAGGGCATCCCAGGGAGAGGGTAGGAATGGACGAATGATCGGGCCCCTTTTAAAGGAAGGAGCTGAAAGAGGAGTGCCTTGCTGAACCCCTGGGAGGGGACAGTCCTGAGGATGCATCTGGGACTGTGGTGGGGGGGGGTTGCAGAGTGGAGAAGACTGAGGGGGGATTCCAGGATCCCGGTGGCCCTGAGACAGCCCAGAAGAGATGCAGGCATGGAGCCAAACTTCCCCATGGAGGAGGGGCCTATACTGGAACTGAGACAGGAGAACAGGGGCCTGAAGGGGTTTCGGGGCTGGGGTGGGACACATAGAGAGAGTGGCAGGGGCCCTGGAGACCACGGAATTGCCCAGATCACCTGCCCAAGGCAGTCCCGCCAGCCAGGGCTGCAGTCCTGCTCACACAGGGGCTCCCTCAGGGTACAGTGTGTAGGGGGTGAGAGCCCCTCTCAACCCGCTCCCTCCTCAGGGACAGCTGCCCTGCTTCCAAGAGACTGTTTGCTGGGAGGCCCCCAGGGCTGAGGGGCCAGCACCCTGAGCCCCAGCCAGCTTCTTGCCATCAGGGGCCTTGTTTCTTTGGCTGATAATAAACCCTGGGACAAGATGAGGCTGAAAAGAGAAGCACAGAGCAAACCTGAGAACCTCCCTGGACTCCCAAACTCCTTGAGCCCCAGTTGTCAGTGGAGCCCTGGAGCCTGCGGGCCTCCCAGTGGGTACTGCCGGGTGGGGAGGGGCATTGGCTATAAGGAGCCTGGGGGCGTCATGCTATCTACCTTCCACTCTGTTCCCACAACCTCTCTGAATTTACCCTGTGTATGCTGCTGGAGAAGGAAATGGCAACCCACTCAAGTATTCTTGCCTGGAGAATTCCATGGACAGAGGAGCCTGACAGGCTATAGTCCATGGGGTTGAAAAGAGTAGGACACACCTGAGCTACTAACACACACACATGCTGCTTAAGGCTAAATGACAAGTTTGGATCCTTCTCATGCCACAGAGGGAGGACTTGGGGAAGGAGAGGATGAGGTTCCTGCTGTGTGACCCTGGGTAAGGCCTGTGCCCTCTCTGGGCCTCAGTTCCCAGACCTGGAAATCAGCAGGTTTGCCTGAGTCTCCCAGCAACCCCTCCCCCACTCTGATCTGTGAGCCTGGACACGGTGCCCCCATCAGAGCACAGCCTGGATGTGGCTGAGCCCTGCCTGCCCAGCAGCCAGGCATGTGGACTGGAAGACAGGGAGCCAGGAAGGTCATCGCTGGGACAGAGGAAGGAGGAGGTGTCAGAAGGACAGAGGAGGTGTCAGAAGGACAGAGGAGGAGGAGGGGACATGGACATTCAGAGTGACCAGGAGGCTGTGTGTCATAGAAGAACCTGGCAAGTTACTTAACAGAACCACAGTTTCCCTATCTGTGCAATGGCCTGAATACCTACTCTGTGTCAATTGATGAATAAAAAGTATGTGATGGGCTCATCAGAGGGCCTGGCACATGGTACACTCAGTCATGCCAGCTACCTGTTTCCCTCCCTTGCCCTCAGGGAGGATCCAGAAGGCCCTGTCCCACTCTGGACGTAAGCTCACGCAAGACTGGTTCGCTCCAGGTCAGGGGCTGCAAACCAGTTTGTCCTGAAGGCAGTCTCTTAATGCATGTGGTTTTCCCTCACAGCGTTTTCTGGAGGAGATGTAGGATAGGTATTATTTCTTCCCTTAGTGTTTGGTAGCTGCACATTGTTTTAATTTCACATGAAAATCCAAGTGTCCTGCGCCTTTGAAAGCCTCAGGAGCTCTGATGTCACTGGGCTGTGTTCCCTTGAGGGAGGTAGCTGGAACTGAGCAGCTGCGACGTCCTCTATATTGTTTTCCATTCATATCTTTATGTAGATTTCCATATTTCCTTTATTCTCATGTATAATTGACATAAAGAAGGACTATGATCATCTCACATGTCCCAGTTTCCCCTCTTGGGCATGACCAGGCTTCCTGCCTGCTCACAGGATCGTCCACCTCTCCATCCATCAACCTCATGTACAGCCTTCAACACATTTCATATGCTCTGAAATAATATTTAGAAATGTGTGTACATATATGTACGTGTGTTTGTAGGGAGTATCTGTTTCTTTTTTCCTGTTTTATATACATGAGCTCATGTCACGCACAGGGCATCTTTTCCACCACCCCTGACAGGTGCAGCTGGTCCTCTCCAGGGGCCCTAGTCCTCTCCATCCCCTTTACTTATTTCCTTCCCTCTTGGCTCCCATGAGTATTTGGACTGACTCCCCTTCTCTAGATCAGTAGACCCTCCCCTGTGAGTCTCAGACACTGGGAAACTCCATCGTATGACCCTCTAGAAGGTGACTGTTTAAAACTTTGCAAATGTGCATTGCTTTGTATTTTCCAATATTTGGATTAAACCCTTTTCAGAGAGTGGACTGGGGTCTGGAGGGCACACCCTAAGGAAATGAGGGGCTCCTGAACCAGGGCTGTGCTGGGGGAGGGGCACTTACTTACTGTGGTAAGGGGCAGAAGAGAGGAAGCAGGTGGTCTGAGCAATGTTTATGGGAGAGAGAGAGTAGAGTCTGGCAGGGACAGGCCAATCACAGCCTTGGGCACCACATTAAGCATTTGGGGCTCAGTGGGAAGCCAATGTTGGTACCAGTCCTTTACAGAGAAGCCTCTGGGGACCCTTCCCCCACAACCAGGATAGGAAAGTGGCAGATGTCTAACGAGAGGGATTCAAAAAGTGAGAGAGGAACACTGAACCCAAACCCACAGATTGAATAGACCCCCTCAAAGCCCCGGAAGGGCGCTGGTATGTGCTGGGGGCCGGGAGCTCACCAGCAGAAGAGCCCAGAGAGACAGACTAGACATTAGGAACTGTGACCACATGTGGCGCTTCTAGCTCAGCGGATGTTTTATGAAACATCTGCTCTGTGCCAGGCTGGACCACAGGCTGAGGACCTGGATGAACAAGGCCTGTCCTGTCCTTGAGAAGGTGTAAGAGAGGGTGGCCCATGACCTGACCATCAGCACATCTGGGGGTTGTGCCCACAGAGGGGAGGACAGGTGTCCTGAGCAGGGATGGAGGGCAGGGACAGGCAGGACACCAGGTCTGAGTGGAGGTGAAGGGTGTGTCTTAGCAGAAAAGGACACGAGAGGGGGGCTAGGGAGGGGAGACCTGGAGCCCCAGCCAGAAGAGTCAGCGGGGGGGCAGCTTGTCTGGGGAGGAAGAATGTGCAGGAGGCGGCGGACGGGGCTGAGTTTGGGCCCCTCTGTAGGGTTTGTGGCATCAGGGGCCCAGGACAGAGTATCAGTTCCTGGATTCACTGCAGAGCCCTGTTCTCAATGTGCTGAGCAAGCAGTACTGTAGAAACATCTGTGTCCACATTCCCTGGGCCCTGGGCTCCCTGTGGGAATTGCCCCAGCTCCTCTGGGTCTGAGGCCAAGTCTGCAGTACCCCACCCCCACGCAGAAGATGGGAGCCCCTGGAGGGCACACCTGGCCTCAGGACCTAGATTCCTTGCCTGGCCCTGCCTGGGCCCCGGGCTCGTGGGTGAAGCCAGGCCTGCTCCAGACACCTACCGGGTCCAGGGTGTCAGAGGCCTGGGAGACTCATCCCTGACCACTTCAACCCTGGACATCAGGGTGTGAGCAGGGAAGGCCCGGGTCCCATGGCACCTGGATTCAGCCCCCAGCCCCTCTCTGTCCCATGTGTGCAGGACAGCATGCTGGGACACAACTCAGTGGAGGATGCCAGGGAAGCCATGGAACTTCACTGCATCTCCAGGAGAATTTGAGAGTAGTGAGGGCTGCCCATCTAGTGGCACCAGCCCTTCCCCAAGGACTAGAGTCCTTCATCTCTTCAGGATAGTAACTCTCTTGCTTTTGGAAAATGCATTTTTAGCAGTAAAATGGACCTATATTTTCTCTAGTCTCTAAGATCCTTCTCTTTTTCCTTCTTCTCTCTGATTTCATTGTCGGTGGACACCACCCAGCACTGAGAGGGCAAGGAACACTTGAGCTGGGATGGGGCAAGTGTCAGATTCCTTGACATCCTGAATCCTGTGAGTCCAGGATGAAATCCTTGTGACTTAATTAATGCTGCACCTCACCTTCCTTTTCCATCTACATCTATGCCCAGGCAGGAGGCATTATTTCCTGAGGGTGATACCCAGCTCCGAGGTCCATTCATCACATCTTGAAGTTGATGCCCCAGCACCAGGGAGCTTCCAGGCAAAGGTATAGCAGGAGGGATGTGTGCCCTGCATGGTGACCTTAGGCACCTCATTCCTACTCTTGTTTGTAAAACAAGGAAGCAAAAGTGGTAGACTCTAGAGTCTGAGAGAACTAGGTTGGAATTCTGATTCTGCCATTTAGTAGCTGTGTGACTAAGGACTTAACCTTTCTGTGCTTCAGTTTCTCGATCTGTAAAGTACCAGGATCCAGCCCCAGCAGGTCCAGGGGTCTTGAGGAATGAGTGGTGTCAGCAAAGTACTGAGCTGAGTCAACGTGTTGATGGAGCAGTCTCTCACTTTATTATTGTTGGTTTACAGTTTTATACCCAAAGAATATCCCCATTACATCACATATCATTCAAGGTTACATTTTAATCTTATCGGGGGCAGCTGTGTGGAGGCTTGAGGGAAAGGCTAGGCTTGAAACTGTTTTTATTCCAGTGACCTCGACCACTATCTGTCTCATTCTGTTCTGAAAACCTTGTCTATAATTATTGTCTCATACCTGCTATTTTATACCTATAGGGCAAATAAATGAGGGATCAACTAAAGCAGGTACAGCTGATTGTGGTATGTCCATACACTCCAGTTCTTATGAGGAGAGGGGACAGTGAGACAGTCTAGCAGCACTGCTTTAGCAATAAAACCCTAGTAACCTTATATAACTACTATAATGAATTCCTATGTCTACACTATCCTAAAGCAATCAATGTCTCCAACTATGCTGGCTACAGTTATGAGCATTCCTAAGTCTCATCCCTCCTGGTCTCTTCAAGGAAGGGAGCCTCCACCGTGGAGTGGTCGGGGGAGTGGGAGGTGGAAAGGTGACCCCAGTATGAACCCGTCTGGTGGTGGCTTTGCCATGACCCCCAGGACGAATTCTTTCTAACTGGAACTGACCTACTGAGATGAGCTAATGTTCCAAGCATGACAGAGCTCCCAAGAAAAATACCAGGAGGGGTCTTGCCCCGGGATGCTCTCATAAGGAAAATCCGCTTTGCAGTTACCTTCTTAGTCTCGTGACCTTGTCATCCGAGCGAGGGAGCATCCTGACAGCTCCCGGCAGTAAAGCAGGGAATTCCAACAATTCACTGGGTTTTTCTGAGATGTTACATACAAATCATCAAGCACCATGCATGTCATAGCTCAGTTCAGTTCAGTTGCTCTGTCGTGTCCGACTCTTTGTTACCCCATGAACTGCAGCATGCCAGGCCTCCCTGTCCATCACCAGTTCCCGGAGTTTACCCAAACCCATGTCCATCGAGTCAGTGATGCCATCCAGCCATCTCATCCTCTGTCTTCCCCTTCTCCTCCTGCCCCAAATCCTTTCCAGCATTAGTGTCTTTTCCAATGACTAAACTCTTCGCATGAGGTGACCAAAGTATTGGAGTTTCTGTTTCAACATCAGTCTTCCAATGAACACCCAGGACTGATCTCCCTTAGGATGGACTTGTTAGATCTCCTTGCAGTCCAAGGGTCTCTCAAGAGTCTTCTCCAACACCACAGTTCAAAAGCATCCATTCTTCGGCGCTCAGCTTTCTTCACCGTCCAACTCTCACATCCATACATGACCACTGGAAAAATCAAAGCCTTGACTAGATGGACCTTTGTTGGCAAAGTAATGTCTCTGCTTTTCAATATGCT